>JARHVA010006257.1:562500-600000 GCA_037957365.1 Torreya grandis | reverse complement strand
GAGCCCTTATCTTCCTCTTATAAAATATAGTTATTTTCCTAATTTTGAAACATGCCTCTTATGTGGTTGTATTTGATGTAACCACAACATCAACCTCTAGGATTTATGTATTAATTAACTAGGTAGGCCCCTCTAAATCTAAAGAATCAAGATAAATGGTGTCATCATGTGCTCCCCAACATGAAGTATTAGACACTCTTGGATCCTTATTTATATATGTTAATTTTATAGGGGATGTATGTGAGGGTTACCCTTGATCTTTTAATGGATAAGAGATAATGTTGACCCAAAATTCTTATGTATCCCATCTTGAATTGGGTGAGAGTCTAGTTTGTACATCTAAAATTGAGAGATATGGTTGCCCTTGAATGATTTTTAAGAGGTCTTTGGCTATAGAAATTGTTTGTGCCCATTTTTAAACCTAGAAATCATCCTTGGCATTGATAAATAAGAAGTCATGATCATATGGGATCATTCTGTTAGGGAATACCAAGGATCTTGATATGTTTTTATACATGGCCATCTATATCTTAGTCCCTGTGTGTTAGAGTGTCTAGTGAGTAGTACTACCTATACCTTCCAACTTCATATAAGTGTTTGTAATTCACATAGCACATTATCCTAATTATGAGGTGAGAACTGTGAAAGGAGATTGTACTCTTCTTGTGCATATATTCATATATCCCCCACCATAATTGGTATGTTATTTCATGTTCTTCTAGTTTGTCAGCCATATATATGGGGAGACATAGGGGTGTTACCTTATGGCCTATGACAATAATCATAGTGTAGTCTAGGTATAACCAATAATATTCCTTGATTAATAATGTATCTATAATGCTTTTGGATATATGAGGTAGTGAGGACTCATGGATGGCCATCCATACCTGAGGGTGGACATCCTCTACAATGGATGTTCTAGGTGTATTCATATATGTGCATGAAGGAATAGGAATCACATATATGATTTTTTATAAAGTCTAGAGTTAGGCTCTAGAGTGACCCATTATGAGCATAAATTATTCTAATCACAATGTTGAGAAGGTAGGACATCATGTATAAATGGCCTCCCTGGGGCCTCTTATATTTATGAAACACCTATTCTCATAGCCTTGCATTGATTACTTCACCCAAAGTGAATTTTAAATCTACGGTCATAAATAATTCTATCAGCAAAACCCACTCAAAGTAGAGGAATTCAATGTTGGGATAGCTATATAACTTATTTAGGAGGGCCATCCCAATATGGATTCCCATCCTAAATTTGGTCCCTGGCATGGGATGATTCTCCTTTGAATTGATGGTCTCCCTAGGAACCATCTAATTTCTTAGTTTTTATAAATTTAATTATCTTTCTTCCATGATATTACACTATGCAAATCATATGTAACATCTACAATGGATAGAGATAACTACCTTTGAAATGCATCCCTTGAGATGCATGCTAAAACTATATTTGGATCCAAATGGTGCAAGAACACACCTCTAGTCACCTTTTTAGTGAAGAACAAGTTTTTTAGGAGGTCAGTTCATGTCATACTACATCCTGATTTCCTCACTAAACATAATTTTCTTATTAAACATATATTATGGGGTTAATTTTTTTTAATTATTGATATAGAAAACTATTTCAATTTATGTTGATGTATGTACAAACATATAATGATTATTTTACGTGACTCATTACTTGATTTTTTAGTTGTATATGACTTTTTTATGAATGTGGATTATGCTTATTAAATATTATTATGATTAATCAACATTTGTATTGATTATCATGGTTATGAGATAACTACTATTTGTATTTTTGATGTGGGTGAAGGATAAAGTATGATCTCCATACATATAAGGAGGGAGAGTATCATTAGGGAGGGTATTTCAGATGAATACATTGGAGGTGTAGAGATTTGATAATGAACCCAACACACACCATCTAGATTAATAAATGCATGATTTATCTAATTTCATTGTGTTTGATTGATTCATGCCTAGATTTGTTGATATGGTTTACATCAATTTTTAGATGTTAGTCAATCTAAATTTCATTTGTGACTATTTTTTATATTATGATGTATTATAATTATATAATATGACATGTTATATTTGTTTTGATTATATTCTTGTTGACTACATAACCCTTACAAGTGTGTACCTACAACATTCAACAAAAATCATTATTATAACATGTAAACAAATTGCATTTTGATCATATAACATAATTATTATATAAAACTTATCTAACCTAGACCTAATGTGGGTACTTAGGGTGACTTAGGTTTTAATTTTCTAATTGTTGAATAGATTTGATTGTTTAATGTTTGGCTTCATTTTTTTATGTTTGGCTTGATTGTTTAATGTTAATTTGGATGGGAATTTGATCTAATATTAAAACATAATAATTATGTTTAATTGACATATTATGATGTCAAACCTAATTCTAGAATCATCATTTGGTTTTGGTTATCTTGGTCATTGAAATCATGAAAACTTGAGATGGCTACGGTTTGACTATAAGTTGGAGGAAATAATGAGGAGATTGTTAGTTTAGTGGTAGAGATATGGATATATTAAAAGCATTTTAATAATTTATGATTTGATGGTGATTTATTCTTGGAGTGATAGAGAATGGGTCTCCATGATATTAAGGGTTTTAAAACAGTATGTAGTCATGGTTGAAAATAATAAAAGAGGATGGAATTTTTGGATTTTTATGGTTAGTAATGGAAAATAGAGGAGAACAAGAGGAAATAAAATAAATTTTAATTATAAAAAAGGGCATACTACTTCAAGAAATATAAAAGTAGGGTTTGTTATTGGTTCACTCTAAAAAATTATATTCTTATTATACAGTTTGATAAAATGTTATGGGGTTTAATAAATGGCTATTTATAAAGTTTTAACCCTATGTATAATTATGGATTTCACCCTTTGGGATAATGATATTCTTACATAGAATTGAATTTATGATTTGACTATGTATAACAAGTGTATAAAATATTAGGGTATCTTTGAAAATAAAGTCATTGTGTGTTTATTAACTATGAAATGGATTTGTTTTGGATGTTTACTTTGTTGTGTATTTATTTTTTTAAGCGAAGTACTAGGTATTATTTTATCTATGGCTTAGTGTTATTAAAATGGATGTAGGCTAATGGAAAGGTTTGAAACATGGTTTAGATAGGGGTTCAAATCAGGGTTTCCTTTATTCATTAGTAGACTGTGTATTTTGTCATTCATTGATATATAATGAAAGGACTATGTATTTTATTGATTCATTAATATATAGTGTAATATATGTGTACTCACTAATTTGTCAATATATAGAAAGACTATGTATTCAATTATCCATATGGCTTGGGTTAGGTTTGGATTTTTAGAATATATAAACAAAATTTTCATTAGATTTTTGTGGCTATATATTCATCTCACCTTGAATTAAGAATGGCTAAGTGTTATTATTTATTAATCACCTATGTATATAATTTTTTTTGAAATGGTTGGACGTTGTTATCAAACCTAGTTTTGACTTGTTACTCAACTAAGTCAGCTATGTATAAGTTAATGTGGCTCAATAGTGTAAAAAAGAGAATGATGTTCAGACTGTGTATAATGGTTACATTGGTTGTGTATAAAATTTATTGTCAATAGTATCGAAATGATTATTCATTTATTATGTTTAAATAGATATATATCTGAGTTGATTTTGGTGTGATGTCGAATGGACAGTTAAATGATATTATTCAACTTAACTAATTTATGTATCAACTATGTATACATTATGAATATATTATTATGTGTTGGTTATGAATATATATTTATAAGTTGATTGAGTATAAAGACTTATATCATCTATGTATACAAGTTTATAGTTGGTTGTGTGAGTAAATGATCTTCTTTTCAACTGTGTATAAGCAAACTATGAACAAACTATGTGAAAATGATCTCCTTATTGGATTGGTTTACTATTATTTATTCTAGGACCTTTGAATAGATTTTATATTAAGAATAGATGTTGGGGTCTTGGTGTTTATTAAATTTTATGTTCACACTGAGTTTTAATCATTTGTAAAATGGATGGAAATTGAACTATATTGGGTCATGGATGCTTAATTCGGGGTTAAAATTTGTTGGATGAATTCAATAAATCAATGTAGCATATGGTACATAGTAATATTTAATAGTTTATGTTTGTATTTAAATGCATTTAATATAGGTTTTGAATGTTTTGTGATGTTAATGTGATTTATATTTTATTTAAAGATGAATTTATATTTATTAAGTAGGTTACTTAGAATATGAACATGTATAAATATATAATTATGTAATTATGGATTATACAAAAGACAAATATATATTATTTATGAATAGTTCATAAAAAACATGTATATATGTGTATGTACACACACACACACACACACAAATATATGACCATTTATATGTATGCATTATGCCATTAGGAAATCAATGGATAAGGGTTTTAAATGTATAGAAATATAAGTGGATATACTTTATATACATGTTTATGCACATAATTTGGGTTGTAAGTAGATGTTTATTTATAGGTGAATATATTTTTTCATATGAAAACTAGGATTTATATCATTAATTTATAATATGTTATTCAGTTATAAATTATGAGGAAATTGATTAGCAACTAATTAGAATAATAAATGTTGTATTTATTATTTTTTATTTTCTTAGGATTTATTGATGAATTCTTTAATTGTATTATTTTATTTATAATACTTGTGAACATGGGATGTTGTAAGGAATTGGTAAATTCTTAAATATTATGATGATTGTTAGAAAATAATTATATATGGAACATTTCCTTAATGGAAACTAGAATTAGGGATGTATTGAAACTTAAGAAATACTTAGGTGATAATAAGTTATTATTATTTAACAAGATATTATTTAAATTATTTTTAATTTACTTTGGTATTAAATACTAATCTATATGATAAATATATGTAATTATTGTATATGGATTATATAATAAATCTACTATTAATTACACTAAGGATTATTCTCATGAGAAGGATTTTATGCATATTTTAGAGTCGTTAATACTTAGATTATATAAAATTTGATTGAGTGTGTGTGATTACGAGTAATCTAATAGATCATTAAACTATATGAAAACTTTGGCCAAAGTAATGTTTATAGTTAGACATTATCATTTCACTTGTTTGATTAAATGCATATATGCATGATGTCATGTTAGAATGAAATTCTTTATTATATGTTGCATGTAGTTAGAATCTTACAACACGTGTTCTAGTTGACTTCTCAATACCTATACCATTATCATCTCCTCATTCATGAGTGGAGGGAAATTCCCTAGTTGGACATTATTTTTGGGATATATGGTCTTTGGTTACTATGGAAAAACACTCTGATGATGTTTCCCCTCTCCTCCAATAGTCCACTAATAGACACTTTTACTCTTGATTTCAATTTATTTACTTATAGTGAGTTTATGGACACTCATTAGTTACATGGAACACTGTATTTATTTATATACACTATGATGCAATAAAATTGTATTATTGTACTTGATAAATATTATATTGGTTGCTCTTATTGTATAACTTTCAATAGTTGGTTGAATTATTATTCAGTAGATATACTTATGTGATGGATTGAATTTGTAATTGTGTTGAATTTTTTAATATGATATTTATATAAATGAATCATAACTAGTTTATTATGTGATATGCATTTATTTAAAGATAAATTAACTAATATTATTTGGGAATAATCTAATTTGATTATTAATTTTTTTTTTTTTAAAATACCATTTTTTGAGTTAAACCTAGTGGGGTTAAAACATGTCATGACCTTTATATTTGATACTATGAAGTATAGCCATTAGTTTTTGAAGGGGAAGAGGTGTAAAACCAATTTTAATTGAGATATATTCAATCTTTATTTTTGGGTGTGTACGCCAACCTGGTGAACCACCTCCTATAGTGTTGAATAATTATTGTAGTCATTTTTGAATACTATAGGGTTAAAGACTATATTTTTGTACTTAGTCAAATCCTTTATATAAAATATTGATAAGGGAAAGATTTATTGGAATCTCTTAGATGAGGTTTCCATTGCTAATTGACTATGTTGACAATATTCTAGTTTTAAAATTAGTAACTCAACTCTCTTGGGTGCAATATTAACTTTAAACATTACTAGCTAGGGCTGATTAGTAGGGAGGAAAGTGAGTTCATAGTTATGTTGATATCAATGATCATGTCATTCATTTATAATGCTTTGATATAGCTTTGGTATTTAATTTTAGTCTATGTGCCATTAATGTTTGAAATATATAACTTTAATTTGTTTATTCAATTCAAACTTCTCCACTTCATTTGGTGGGTATGACACATAAGAACTGTTGATGCTTAATAGGAGTGCCACATCATTTCATTTTTCCAAGTGTCATTTTATCACTCCTTATGCTTTAGTTTACCATGCCATGGGGTCTCTTGGTAGTTGGGAATTGGGATATAACATTAAAACAATTTTTTCAAGGTGAATGAATCTCTTGAATAAAAGTTTTGAACACTTTTACCGATGACCAAAATGAGCCAAATAAAAGCCTTGAATAATTTCCCTAAAGACCCAAATGAGTCAAATGATTTTTCCAAGAAAAAGTCTCAAAGACCAAAATTTTAAATGTTTCCATTGAATAATTTTTCCAAACAAATTCTTTGAAGACCCAAAATGTGTAACATTACCCTTAAATAATTTTACCCAACAAATGTTTCAAAAAAGAGTCTAGAATAAATTTTTTAAAGATTAGTTTCATGACAAGTAATTTAATCAAAGAGTTTCATCGATCAAATAAACCAAAGTATAATCTTTTTGAAAACCAAGGTTTATATATATGCAAATTGTTGAAAACTATTAAAGATAAGCTTATTAACAAAAGTTACACAGACCAAATCCCATAATGCATAGTTTCAAAAAAGTTTGTTGAAGACCAAAATGAGCCAAGATCTGTATATACACAACTTATAAAGAGCATTAGTGGGTTAGTCTAAAAAATAAAACATGTTCATGCATTTATTGAATATCAAAGCTAGTTCAACACGTAAATATTTCTCCTTAAAAGACTATCAAGATAGGCTTAGACCTTTTCAAAAAGATATTGGGTTCTCATTCTATAAAAATAAGAATGGGGGTACGTTGGGTACAGAAAATGGTGACTTATAGGGGAAATATTCTAAAGTATTTATTAAACTAGAAGCTTTTGTTAACATATTTACATCAAACATGAACCATTCCATAAAATAATAATTGAATCAAACACATAAAAGAGACTCCTAACAACCACATACAACATACTTGCCTTACTCCTAACCTTGATGTTTTTGTGTAAGAAATTATTTCCTTTCACCTTTGTTGTGATAAATTTTAGAGAGACTTGGGATAACTATAGGTTTCATTCTAGTTTCTAAGAAAAATAGATTTTAACACTAGGGAAGTTATGGCATTTCTCTACTACCAAATACACATCCATATCCTCGACAAAGGTACTATGGGTTTCTTATCTTTATTCCTCATATATTCTTACATTATGCATGATACATAGACCTTATTTCATCATTTGAGATTTTGATCACCTTTTAATTTTATTTAGGTTTGTTATATTACTTTTTTTAGTATAGCTTGATCCTTATTTTTCTATATTTTTCTTTTATAGAATATTTTTGGAAGAGGGAAAGTAGAAACCATAGTGAGTTGGTATAAATGAAAGCATAACTTTTACTAGATTATCCCTACCATCTACAACAATATCAATTTTTATTTCCTCAAACAAGTATTAACATTATAGGAGTATTTCATCTAGGGAAAGTGAAAAAAAATTATATGTACTAATGAGAGTAGCATTTATGTGCCTGATTGAAGCATTCAATGGTTTCCTGGTCATGATTAATTTTATGTTACATACTTGAATTTTGAAACTATCAAATACAAAGGGTGAGAAGTATTGCAAGTAAACAAGTTGGTGTACCTTTTTTTGGTGTGATTTATATAACCTGATCTTTTAGATTTTGAAAATGTTATAGGAGGTCTAATGGGTTTGACACTTGATTTAATATACTAGAGGAAGTTAATCATATTTCCATGAGATAAAGGAAAACTTCTAATCTAGAAAGTAAGAAACTAAATTATGAAACAAAATCTTGAAAATAGGAAGTGTTAACCCAATAAGTAGGGAATATATGCTATGAAATAAATAAATATATTATACTAAAGTATTAAATATATTATAATCCTACTCCTATCATAACATCCATTTTTACTCAAGGACATCTCCAGATGGTACAACCATGAAGTAGTGATTCAAAAACTATCCATTGACTAGATATGTCATCCCATTGCCTTAGAGGTCCCTCAAATAGAAATCATTATTATATAAAATATCTTAAATATTATAATCTCCAATCAAAAATGGGGTAAATTTATCATGTTATCCTTTCTTCTCATGGGCTTTCTCCCATAGAAGCAGTTGGTCATGTATTCTGATTGCTTTGAATTTTACTTTTCTATCAAACCAAATTTTGACTATGTCTTGATGTTTATTGAAATTATATAAGGATTTAGTATTTTAGTCTTCCATTTATATTATATCTATTAATTTATACTCCACCTTCTCAATTGGTTCTATGTATTCTTATATAAATTGATGTGTTGGTAATTTAAGCATGATTGGGAAAACTAGTTATCACCCATTTACCAAAAAGTAAGGTGAGGCCTTTGTTATCAATTTTTTTAATTTATTTAAAAGGTAATGATAAAATGTTGATGTCATTTATGAAGGATGATATCATGAAGTGATAATAAGACTTTGATAAGTCTAGTTTTAGCATGAGAGACCTTGTGTGGTGGCATATGAATGGTAGCCTAGTGTATTGAGAAGGTTGAGGCTAGGAATATAATGTTGGAAGATATGGAGTATTTAATTAAGGTTTATGTCATGTTTCTAATATTTTTATAACATTTGAATAGGTCTCAAGGTGGTTTCTTGGTCAAGGTATGGTCTATAGCTCTATACCTAACATACATAGAGAAATATTGAGGTCCAAATGGAGCGTCAAAGTAAGTTTTTAAGATGGTCGAGAACTTTTAGTCATGGAATAAGGCTTGAAAAGGTGATACAAAGGTTTTGACCAAGTTTTAGGTCTTGAAGAGGAATATAAATCAAGAAACAATATTGGAAGGTCTCTTATGCAGAATGAAAAAATGAGAGCTCGAGAAGGAAGTTTTGATGCTCATTAGCATGTGTAGAATTTTCATGGTGATATAATAATTTTTGGAGAGATGTAGCATGGCTATAATAATTATTTATAATAATTTTTTAGTGGTTTTAGGTATAGATATTTATGAACATTTGTTAAGAATGTAAACTAGTCAAAACCGTCCTATAAACCCTCATAGTGGAATGATTGGAAAGATATGAAATATTAGTGCATATAATGGATTGGAAAGTCAATTTTTATGATTTTATTATTAATATTACTCCTCCAATAATCCCTAACTGGTTTTGGTTTATTGGGATGATAAGTAGAAGATATAGAAAAGTCCTTTTTATAGAGAATTTGATGCTACAAGAAGAGTTGAGTAGGTCAACACATGAAAGTTAATGGATATTGAAGGCAAAAAAATTTTATTTAGGTTAATGTAGTTGTTTTTTAATGAAATATTCACTATTTAAATCATTTTTTTTAATCAATTTCACCAATCACTAATATATAGATAGTGAGAACAATGAGAAAAAACCAGTTAGAGTGAAAAGGTGTTAAGGAAGAGTTCCAGGTGAGTAGGGATGAATAAAATGGTTTGGGTATTATTTAAATAACTATTAATATTATTCATTTTATTTTTAATTTTTTTTATCCCTATAAATAAGCTATTAGGTGCTCAAAAAATTACTTCTCTATGTAAGATAAGACAACAGAACTAGGACATTGAGAATGATTTATGGGAGAAAAGTTGTCATTAAATCATATGATTTTTGTGTTTTTTTTATTATATAAGAATTTTTTATGACATTTTAAATGAATTATAATATATTTTAAGTGTTTCCTCAAGTCTAATTATTCATGTTCAACATGACTATGTTTTGAGCTAGATTGAGAGCTCCAGGTGTGATATGGAAAGTGATGTGTTTGAGCCCTTTTGAAAATGGTGATGCATCTAATGAATATGTTAAGTTTATTTTAGACCTATTTGATATATTAATTTTTTTTGAATTTGGATAAATACTTTTAGGTGTTGATGTGAGAAAGCCAAAAGAGTTTGTCTAAATATGTATGCACAGTGTGAAAGTTGTCTGAGGAATTGGTTTGTTAGACTAATGAACATTGCTAGAAAAAGAGAAATAAATATTGGAGGTTGATATGTAAAACTAAAAAGACCTATAAATGTGAATTATATGTCTTGGAATAAATCTTACAAGTTATAAACATGAACTTGTTCATGACTATACTTTTGGAGACTACATGTTGTTTGAGTGGTCATGTTGTAGAGGTAATTTTGAGGTCTTAAAGCTTGAGTAAAGATGAAAAAAAGACATGATGATGTTTATAAGTTAATTTACGATATAATAATGAAATTTTTTAATTTTTTTATTTGATAAAATCAATTTTATGCCTTAGTTCTATAAAATATAATTTTTTTATGTGTAAAGGCCTATTAACGAGGAGACTTAATTATTAGGCTCAAGTGGTGAGCTAGAGTTCCAAGTGGCATGAACATATGTGGGAGTGAGAAATAGTATATTTTAGTTAGGTTTTATATGTATAATGAATTTTATAAGTTTGAAGTTGGTCCAAGATGTCCAAGTTATAATGTTTGTATGAATAGACCTAATTGCTTTAGGTCTCATTAAGGCCTAATTGAGGTTTGGGGTTAAAGAGGTATGGCGTACCTATGGAGTGGATTATATCACTAATTTAATGTGTTTTTTGATATATTTCAAGTGTATATAAAGTATGAAAAGGATCTTTTCTGACCAAGAAGAGTTAGATGAAGAGTGTGGTATAACGGGAAGGTCTAATTAGCTAATTTGGACTAGTTATGAGAGTGTGAATTAAAGTGAAGGAGAGAACCATTGAAAGAGAAGAAGTAGGTAATTGAGTACCATAAAATGGTGAATGGTATCAATCATATTTACATTATAAATTTGATATAGTTAGAAACATACATCATTGGACCTAATGAGCCTAAGTGGCTTATATGAGGTAAAGAGGCAAGTTTGCAGGTGTTAGAGCAAGAGAATTCCATCATCAGGTGTGTCCAAAACTAGATAAGAGGTGGAGATATATTTGGATGTGATTTAGTTGGTAATTTATCATATATGTGGTTATATCCTCCTTGTTATTTTGTTATAGCTAAAGGTCTAGTGGGTGCTAGACTAAATTGAGGGGTGAGTACTCCTTGATTAGTTGGTGTTGGTTTAAATTAAATCTTGTCATTATAGGCTAGTAATATATATGCTTGGTTCAATGTGTTTTATCCCCCAAGTTGGTTCCCCACATAATATATTATTTTATCTTGTGATGTGCTCTTATGGTTATTTCTCTATGCATTGTTTGATAATATATGAATGTATGCTTCATGGAATGGTTTTTGAAATTGAATGTACACTTTTGCTCTACTAATTCAACCCCCCATCTTAGTAGATACTTTCAAAAAAAAAATAGATCCACACCTTTGGAGGAGGTATGATAACCTATATGTGATCCTAAGTATCTTGAAGTATGATAATGTTCATCTCGTTTGTAGTAATGGATAAGTTTGTGAAGATCTTAGTTAAATTTTGCATAGAAGTCTACATGTTGGCATTAGTAAGGTTGAAGAAGAAGGACTATATAGATGTTAAGTCCAATATCAAACCTAAGTCAAAATATGGGTATGAGAGTTGAGGATTTTCCTTCAATACCAGTGTTCTTCAAGATAAGAATTGGTGTTAATAAGTTACAAAGATTGAAGTTGAATCAATGGAGTGATCATGAGAAAAATGAAGGCATTTATGTCATTATTGACATAAAGATGTTAAAAGAGTCATAAAGGATCATTGGTGTTAGCATGAGGTCATCATGAAGTCATGAGAGTAGGTTGTCCTACTTAGAAAATAGATGAATGCATGATGAGAAGCATTGGTACATGGACAAAGAGGTCAAATGAATGTTTTGTGAGTGTATGATAATAGTACAGGTCTTATACGGCATAGAGGATGATGTGAGGAATCCTTAGATGCATTAAAGATTTTATAAAATCTTAAAGTATCCTTTGGAGAGATAAAAAGTGCACTAGAGTATCTTAGACAAGCTAGAGCATCATAGGAAGTCATTCAGGTATGGACAAGTTAGATTTTTTGAGAATTTATTGCTTGTACTTGTATAGGTCAATCTTGGTCAATAAAATCATGGAAGTGTTATTGAATGTCCCAATTTGGTCTCTTAACAAATTTGTGCCATGAGGAGTTGTCTAGTTTAAGTTATAGGGCTTCAAATTTACTCTTTATGCTTGTGACATGCTAGAGGACATCAATCTTAAACTTTAGGAAATAGCTATTGGGAATTCAAAAATTATGAACATTGGTGTTCAAATTCAAATGTCTATGTAATGACCAGTTTACAAATAATGGATTGTATAATCCATGGATGATTTGAAATAAATATGGGGTAAGAATCAAAGTTGTATTATAATCCAAGAGGGAGGTTATCCAAGTGGTGATTTGATCTTGGTATTCATACAAGTGCATTTATTTCACATAGAAGTTTACTGTAGTTGGTTGGGTTTTCTCTAAATGAACCTGGGAAGAGTTTTTATGAATTAGAACATGCCAAATGATCCTATAATGGTTTTATAAGTATTGGGTCTAGTTATTAGCTCATTTTTGTTCTTTATTATGTAATGAAAGAGATTTAATAGTGTGGTTTTGTGCAATAAATTCATATTAAAAGTTGACTGTGTGTGGAGGTCTTTGTTATTGGTGGACAAGGAGTTTTTGGTAAGTTGTTTGGTATCCTTAGGTACTCAATAATATTTTTCTAAGTAATTGGAGACATTATTTATCTCTTGAATCTTATGTAGGTGCCTTTTGATTGATCATATTTTTTCTAAGATTGAAGATCCAACTCAAGAGGTAAAAGGTAATGCTTTTAAAGGTTTCAAGATGAGTTGAGATTTCAAACACTAAGAGTGTTCTTCTAAGGTAAATAAGTTCATTATTGTCCTTTGGATTTTAGTAATTATCAAATAGATAAAGTGCAATGTTTCCTTATAAATATGTAATAGTTCTGAGTTTTAATATTAGGGTTTTGAGTGTGTATTTGAGAAGGTTGAAGAATGTTGTTTCATGAGTTTCTTCATTATGTTGAGATCTCCCTTATCTTGATGATCTCATTGAGTCATATATGAGTGTGTTGGCATGATTTTGAAAGAACATAAAGATATCCAATGATCTAAAGAGTGACAGTGACTAGAGTATGACACTTTTTTTGAGTTTCTTAAGTAGGGTTTTGTGTGTGCATACATAATTGATTCTTTAAATGAATTTGAAGAATATCTTAAAGGTTTAGTGTAATATATGAACATTAAGAAAACCTTTAGGTTATAGATAATCAAATCATGTTTTTTAGTCCTTGTTTTACTTATTTCGAGGAGTCAAAGTTATGTTAAAGCTCTATTATAATGTATGATGTCTCACATACCTAATATGTTTGGTTGTTGACCAAGAGGGTATCTTGTAGTGGTTTGAGCCTTAATGGATTTCGTTGCTTATATAATATAAATTTTATGTTTGAGGATTTGTTTTACCTTGTTATGAAGTTTTTTCATGTCTATTTGAGATGGTATTATAGGCCAAAAGGATGATTGTTAAGCAAGAAGAAGAAAGATTGTATGGATTAGGTCTTAATGAGACCTATTAGAGTTATAAGTACTAATGATTCTCTTAAGGCTAAATAAAATAGTTTGAGTCTACTCTAGCCTATAGGAGGATTATGGAGGTTGGTAATGAATTATTTGACATGGTTTGGTACCTTGATGAAGATAGTATGGACCATCAAGTCTCATTGTTAGTTTATTGAGGAGACATGTTGAAGATGAATGTTTTATATGGAGCATGGAGTTAGGGGGATCTAACTCATATATTTTGAGAGATTAGGATAGGTGCATGATGTGAGAGGAAGCATATGTAAGATTTTCTAGTTTCAAGCTTAAACCATGATAGAGAATTTTACTATAGTTGTGAACTCAGGAAGTTTGTATGATGACATGATCAAACCAAGTCATGTGCTTTGAAAATGCATTGAATCTTAATGCATGGACAAAGGGGGATCTTTTTAAGTGATCAAGTTTTAGGATTAGAGGACTATGTATATGAACCTAAGAGGAGTATATGCCCACTTTATCATTAATGTCAAAGGGGGAAAAAGAGAATAATATGTTGTCATAAATGACAAATGAGGAGATTGTTGGAAAGTGTTTTCATTTATGTCAAAGGTAATGACAAATTGGTTATGTCATTGATGAAGGATGATATCATAAAGTCACAAGAAGACTTTGAGAAGTCTAGTTCTGGTATGAGGGACCTTGTGTGGTGGCATAAGTCTGGTATCCATGTTGAGCATGTTAAGGCTATGGAATAGAAGGTTGGAAGATATGGAGCATATAATTAATGTGTATTAAATGTTTCTAAGGTTTTGAAAATATTTTAATAAGTTTCAAAGTGGTTTCTTGGTTAAGGTATGGTCTACAATTCTAGACCTAACATACTTAGAGACCTAGTGAGGTCCAAATGGAGGGTCGAAGTGAGTTTTTAAGATGTTTAATCACTTGTAGTCATGGAATGAAGTTTTAAAAGGTGATTCAAATCTGTTTACCAAGTTTTAGGTCTTGAGGAGAGAGATAAAGGAATAAATAATGTTAGAAGGTCTCCTATGTATGTAGAATGAAGAGATGAGAGCTTGATAAGGAAGTTTTGATACTCATTAGATGTGTAGAATTTGCATGGTGACCTAAGACCTTTTGGATAGATATAAAATGTTTATAATAATTATTTATAATATTTTTTTATTATTTTTAGGTACACAGCTTTATGAACATTTGTTAAGAATGTAAACTAGTCAAAACCCTCCTATAAACCTTCATAGTGGAGCGATTGGAAAGATATGAAAGGTTAGTAAAATAATTGTTTTTCAATCCAAGTTTTATTATTGGATGATGTATATTAATCCTCCAATCATCCCCAAGTGGATTTGGTTTTTTAGGACAATAATTAGAAGATATAGAAAAGTGATTATTTCTAGGGAATTTGATGCTACAAGAAGAGTTAACCAGGTCAACACATGAAATTTGATGGTGATTTAAGGACAATAATTGTTATTAAGGTTAATGGAGTTTTTTTTAATGAAAAAATCACTATTTAAATCATTTTTTTCAATTAAGTTAACCTATCGCTAATCTACAAATAGTGAGAATAGTGAGAAAAAGCTAGTCAGAGTGAAAAGGTGTTTAGGGAAGAGTTATAGGTGATTAGGGATGAATCCAATGGTTTTGGGTCTTATTTCAAGACCTATTCCTCCAATTAACTTTATTTTTAAGTTATATTTATGCCTATACATAATATATAAGGTGTACACAAAGTGAATTTTTAGTGTAAGCCAAGACAATGCAACCCAAGATAGTGAGAATGATCTATAGGAGAGAAGTTGTCATTGAAGCATATGAATTTTGTGTTTGAGGATGATATAATTTTTTTATATATATCTTGTAATTGTTTCATCCTTTTTGAGAAGTCATGTTCAACATGACTATGTTTTGAGCTAGATTAATTGCTCTAGGTGTGATAGGGAAAGTAATGTGTTTGAGCCCTTTTGACAAATGGTGATGCATATAATGAATATATTGATGTTGTTTGAGATATATTTGATATATTGAATCTTTATGAAATATGGAGAAATAATTTGAGGTATTTATATGATAAATCCAAAAAATATTTTCAAATTATGTATGCACAATATGAAAGTGGTCTAAGGAATTGGTCTGTTAGACCAATGAATGTTGCTATAACAAGAGAACTAATAATTAGATTTGATATAGAAGACTAAAAGGACACATAAATGTGAATTATATGTATTATAATCACTCTTAAAAGTGATAAAAATTATCTTTTTCATTACTATACTTTTGGATATTGTAGGTAGTTAGAGTGGTCCTATTACAGAGGTAATTTTGAGGTCTTAGAGCTTGAGTGAAGATTTAAAATAGAGATGATGATGTTTATAAGGTCATGTATGATATATTCATATATATTTTTTATATTTTTCTTGGATAAAATAAAATTTATACCTCATTTCTAGAAGATATACTTTTTTGTGTGTAAAGACATATTAGTGAGCAGACCTAATTGTTAGTTTCGAGTGGTGAGATGGAGTTATAGGTGGCATGGATCTATGTGGGAGTGAGAAAGAGTATATTGGAGGTATTTTTTATGTTTTAAATCCATTTTTGAAGGTTTAAGGTGGTCAAATATGTCCAAGCTAGAATGTGTGCATGAATAGGCCTAACTACTTTAGGTCTCATTAAGGGCTAATTAAGGTTTGGGGCTAAAGAGGTATGATTGAACTATGGAGTGGATTCTCTCACCCATTTAGCATGTGCGTGGATATTATATACACATTATATTTTAAAATATTATCAAATGCTAATGATTTACATATTATAGGAATCTGTTGAGACTTAATCTCTTTAAGTTCATACTCTAAGGGGTGAACCAAGAAAGGGGTGGGTAGACCATTGTTGTTTTGCATGATTATTTTTCCTTATTTACATATTATTAACACAAAAATAGATCATAAAACCATTAAATAAGATATTAATCCTCTTTTTTACAATCCTCCATTATTTTCCCACTTTCCATTGCTCTTTTCCTCACCTTAGTCCCTTTTTCTAGTTAGCCTACACTATATACTTTAGGCACTCAGTAACAAGCTTCTACAAATCTAAGCTAACCAAGTTGACCCTATTCATAGGATTTTCAATCATTTATAAAGGTTATTTAATTGTAATCTCACATCTCTACATCTTCAAACCCATCAAGTTTCCTTTACATCCTTTCTTTCTTTCCTTATAATCTTTTTTTCCATAGTTTACAATATTTAAAATTGCCCCTATATAGTCAACTAGGTCAACCTTGTCAATGTAGTTATGTATGATGTGTATAGTTTGTAAATATAGGTCAACTCTATCGATGTAGTTCACTTTTATAATGTTTTATTATTTAGTATAAGGGTGACCCTATCAACCCTATTTTATATTCTATGCATACATTGTCGACTGAATCAACACTATATTATGTTTCAAAGTTGGAATTAACACTTATATGCTAGTAATTAGCTCACACTTTCATTTTTTTATTGCTTACATGCTTAGAATAGATCACATAGTCTAATTAGGTGGTTTTTAATATATTATTTAGTTTCATTATTTTCTATTTTATACACACATGACAAAATCACAAAATCTTAAATAAACATTTTAACAATTATCTACCCAAGGCTAACCTACTTGAATTTAATCACCAAGGGGGAAGCCGACTTGGTTTTATGGCCAAGTATAAACACATAGTTAATGGTATATTTTTTATAAGCACCTGACACCCTTATCATTGTGTTGAGTGAAGTGAGGGGGTAGGCTCCAATAGCAAGCTTGTACCATTACCAGTATAGATCTCTTTTAGCGCAAACATCTTTAAACCATCCTTAGATTAATTTATAGTTCCTTGATTATATCTAACTTCCTATCACATCTATAATTATAATATAATAATCTAAAAACATTCTAGTTTACCACTTAGTGAGATTTTACTTTCTAATTTGATTGCTCGTTCTTTTATCGATTTCATGTTGTATTACAAAAACTTGCATTACCTAGTGTTGATACAAGGTTTTGTGTTGTGTGCATCAATTAGATCACCCTAATTGATCAAATTTATTGTTTATTTCCCTCTATTTCTTGATTTTATAAGTACTTGTAAAATATTTCTTCTTTTATTAAACAATCATTTCAACTGACATAGTCTAATATAGGTTGTTTGATTTTCCCTATCTATTATTCTAGGTCGACCTAGTTGTCTATGTACACTTTTTTAGGATTTATTTGATGTGATAGGTTAACCTAGTCAACCATGTACTATTTTACATCCCTATTTATTATATGAGGTCAACTCATTTGACCCTATATTGTTTATCATTTCCATATTTATTGATATAGTTCACTATTTTTATTTGTTAGCAATTTGTTCATTTCTCTCCAGTTATAATGAAGTCTCCTATAAAAATATTATTGGATAGCTCATATCCATTTATATACTATAGTTTATGTTCATTTATCCCTCTCTTTTCTTCCTAATAGAATCATCACACTTGGATCACCTCTTCCCCTTCTTCATGCTTGACCTATAACATGGTGTAAATCATACCTCAAGATGATGATGATGTGACTAATCCTTTCTATACCTAATAATATACATCTTATCTTCAAAATAATCAAACTAATTTTGGATAAATTAACACAAGTTTAATCAATAATCCCATTCATAATCCATCTTATAGTAACCCTCCCCATAATACCAATCTAGGGAGTGCTCCTAACAACACAAACCCACCTCCTAATATAAATCAACTTATTTCCCAAGTTATCCAAAAAATGAACATAATGAAAAACTCTAACACCAATCAAATTATGTAACTTCAAAATCATTTTATTAATATGGCTAATCAACCTCTAGCTATCCATCCTCAAGTTAATCCTAATTACATTACTCCACCACTTAGGGATACCTCAAGCAATGTTATTCTGAAACCCATAATGAATAATAAGATTCTTAAAACTATTCAAAATGATCCTTTATCTCTCTTCATTGTGTCCATTAATATTGGTAACATATCTCCAACTATAAAGTATGATGGGCCTAAATACCCCACCTCATTTCTCAAATCTTTTGGTAATATTTACAAAGAGTGTATCCAAACTAATATCTTCACCACCACTATAATTTTAGTAAAAAACTTCACTAGCATTGTATTATAATGGTATAACCAATTACACCAACATTATATTTGGAAACATGAAGATTTGGTTAATCCCTTAGTTAAAGTGTTTCAACATAATGATATTTTTAAAAATTATCTTAGAAACTTCATTTATGCTAAGCAAACTCCCACTGAGTCAACTCATTATTTTATCAAAAGATGGAAACCGTTGGCCCATACATCCAACCATAACATGAGTGATTATAACTTATTAAAACTCTTTATAATGTCTTTGACTTCTTCTCTTCAATACAAGGTTCAAACCTTTGCTCCTCAAACACTTAATGAATATCTTGATCAAGCTAAATGTCAAGATTTTCTCATGAGGTAATTTGAACCTAATCCTAAACTTTTAAAAGGATATTTTCAAACATATATCAATACTATAAATAGTAATACTATCCAAACCAAACTAGGAGTTGCCAAATATGATATTCCTTCACCTTCTCAAACACCTCTCTTAGTGCAACAAATGAAATAACTCTTACTAATCTCTAAACCCTTCACCTATCCTAGCAATCCTCCTAAGTGGTATAACCCTAATCAATTTTATTGGTTCCATGTTGACATTGGTCATTCCCATAAATCTTGTAGAGGGATCACTAAATTTGTTGTCTCATATATTCTTGGTTATTCATTTAATCATGGAGCCATGATCAATCTTCATCTTCAAGAGTATAATGATGCTTCTCAAAAACAAAAATCTTTCAAAGCTTTTACCTCCAATAACCAAAAATATTTTTCCAATAATCAACCTAACAATAAGGATATTTGTGACATTGATGCCAATTATGATCAATATTATGACAATTCTCAACATGTTAACACTGCTAAGGTCAATTATCATTGCAAGCTAGATCACAAAGATCATGTTACCAACACAAAAAAGCCATATTTAAAAGAACAACTTCTTAAGGACACTACAATGACTAATCTAGATTTGAAACCCCATAAGGAACCAATTCATCCTTCTAAAAATACAACCACATCCATTCCTTCAAAATCTAATTTACCTCCTAAGGCTCATATTGGTTCTTCCTCTAAATATCATTGTAACTTTCTTAAATAACTCAACTCTATGCCTTGGAAGATTCCATTTATGGAGTTGGTTCATACTTCACCCTATCACTGCAAGTTCATTATGAAATAACTCTAAGAAATTGAAGATACATCCTTTATAGATGAATAACCACCTTCTATTGAACCTTAACCTACCAACGTAAAAACCATTGAAACTATGTTTCCTTCTTCCAAGCCTTCCATTGAATTTATTGAAGAAGACATGATCAATGATGAAGTTTTTTTTTATGTTGATGATCTACCACTTTTCATTAAAATGCCATTAATACTACCCTTATCCATAAAGTTCTAGTTGATGAAGGATCTAGTATTAATGTGATATCTTTTTGGCTTATCCAACAACTTGGTTATAATAAGGATCATCTCAAACAAACCTATCTTAATTCTCATGGTTTTGATAAAAATAATCAAAAGACACTTGGGTGTATTTGGATCCCATTAAACATCAAACCTAAGACCATTTTAACTAAGCTTATGTCCTTAATTTACCATTATCTTATAATATTCTCCTTGGTTACCTATGGATTCATTGAATGAGGGCCATTATTTCTTCTGGTAGCTAATGGATTAAATTATTATAGAATGGAAAATGGTATAACCATGAAGTTGATCCTAACCTTTGGAGTATTCAACTTCCTAATCCCAAATCTCAGTATTGTATCCCTATAATTCCTAAGATCAATAGTGCTCCTTTACCTGAGTTCATAAACATGAATCATAATTTACAAGTCACACTTATAGATTCTAATGATGATGAAACCAATTATTTTCAACATAATTTCAATACTACCAAGTTAAGTCCCTACATTTCATAGTGGCTTCCTCCTTTTTTATTACCAAGGGACTGTGATATTCCTCTTATTGATGAGATTACTTATTTTCCCCATTCATGCAATTCTCAAGAGCTTTTTTTACCAGAATATGCCTTTACTTGAAATGATCTTAGAGAATAAAAATTATTTCAATATCCTCTCATCATGTCTCCTCATACATTCAATAATATAGGGATTTCACCTTCTAAAACTCCCATGACTCTAAATAATTTATAATTTCTCCAACATATGATGATAACTACATAATGGCCCAAGCTTAATATCAAGACTTGGATGTTTAACATTATTAGAAAACCTTATCCGAAATTCATGCTTTTAATCAAGATGTCCATACCATTTCTATGGATCATGACTTAGATCCTGAGGGTCATGTGCTTCCTATGAATTCTCCTCTTATTGATACTCCTTAGGTGGTAGAGAAAATTATACCTTCTGAATCCTTAAATATTTAAAATTCTTTATTACCACCTATTGATCTAATCATTACATCTAGTCTTTTTCCCATCACTAAAAACAATAACACTCCAATCCCTTCTGACCCATCTACCTGTCCTACTCTTGAGATTACACTTGATGCCAAGACAATTGATGTTCATCAAATTTATTTTGAGTATGATCATGATGATAATCAAATTCTTGATCTTGAAGTAGGTGTTAAGTATTATGGTCCTCTTCCCACCTTGACTAATGATAAAGTTATTCTTTAGTTACATCATTCTTGAGAACCTCAACTTCCTCGGCATCATCATAAACTTGGGATTTTAAAACCAAAACCCTTTGTTTTAATAGCTTTGTTTCTATAATTTATCCCAACACTAATAAAATCTCTTCTTTACCTAATTCACCATACCATTTTCAAGATGGAAATTCCATGATTATTTTAGAAAATACTCTCATTGAATATGGTACTCCATCCTATCCCTGACAAATTATAGTTTCTCGTAACTCTCACTATTGAGCATGATAATTTTATCTTATTCTTTGATAAGTATTGTGAGGTTTTTGCTTGGTCACATGAGGACATACCTAGTTCTGACCCTATAATTATGGTTTATAACATCATTACTTATCCTAATGCCAAAATTTTACATCAAAAGTAAAGAAAAATTCCACCAGAGGTTTCCACCTTATGTCACAATGAAATTATCAAATTACTCAATGCTAAATTTATCAAACTAGTGGACTATTTTGAATGGGTTTCTAACATTATTCATATTCAAAAAAAATTTACTATGGGCATTCACATTTGTATTGATTTTTCCAATCTAAATCTCACTTATCCCAAGGATAACTCCCTTTACCTTTGATAGATGCCATCATTGATTACATAGCTAGTTACAAAATGTTATCTATTATGGATGGCTTCTTAGGATATAATCATATTCACATTTCCCTCAAAGACCAACATAAGGCCACTTTCACCACAAAATGGGGGACCTATTACTATGTCAAAATGCCTTTCAACCTCAAAAATTCTTGAGTCACTTACCAATGAGCAATGACTCACATCTTTCATGATCTTATCTACAAAAATTTTGAAACCTATGTGGATGACCTCATTGCTAAATCCAAAAGTTATATGACTCATATTTCTAATCTTGATATCATCATTTTTAATCACATTCTTAAATACCAAGTTAGGATCAATCCTTATAAATGTGTCTTTGGTGTCACATATGGGAAATTGTTAGGATTCTTCATCTCTCTCCATGCCATTGATGTTGACCTTACTAAGATTAGTTCTATCATCAACATGCCCATTCATCATTCCATTCTAGACATTCACACTTACTTAGGTAAACTTAGGGTAATTAGATGATTTGTCCTTGAAATGTCTTATCACATCCACTCCATCAATTCTCTTCTTAAGAAAGGTAATGCCTTAGAATGGATATACCCCTATCAAAAATCCTTTGATAATATTAGAGAGTCATTTATTCACCTGCCTACACTTCATCTTCCTTCTAATGAATGACCCTTTATCCTCTATACTTCATCCAAACCTCTATCAGTTAGGGCAATGCTTACTCAAAAAGATGATATTGGAAGAGAGTATTTCATTTAATACATTAGATAAAGCCTCATCAATTATGACACACATTATACCAAATTTGAATGTGATTACCTTGTTATCTATTTTGTAGATAAAAATATTTGCAATTACATGCTTTACCAAACCACTTATGTCATCATTCATTCTAACCTTGTTCATCACTTCTTCTCCAAAACCTTTCTTCCTAGAAATAGAATTAGTAAATGGATGGTCCTCCTTATGGAATTTGATCTTCATATCATCACTCAAAAATATGTCAAAGTGCAAGTCATAATTGATCAACTTGCCACAACTCCCATTCTAGATACTTTTCCCCTTCAAGATAGCCTTCTAGATGATACTATCCTCTATATATATGGTCTTAATCAATATATTTATCTCAAATATTATTTTCATAAATTTACCACTAATCTTGAAGCAAATAACCTAGATGAATCTACTATTTCCCCTGATACTACTAAACCTAAAGTAGTTATTGAAGAGCTTCCTAAAATTAATTTTGACTTGAATGAGGATACTTTGAACCTTTACTTTTATGTTGTTAAATGCCTTCAAGGAGCTAGGGTAGGTTAAATTCTCACAAGTCCTATTGGAAAAATCATTCCTCTATATTTTTTATACACAATTGATGTCACTAATAATATGGCTGAATATGAAGCTCTAATCTTAAGCATGAGAGCTGATATTGATCTAGACATTCAATACCTACATGATTTAGGTGATTCCTAATTTATTTTCCATCAATTCAATGGTTATTATTAGTAAAAAAGTGAAAATATCATTACCTATCATCAAAATGTAGCCACTCTCACTAAGTATTTTATGTCTTTCACTATTTAACCTATCCCTATAGATCAAAATTCCATTATTGATTCCTTGGCTTCTTCAACTTCTCTCTTTCATCCCCACCAAGTTCTTTCTGATCCTAATTTTCTTATACAAATAATAAAATCTCCAACTTCAACTCAACTACTAGATTCACTTATTTTCCACATCAAGGCTATCACCATTCAACAAATCCCATGGTAAAAAGACATTTTTAAATTCTTGAAACATCACACTTATCCTCCTAACTTAGACCCTCATGAAAAAACATGCATTCATAAATAATCTTTCAAGATGTGTTTCAATATAGAATCCTTTATATCATAATACTGAAGGTACCTTGATCCATTGGTTATGCAAGATGAGGTCCCTCATCTTATTAAACAAGCGCATGGCGGAATTTTTGGTGGCCATACTAGTAAACATGCTACAACCCACAAATGACTATGTATAATTGATTTTGGCCTACTCTTTAAAGGATGTGATTGAGTTCACTAAAGTGTCATCCTTTCTAGCTTCATGATGATCTAATTCATTAACCTCAAACTAATATTTAAACTATTGAATCTCCTTGTCCATTATCCTCATGGGGATTAGATCTCATTGGTAAATTACATCTCTCCTAAGATGGGATTATTTTTATCATCACTGCTACCAAATATTTTAAGAAATGGATTATAGCCATGCCATTTGTTAATTTAACCAGACCCATAATTTCAAAATTTATTCTTAATAAAATCATTTTTTCCTTTGGTGTTCCCTATACCATCATTTCAGATAATTGTGGTAATTTAAAAAATAAGGATGTTAAGCAGCTTTATGCTAAATTCAAGATCAATCATAAATTTTATAAACCTTATCATCCATAATGTAATGGAAAAGATGAGGCCACTAATAAAATTATCCAAAATATAAATCATGAAACTTTCATGGATTAGAACATTCACCTTTTTCCTACTCTTTGGGCCTATTGAACTAGCATACGTACTGTCACTAAGACAACATCATTTTTCTAGTCTCTGGTTCTAAATTAGTTATTCCATTAGAATTTGAGATTCTTTCTCTTTGTATATATGTTCATGGTATCATTTGATATGAATAATTAATTAATTATCACTTTCATGCTCTTTATCTCCAAGATAAACACCATCTTTATGCTTTGAAAAATATCACCAATATAAGGCCTGTATTGCCAAACAACATAATAAACATGTTAAAATTACCAAATTTAATATTGGTGATATTATCCTTAAATTATATTACACCCATGATAAATAAGGTAAGTATTCCAAAAAATGGTGGGGTCCCTATTTATTTAAATATATTTTTGGTCCAAGTACCTACCACCTTCAAACCAATGAAGGTCATGTTTTCAAAGAGCCCACCAATGCATAATTCCTCAAAAAGTACTTTATTTAAATATTTGATTCTTTTAATTTTTTCTATCTACATCTACTTAATACTTTTTTTAGGTCATTCACATGTATATCTCCCTCTACAAATGTTCTCTCTTATTACAAACCTTTAGTCTTTTCTTTTTGGTCTTTTGGTATTCCCCTTTCTCTCATGAGTTGCATTATAAAACTATGGATAAGACCGAGCCTTCCTCATTATGTACCATAAATTATTTATTTTATTACTCATTTTACACACTTTTTGGTATCCCTTATATTTTTGTTTTGTGAGTTCCAGTGTAAGACCATGGATAAGACCGAGCCTTCCTCACAAAATATCATCTTAATTTTTTTCTCATTTATTTTTCACATGCTTTTTCGCACCCTCATGGGTTTCTCTTTTATGAGTTATAGTGTAAGACCATAGATAGGACCTAGACTTCCTCATAAAATTTCCATCCTATCATTCCTTTTCTAAAATGTGTTTTACAATAGTTACAAGTTTTTTTTCCCTTGTTATCAGCTTTAGCTTTTGCTTCATTTGGTAGATGGAATTTGCACAACAATATATGTTAGCATGTTTTTCTCTATTTACATTATTCTAATGATAAGGAAATACATTTTTGTGTCATTATATCCCTTTCTACCCTTTCTTATATTTTTTGTTATTTTAAGCAATTTAAAGTGTTCCATGTGTTACTCCTCTTGATTTCCTTTCCTTTCACTCCACCTTGGATAAAACTGTTAGAGAATTTTTAATTACTAAGTGGTAAAAAACCCTTAGCCTATACTTATAATTAATTAAATAATAATAAGTTATTTATTGCTACAAGGTAGAAACATCATGTAAACAAATAAACATGTTATATTTATTTAATTATTTACTAATTTTTTATTAAATTAGGGCATTAATCATCAAAGGTTCATTTAAGATACTAATTAACTGGTATCATTTATTTATTTAGGATGGTTGGACCCATTATTTATAATGGTCACCTCCCTTCATATTTACCTATAAATAAGGTTTTAACCCTATGGTGAATATAACTTGATATCTTGACATTTGTGTGATATTTAGATTATCAAAAGCCTTGTGAAGACTTTGCATTGAAGAAGTTAGAAGTTGGAGTTGTATTGGGGTAAATTGTTTCTCTATCAATGAAAAATCACTTGGTGGGTTTTTTTTATTATCTCTTTTAGGTTTTCCCATGGTAAAATATTATGTGCATTGTGTTCAATGATTTGTGTGCTCTATTTATGCTTTGATTATTAAATCTCTTCTAGATCCATTTTGTGTATTACTTCATTCAATAATTTTATCATGGTATAAGAGCCTATGGAGAAGATTTTTATAAGCAAGCATATCCAACAACTAATAGCTTGCCTCAAATCTCAATCAAAGAAACCAATATTCATTTTTTAAAGTTTTTTTTAACTTAGGTAGTTTATATGCCATAATACAACCTTATGTCTAAGAAAATTAATAAAATTATTCCTATGATGATCCTGGGTGTGTAAGAGTTATAGTAGTAGATATTTAACAATCAAAAACTCCTTGGAGATCATTCAAAGCCTTTGCCATTGCTTTCAAGATTTGTAGTTGAGATGCCATTGTATGACTTGCATACATGAATAAAAATTAAAACTCATGTTTTTGGCATGAAATTATCTCTTGAAAGCTCTAAACACTTAGTTTTAAAAATTTAAGACCTCTTGTAAATTTTCAAATCTTGGAAATCTCTGGTTCATCACTTTTAATTTTTTTGTTCTCCTGTCTTAGCATCCATGTATAGCTTAGGAAGTTGGAAAATTATGTTTTTGGCACCAAAATTTAATTTTGAGTACTTTATTGGCATTAGAAGAAGATTTTTTGGTGATTTTAAAATTTAAATACCTGACAAGTTTTGTGTCACTCTCCAGTTCCACCCGTATTTCCTCCTTATGCCATTGTCATCTATAGGCAGTAGATAAGTATATAGTTCATTTAAATATTTAAAAAATACTTAAATTTTTTAATTTTATAGGTAGAACATAAGTATATAGTTTATATAAAGATACGAATTATTATTAAGGTTCATGGAGTTGGTTTAGAATGAAATATTCATTGTGTCAATCATTCTCATTAATCAAGTGGACCTATCACTAATCAGTAGATAGTGAGAATAGTGAGAAATAGCTAATCATAGTGAAAACATCTTTAGGGAAGAGTTATAGGTGATTAAGGATGAATAAAATGTTTATATGTATTATCTAAAGACATATTACTCCTATTAACTTGATTTGTAAGTGTTATTGATGCCTATACACAAGCTAGAAGGTGCTCACAAAGTGACTTTTCTATGTAAGACAAGACAATGGAACCCAAGATAGTGAGAATGATTTATAAGAGAAAATTTATCATTGAAGCATATGAATTTTGTGTTTGAGGATGATATAAGGTTTTATGACCTTTTAAATTCATTAAAATATCTTGGAAGTGTTTCCTCAAGTGTGAGAAGTCATGTTCAACATGACTATGTTTTGAGCCAGATTGATTGCTTTAGGTGTGATAGGGAAAGTGATGTGTTTGAGCCATTTTGACAAATGGTGATGCATCTAATGAATATCATAATTTTTTTTTAGACCTATTTAATATATTAAATATTTATGGAATATGGATAAATAATTTGAGGTGTTGAGATGAGAAAGGTAAAACAACTTGTCAAATTGTGTATGCACAATATGAAGGTGGTCTAAGGAATTAGTTTTCTAGACAAATGAATTTTGATAAAATAAGAGAAATAACTATTGGAGTTGATATATAAGAATAAAATTACATATATGTGTGAATTATAAGTACTATAAATGATCTTAAAAGTGACAAAAATTAACATGTTCATGACTATACTTTTGGAGACTGCAAGTAGTTTGAGTGGTCCTATTATAGAGGTAATTTTGAGGTCTTAGAGATTGAGTGAAGATTTAAAATAGACATGAAGATGTTTTTAAGGTCATGTATGATATATTCATATAATTTTTTTATATTTTTCTTGGATAAAATAAAATTTATGCCTTAGTTCCAGAAGATAGACTTTTTTGAGTGTAAAGACCTATTAGCGAGGATGGACCTATGTGGTGAGCTAGAGTTCTAGGTGGTATGGACCTATGTGGAAGTTATAAATAGTCTATTTTAGGTATTTTTTGTGTGTTAAATAAACTTTTGAAGGATAAAGGTGTTCCAAGATGTCTAATTAATAATGTGTGCATGAATAGACCTAATTACTTTAAGTCTCATTAAGGGCTAATTGAGGTTTAGGGCTAAAAAGGTATGACTGACCTATGGAGTGGATTCTCTCACCCATGTTACATGTGTGTGGATCTTGTATATGCATTATATTTTAAATTATTACCAAATATTGATGCTTTACATATTATATGAATCTATTGAGACTCAATCTCTTTAAGTGCATGTTTTAAGGGGTGCATTGGGAAAGGGGTAGGTAGACCATTGGTGCTTTGTAGGATTGTTGCCCCTTATTTCCATAGTATTACCAATCCAAATGGATCATAAAATAATTACCTAAGCTATTACTCCTGTTTTACACACTCCTCTAGTATTTTCCCACTTTCCATCCCTCATTTCCTCACCTTAGTCCCTTTTACTAGTTAGCCAACCTTGTACATTTTAGGCACTTAACCACATGCTTCTACAAAGCTAGGTTGGCTATGTCAACCCTTTTAGTAGGATTTTCAAGAAACTAGAAAGGTTATTTGAAAATATTTTCACTTTTATACATCTTTAAACCCACCAAGGTTCCTTTTTATCCCTTCTCTCTTTCCTTATAGTCTTTTTTTCATAGTTTGTAGTCTTTAAAATTGCCCCTATACAGTCAACTAGGTTGACCCTATCAACATAGTTATGTATTATGTGTATAATTTGTAAATCTAGGTTGAATCTATTGATGTAGTTCAATTTTAGAATTTTTGCTTATGTAGTATAAGGGTGACCCTGTCAACCCTATTCTATATTCTATGCATACATAGTCAATTGAATCGACACTATATTATGTTTCAAAGTTGGGATTAACCCTTATATGTTAGTCATTAGTTCACACTTTCATTTTTTGTTGCTTACATGCTTAGAATATATCACATAGTCTAATTACGGGGTTTTAAATATACTATTTAGTTTCAATATTTTTTATTTTATGCACACATGACAAAATCACAAAATCTTAAACAAACATTTTAACAATTATCTACTCAAGGTTAAGCTACTTGGATTTTATCTCCAAGGGGGAAGCTGACTTAATTTTTTGGCCAAGTATAAACATGTAGTTAATGGTATATTTTGTCTAAGCACCTGACACCCTTATCATTGTAGTGTATGAAGTGAGGGGGTAGGCCCCAATACCAAGCTTATACCATTACCAATATAGATCTTTTTTAGCCCAAATGTCCTGAAACCATCATTAGATTGCTTTATAGTTAATTGATTATATCCAACTTCCTATCACAACTAGAATTATATTATAATAATCCAACAACATTTATGTTGACCACTTAGTAAGCTTTTACTTTCTAAGCTGATTGTTTGCTCTTTGCTCAATTTCATTTTATTTTGTAAAAACTTACATTAACCAAAATTGGTATAAGGTTTTGTGTTGTGTACCTCAATTAGATAACCCTCATTGATCCAATTTACTATTTATTTCCCTTTAGTTCTTGATTTTCTAAGCACATTAAAAATATTTCTTCTTTTAGTACACAATCATTTCAATCGACACAGTCTATTATAGGTTGTCTTATTTTCCTTATCTACTGTGTTAGGTTGACCTAGTTGATCATGTATACTTTTTCACCCTCTATTTGATGTGTTAGGTTAAAGTAGTCAACCTTATACTATTTTAAGGCTCTATTTCCTATATTAGGTTGACTTAGTTGACCCTATATTTTTTATCCCCTTCCCTATTTACCGATCTATTTAACTATTTTTCTTTGTTAGCATTTTGTTCATTTCTCTCAAATTATAATGAAGTCTCCTCTTATAATATTATTGGATAGCTTGTATAGATTTAAATACTATATGGGATGTTCATTTATCCCTCTCTTTTCTTCCCAATAGCATCATCACTCTTGGATCACATTTTCCCCTTTTTCATCCTTGACCTATAACATGGTGCAAATCACACATCAAGATGAAGTTGATGGATCTAATCCTTTTTATACCTACCAAGATAATTCTCATCTTCAAAATCTTAAAACTAATGTGGGAGAAATTGACATAATTTTAATCAATAATCCCACTCATAATCCATCTTCTAATAACCCTACCCATAATACCAATTTAGGGAGTGCTCCTACCAACACCAACTCACCTCATAATATAACTCAACTATTGCCCAAGTTATCCAACAAATGAACATAATACAAAAATATAACACCAATAAAATGATGTAACTTCAACATTCTTTGATTAATATGTCTAATCAACCTCTAGGTATCCATCCTCAAGTTAATCCCAATTATATTGCTCCACCTCTTAGGGATGCCTCAGACAATGTTATTCCTCAACCATAATGAATAATAAGATGCTTCAAACTATTCAAAATGAGAATTTAGTTCCCCTCATTGTGTCCATAGATATTGGTAACATATCTCCAACTATCAATTATGATGGAACTAAATACCCTGCATCATTTCTCAAAGCTTTTGATAATCTTTAAAAAGAGTGGATCCAAACTAATACCTTCACCATAACTATACTTTTAGTCAAAACCTTCACTAGATATTTATTATAATGATATAACCAATTACAGAAACATTCTATTTGGAAACATGAAGATTTGGTTAATCCCTTAGTTAAAGTGTTTCAACATAATGATCTTTCTAAAAACTATCTTAGCAACTTCATTAATTCTAAGCAATCTCCCACTGAATTAGCTCATTATTTTATCAAAAGATGGAAATAGTTGGCCCATAAATCTAACCATAACATGATTGATGATAACTTATTCAAACTCTTTATAACTGATTTGACTCCTCTTTAATACAAGGTTTGAACTTTTACTCCCCAAACACTTAATGAAGATCTTTATCAAGCTAAATGTTAGGATTTTCTCATAAAGTGATTTGAACCTAATCCTAAACTTTTAAAAGGATATTTTCAAACATCTACAAATGTTATCACTAGTAATACTATAAAAACCAAACTAGGAGTTACCAAAGATGATATTCCTTCATCTTCTCAGACACCTCTCCTAGTGTATCAAATGAAATAACTCTTACCAACCTCTAAATGCTTCACCTATCCTAATAATCTTCCTAAGTGGTATAACCCTAATCAATTTTTTTGGTTCCATGTTGACATTGGTCATACCTATGAATCTTTTAGAGGGATCACTAAATTTTTTGTCTCATTTATGCTTGGTTATTAATTTAATAATGAATCCATAATCAATCTTCATCATCAAAAGTACACTGATGCTTCTCAAAAATAACAAGCTTCCAAAGCTTCTACATCCAATAACCAAAAATAGTTTTCCAATAATCAACCTAACACCAAGGAAGTTTGTGTTATTGATGCTAATTATGATCAATATTATAATAATTCTCAACATCTTAACACTACTAAGGTCAATTATCTTTGCAATCTAGATTAGAAAGATCATGTTACCAAACCCAAAAAGCCATATTTAGAAGAACAACTTCTTAATAACACTACAACTACTAATATAGCTTCAGAAGCCCATGAGGAACCAATTCCTCCTTCCAAACCTACAACCACATCCATTCCTTCAAAATATAATTTACCTCCTAAAACTCATGCTTGTTTTTCCACTAAATATCATTGGAACTTTCTTGAATAACTCAACTCTATGCCTTTAAATATTCTACTTATGGAATTGGTTCATACTTCATGCTATCATCATAAGTTCCTTATGCAATACCTCTAAAAAATTGAAGATACATCCTATATATATGAAGAACCACCTTTTAGTGAACCTCAACCTACCAACATAAATACCATTGAAACTATGTGTCCTTCTTCAAGCCTTCCATTAAATTTCTTGAAGAATACATGAATAATGATGAAATTCTTTTTTGCGCTGATGATCTCCCACTTTTCATTAAAATAGACATTAATATTACCTTTATCCATAAATTTATAGTTGATTAAGGCTCTAGTATTAATGTGAAATCTTTATGGCTTATCCAACAACTTGGTTATAACAAGGATCATCTCAAACAAACCTATCTCACATGTCATGGTTTTGATCAAACTAATCAAAAGACACTTGGGTGTATTTGGATCCTATAAACCATCACACCTAAAACCATACAAACTAAGCTTATGGTCCTTGATTTACCATTTTCTTATAATATTCTCCTTGGTCACCCATGGAATCATTGAATGAGGTCCATTGATTCTTTTGGTAGCTAATGCATTAAATTATTACACAATGGAAAATGGTATAAGCATGAAGTTGATCCTAACTTATGGAGTATTCAACTTCCTAATCCCAAATCTTAGTATCGTATTACTACAATTTCAAAGATCAATAGTTCTCCTTTAACCAAGTTTATCAACATGAATCTTGATTTACATGTTAATCTTATAGATTATGATGATGATTATCCAAAATGATTTGCAACATACTTGCAATACTACCAAGATACCTCCCTACATTTCATAGTGGCTTCCTCCTTTTTTAGTACCCAAGGACCATAATATTCCTCTTATTGATGAGATTACTTATTTTCCCCCACCATGCAATGCTCAAGATAATTTCTTACTAGAATATGCATTCATTTGAAATGATTTTGGAGAAGCCATATTATTTCAATATCCTCTCATCATGTCTCCTCGTACATTCAGTAATATAGGATTTTACCTTCCAAAACTCCCCTTGAATATGAAGAATGAAAATTTCTCCAACATATAATTATTATTACATAATGGACCAAGCTCAATCTCAAGACTTGGATGTCTAGGATTATTAGAAAACCTTAGCCCAAATTCATGCTTCTAATCAGGATGTCCATACTATTTCTATAGATTGTGACTTAGATATCAAGGGTCATGTTTCCTATCGATTCTCCTTTTATTGATACTCCTTAGGTGGTATATATAAAATTATACCTTTTAAATCCTCAAATACACCAAAATATCCTTTATCACCTATTTATCCAATCATTGCATCTGATCCTTCTCCCATCACTAAAACTAACAACACTCTAATCCCTTCTGACCCATCTACCCCTCCTACTCCTAAAATTACAATTGATGGAAAGATAATTGATGTTCATTAGATCTATTTTGAGTATGATATCCATGATAATAAAATTATTAATCTTGAATTATATGTTGAGTATTATGGTCCTCTTCCCACCTTACTTAATGACAAATCTATTCTTGAGCTACTTCATGCTTGAGAACCTCAACTTCCTTGACAACATCATAAACTTGGGAATTTTAAAACTAAAACCCCTTGTTTCAATAACTTCATTACTAGAATTTATCCCAACACTAATCCAATATCTTCTTTACCTTATGCACCATACCATTTTCAAGAAGAAATGCCATGATTATCATAAAAACTACTCACATTGAATATGGTACTCCATCTTGTCCTTGATAAATTATAATTTCTTGTAAACTCTCACCTACCAAGCATGATAATTTTTATTATTCTTTGATAAGTATTATTAGGTTTTTTCTTGGTCCTGTGAGGACATGATTGGTACTAACCCTATAATTATGGTGTATAACATCATTACTTATCCTGATGCCAAACTTGTGCAAAAAAAGTAAAGAAAATTTCCACTAGAGGTTTCCACCTTATGTGACAAGGAAATCATCAAATTATTTGATGCTAACTTTATCAAACTAGTGGACTATTCTAAATGGGTTTCTAACATTTTTCCCATTCAAGAAAAGGTCACTATGGTCATTAGCATTTGTATTAATTTTTCCAATCTTAATCTTTCTTATCCCAAGGATAACTTCCATTTACCTTTGATAGATGTCAATACTGATTTCACAACTGGTTACAAAATGATATCTATTATAAATGGATTCTCAAGTTACAATCAGATTCACATTGCTCTCAAGGACTAACATAAGACCACTTTCACCACAAAATGTACCACCTATTTTTAGGTTAAACTACCTTTCAGTCTCAAAAATTCTTGAGTCACTTACAAATGAGTGATGACTAACATTTCTCATGCTTTTATCCACAAATCTATTGAAACCTATGTGGATGACCTCATTGATAAATCTAAAAGTCATATGACTCATATTTTTGATCTTTCCATCATTTGTTATCACCTTCTTAAATACCAAGTTAGGCTCAATCCTTATAAATGTGTCTTTGGTGTCACATATGGGAAATTCTTAGGATTTTTAGTCTCTCTCCATGGCATTGATTTTGAGTTTACTAAGATTAGTGCTATCATCAACATGCCCATTCCTCATTCCATTCTAGACATTCACACTTACTTAGGTAAACTTGGGCTAATTAGATGATTTTTACCCAAAATGGCTTATCACATCCACTATATCAATTATCTTCTTAGGAAGGGTAATACCTTAGAATGGATAGAACCCTATTAAAAATCCTTTGATAACATGAAAGAATCATTGATTCACCTACCTACACTTCATCGTCCTTCTAATGATTGACCCTTGATACTCTATACTTCTTCCACACCTATATCAGTTGGGGAAATGCTTACCCAACAAGATGATACTATAAGAGAGTATGTGATTTACTACATTATCCAAAGCCTCATCGATTATGAAACATGTTATACCAAATTTGAATGTGATTGCCTTGTTATCTATTTCATAGCTAAAAAGATTCACCATTACATGCTTTAGCAAACCACTTATGTCATCATTCATTTTGACCCCCTTCATCACTTATTCTCTAAAGAATTTATTCTTGGACATAGAATTAGTAAATGGATGGTCCTCTTCATGGAATTTGATTTTCATATCATCGCTCAAAAAATAGTCAAAGGACAAGTCATAGATGATCAACCTGCCATAGCTCCCATTCCAACTACTTATCCCATAAAATATATCCTTCTAGATGATACTATCCTCTATATTTAAGTTCTTAATCAAGTTATTTCTCTCAAATATTATTTTCATAACTTTACCACTGATCTTGAAGCAAATAACCTAGATGAATCTGCTATTTCTCCTAATACTACTAAACCTAAACTAGTTATCAAAGCACTTCTTGAAATTAATGTTGACTTACATGAGGATACTTGGAACCTTTACTTTGATGGTGCTAAATTCCTTTAAGGAGTTGGGGAAGGTTACATTCTCAAAATTCCTCTTGGTAAAGTCTTTCCTCTATCTTTTTACTTCACAATTGATGTCACCAATAATATGGCTATATATGAAGCTCTAATCTAAAGCATGAGAGCTGAAATTGATCTAGACATTCAATACCTACATGCTTTAGGTGATTCTCAACATATTTGCCATCAATTAAATGGTTATTATCAATGTAAAAGTGAAAATATCATTACCTATTATCCAATTTCAACCACTCTCACTAAATATTTTATCTCTTTCACTAGTGAACTTATTTTTATAGATCAAAATTCCATTATTGATTCCTTGGCTTCTTTAACTTCTCTCTTTCATCCCCACCAAGTTTATTCTGATCTTACTTTTATTATACAAATAATAAAATATCCATCTTCAAATAAACCACTATATTCACTTATCTTCCACATCGAGGATGTCACCATTTGACAAATCCCATGGTATAATGAAATTATTCAATTCTTGGAACATCAAACTTATCCTCCTAACTTAGACCCTCATGAAAATACATGCATTCATAAATAATATTTCAAATATGTGTTTCAACATAACATCCTTTATTATCACAATGATAAAGGTACCTTGCTTTGTTATGTTATACAAGATGAGTTCCCTCCTCTTCTTGAAAAAGCACATGGGGAAATTTGTGGTGGCCACTATAGCAGACATGTTATAGCATGAAAATGCCTATGTATAGTTACTTTTGGCCTACTCTTGAAAAGGATGTAATTGAATTCCATAGAAATGTACTCCTTGCCAAATTTATGATGATCTAATATATTAACCTCTAACTGAGCTTTAAATTGTTGAATCTACTTGGCCATTCTCCTTGTGAGGATTAGATCTCATTAGTAAATTACCTCAGTCCCAAGGTGGGAATTTTTTTATCATCAATGCTACTGAATATTTTACCAAATGGGTTGAATCTATGCCCTTTATTAATGTCACTAGACCCACCATTGAAAAATTTATTCTTAATCAAATAATTTTTTTCTTTGGTGTTCCCCATACCATCATTTCAAATAATTGTGGTAATTTCAAAAATAAGGATGTTAAGCATATTTATGCTAAATTCAAGATCAATCATAAATTTTATAAACCTCATCATCTGTAATGAAATGGCCAATATGAGACCACTAATAAAATTCTCTAAAATATAATTCATGAAACCCACATGGATTGGAACATTCATCTTTATCATACTCTTTGGGCCTATCGAACTAGCATACATACTACAACTAGGGAAATGTCACTCTCTCTAGTCTATGGTTCTGAATCGGTTCTTCCATTAAATTTGAAATTCATTATCTTTGTGTATATTTTCATGGTATCATTCCATATGAATAATTACATAATGCTTGCTTTCATTCTCTTGGTCTCCTAGATGAACACCATATTTTTTCTTTGTAATATAATCACCAATACAAGGCCCATATTGCCAAACAACATAACAAACATGTTAAAATTTTCACATTTCATATTGGTGATCTTTCCCTTAAATTAGACTAAACCTATGATAAATAAGGTAAGTACACCAAAAAATGGTGGGGTCCTTATTTAGTTAAAGATATTATTGGTTTAAGTACCTATTGCCTTCAAACCAATGAAGGCCATGTTTTCAAAGAGCCCACCAGCACATAATTCCTCAAAAAGTACTTTGCTTAAATATTTCCTTCTTTTCATGCTTTCTATATACATATATCTAACACTTTTTGAAGGTCACTCACATGGATCTCTCCCTCTACAACCATTCTCTCTTATTATAAACCTTTAGTCCTTTCTTTTTGGTCTTTTGGTTTCCCACTTTCTCTCATGAGTTACATTGTAAAACTATGGATAAGACGTAGTCTTCATCATGATGTACCATAGA
>JARHVA010006257.1:527500-560000 GCA_037957365.1 Torreya grandis | reverse complement strand
AATTGTGCAATATTAATTTTTTTTTTAAATTTGGTTAGTATCTAAAATGTATATTTGAATATAGTTGAATGTTCAATTCACTTTATTTTTGAAATAGTTTAAACTTTTTAATTTAAAAATGTTTAATCATAAAATTGTTCTTATTTTTAGTGTATTTTGTGACACCTTTCTTTATCACAAATTTTTGAAAATTTATTACTTTATCAAAATTTAATTTGAACAAATAATTTGTATTTACATTTTTAAATTTGTTTTAATTATAAATAAATTTTAAATTAACAATTAAAATGTCATTTCTTAATCATTTGGATACTATCATATTTAAAGGAAAGTCATGGCTTCACCTCACTTTTCCATAGACAAATCCCAAATACTTAATGGAAATAAAAATAACATATGAAAAATTCATGTTAAATCTAAATTCATGGCCCATAAACTATGGAATATTTTCATTGAGACTAAGAAAGCCCCATCCAGATGTCATGTGGCCCCTGAGCTTACCAATGCATTTCAACAAAAATCATAAGAAACTATGTCTGCTATTTTATAGAGTGTTAAGGATGAATTCCTTTTCCACATTGGTAATCAAGAATCTCCTTGTGAATCTAGGAAAATTCTTAAATACATGTACAAGGGCACTCATATCTCAAAGAGTATTAAGTTAATCCTTTAATTACTTACAACACCTATGAAGGGTGATGAGAAATTTGTAAATTTTCTAGCTAAAATCAAGAACATTAAAGCTTAATTAGATGGTTGTAATTATAATTTGATTCAGGATCAATTGCTTTTTTATCATTAAAGTAAACATTCATATTTTTTTTTATAAATTTCATTACAATTTTAAATTCTAAGTATCAAACTAAGCAAGATATTTTTGATCTTAACACTTTGTCTGCTCTCCTAATTCAAGAAGAGAAAGTTATGACCAATTTTGATTGTAAACAGAATACTACTTAAGAACTTATCACTATTAATAATGTTTTTGATAACAACAAAAACCATAAATCTAACCCTAATTTTTTTAAAAGCAAAAATTAGAATAAGAAAATTGGTAATAAGAATAATAAACCTAAATTTAATGGAAATTGTAATTTGTATGGTAAATTTGGCCATATAATGGAAACCTATTATAAAAACAAGTATATAATTAAGAATCAATCTTCTAAAAATAACAAAGGGAATAAATCAAATCAAAACAAGTAGAAAAATCAAAACACTAATCAAAATTAAAATTAGGATAAAAATGTTATTACTTTATTTGCTTGAAATAAAAATGAGTAGATTTTAGATAGTGGTGTATCACACCATATGACATGCTTATTTGATATTTTATATGATTATATAAATATTTATAAATGAATTTACCTAGGATATAATTACTTTTTAGAAGTAACTAAACATGAAAAAACAAAATTTTTGAATGTTGTTATTAATGATGTTTTCTATGTACCTAAGCTTGAAAATAATTTGTTATCTTGTTCTAAACTTACTAATGATAATTTCAATGTAATATTGATTAAATATAGTTGGTCTATTAGAAATCAATATGGTTCTTTTATTGTTGAAGGTGTTTAAAAGAATGGTTTATATATTTCCTCTCCTTGTGCATGTTTACTTTCATCACATAATAAGAATGAATCTTAGTTATGAAATGAAAGATTAGGACATGTCAATTTTAGAAGTTTAAATGATATGTTTTTAACAAAATTATTTTTGGACCTACTTTTATTCCCTCTCATCATGAAACTAGTGAGGGTTGTTTACGTGGTAAACAACATACTAACCCCTTTCACAAGAATCATGATGAAAATTCTCTCATCCTTTAGATTTAATTCATAGTGATGTTGTCGGACCTCTTGAATTTGTATCTCTTAATGTTTATTTATATGCTATTACATTTATTGATGATTATACTAAAATGATCTGGTCTTATTTCATTAAAAAAAAATCATATTTTGTCTAAGTGTAAACAATTTAAAGCTTATGTTAGAAATGCATCTAATTTTTCTATTAAAAGATTAAGAACTGATAATGGTGGAGAATATGTTAGTAAAGAATTTAATTATTTTTGAATTAATTATGATAATCAAAGGGAACTAAAAACTGCCTATTCCCCTCAATAAAATGGTATTACTAAAAGGAAAAACTACATCATCATAGAAATGGCTAGGACTATGTTGGAATTTGTAAAAGTTCCTAAGTTCTTATGGGCTAAAGCCATGAACACTACTATTCATATTTTGAATAGAGTCCCTATGAAAGCCTTGCATCTTTCTACCCATTTGGAGTAAGAAGAAACCAAGTGTGGCTCATCTTAGGATTTTTGGCAATCTTGCTTTTATCTTTGTCCCTAAAATTAAAAGAAATAAGCTTGAACCAACTTCCTATTCTTATATTTTTGTAGGATATAGAGGTAAGACAAAAAATTTAAGAGTTTATGATGCCTCTAAACATCATAACATTGGGAATAAGAATGTTCTTATTCTTTAAAAATCCTTTTGTGAGCCGTTTATGGATCTTTCTCAGTGTTCTTCTGTTGATGATCCTAAATCTCATGTTTCTCCTTGTGATGAAATAAATGCTCTTGAGGAAATTGATCTAGTTTTGAATAATTTAGAGTCTGAAGAACCCTCTAAGTTGCATGTTCTATATAAAAGACATAAATGAGTAGAATTCCTAATCCAATATTCTAATATTGATAACCTTAATAAATTAACTATAAGTCAACATTCTTATCATGCTTTAATAACTATGTATGAATGTGAACCTCAATCCTTTGAGGAAACCACTCAAGATGATAAATGGAATGTTGTTATGTAAGTTGAATATAATTCCTTAATTAAAAATAAGACTTAAGACCTTGTCTTTCCTCTACCTAAAAGGCATATTATTAATTGTATGTGGATTTACAAGATCAAATATAATTCAATTGGTAAAATTGACAAGTTTGAAGCTAGATTAGTTGCTCGTAAGTTTACTCAAAAAACCAATATTGACTATGTTGAAACCTTTGATCCTATAGAAAAAATGAGTGTTGTTAGACTTCTTATTTCTATTTTAGTCTAAAATAGCTGGATTATCTACCAAATTCATGTCAATAATTCATTTCTAAATGGTGATTTAGAAGAAGGAATCTACATGACTTAACTTAAAGTTTTCATTGACCCTAATAAATAGCATTATGTATGTAAGTTAAATAAATATTTATATGGTTTAAAACAAGCTCATTGAGCTTGGTATTATAAAATTACTTATTTTTTCAAATAATTAGATTTTTCTAACTATTATTTAGATAATGATCTCTTTGTTAAAGTTGAAAATGGTATTATATGTTGGTGATTTGTTGATTATTAGTGATCCCATTAGTTTAATTCATAAATATAAAAATAAACTAAGTCAAATGCTTGAAATGACTAATTTAGGCATCCTACATTTGTTTAGGAATGGTTATATTTTAGGATAAAACTTCAATTATTGCATCACAATATCACTATGCACATAACCTTTTTGTTAAATTTAACATGATTGATTGTAAATATTTTTTTACTCCTATTGAAGTTGGTATTAAACTTGATCCTAAACCTTCATGTGAAAAATTTAACCCTAATTTTTATAGATAAATTATTGGAAGTTTTATTCATTTAACTATTACTAGGTTAGATATTTCATATGTTGTCAATGTTGCTTCTAGATTTATGTGGGATCCTTATTTGGATCATTTGAAATTAGCTAAACATATTATTTGTTATATCAAAGGAATATTTAATTATGGTTTATTTTATTTTTCTATTGATAATGCTAAATTATATGATTATTGTGATACTAACCATGTTGGTGACACTTTAGATTGTAAATCTACTTTTAGATATATGTTTAAGTTTGGTGCAGGTGCTTTCACTTGGAGCAATAGAAAGCAACCTACTATCTCTCTCTCTTCTATATAAGAAGATTAAAAAAGTTTTATGGAAGCTACCAAAGAATATATGTGGCTATGAAGTTTATTGGAAGAAATTAAATTAGATGTTTTTCAGAGTATCATCTTTCATTGTGATAACCAAATTTGTATAGATCTATAAAAAAATATAGTGCAACACCAATGAACTAAACATATTTAAGTTCATGTGCATTTCATCTGAGAGAAATTCTTCAATGGTGATATTAATCTATAGTTCTATCCTACTAATGAAAAAATGGTAGACATCTTCACAAAACCACTTGGTGCTACCAAGTTTTGTTAGTTTCATGTAATCTTGGGCCTCTCGAAGTTTCCATTGAGGGGGAGTGTGCATGACAATGCCACCTCCTAATGGTCATTGCTAATTTTTATTCTTTATACTTAGTCTCATTTTTAAAGCATGGAGAAAAATTCATGTGGAAGTTATTTGATTTAATTCAAATTTATGTGGAATTTTTAATTGTGTACCCCAATACATTAATATCATAATTTTTAATGGAGACATGTATGTTATAAAAGGCTCCAAATATGCTTAGTGATTTTTTCATGAGAAACAATGAGATGTAATTTCACAATTATGCTAGCCTAAACTTAATTTTGAGTAGTTTATGGATTATAATTCCTTTTATTTCAAAAGGTGACTTTTTCATGATGAAGGTTTTTAAATCTTTCAAATTTTTCACATACTATATTCCTTTATGGTGACTATGAAATTTATTCTCACTTGGCATTAAGGGGGAGTGTTAGAGAATTTTTAATGGTTAAGTGGTAATTTAACCCTTAATCTATGATTATAATTAATTAAATAATAATAATTTATTTATTACCACAAGGTGGAAAGCTCATTTAAATAAATAACCATATTATATTTATTTAATTATTTACTAAATTTTTATTAAACTAGGACATTAATAATCAAAGATTCATTCAAGATATTAATTAACTAGGATCATTTATTTATCAGGATGGTTGTACCTATTATTTACAATGGTCACCTCCATTCATATTTACCTATAAATAGGTTTTTAATCCTATGATGAATACAACTTAATATCTTAAGATTTGTGACATATTTGGATTATCAAAAGGCTTATGAAGATTTTACTAAGAAGAAGTGAGAAGTTAGAGTTGTATTGGCATAATTTGTTTCTCTATCAATGAAAAATCACTTGGTGGGTTTTTTTACCTTTTTGAGGTTTTCCCATTGTAAAATATTGTGTGCAGTGTGTTCATTAATCTGTGTGCTCCATTTATGATTTGTTTATTAAATCTCTTATAGATCCATTTTTTGCATTTCTTCATTCAATAATTTTATCAAAAACAAGGTCAAAGTCAAGATAACACTTTTATTTCACCTTGAATTATGAGAATCATATAGCCCATACTCTTTGAAGTTATCTTTCTTAGTAACAAAGTCCCAAGTATCCAAATGAAAGTCATATTTATCTCCCATGTTTGGTTTTCTAAATCCATATAGAAGAATAAAAAAAGCCATCAATAAATTTAAAAGCTAAATAATTTGAAACAAAAGGCAATGATACACAAAAGGAAACACAAAAATATCAAAATTTAAATTCACACTAAAAGATGTGATTACAAGAACATATCATATCTTTAATCAAAGCTCAAACTTCATAATTGACCTCACATAGAGCTGAGATCCATTGGGGTGTGGTAGGCCAGTAGATTGGAATAGGAGAATTATAAAACTCTATGGTGCTACCTAATTTATCACATAAGTACCCAATCTTTGTAGTAAATCGACAACTCTATAAGGGGTCCTAAAGAATGGGGAACATGTTGTGGGAAGGTTGGCCCATTTTACTTTTCATGCATATAGCCTTCATGGGATGATCTATATACTTCATTTGTTAACCAAAGACTTGTGTGGCTAAGAGAAGTTTTTCAGAGTCGATAAGGTCAAAAGTCCTCTTGTTTTGTCAAACCTAATTTGATTGTCTTGACTTTGATAAAGAGTTTATCTACCTTGGTTTTTCCCTCATTCTCCCCTCTGCCCATTTCATTTCCCTCTTTGACAAGCAAATTGTGATTCTAAATCTATTTTCTCTTCTTTTATATTTCCTTCTTATTCACCTCTTAAAAACATGCTAGCACTACTTTGTTTCATTTTTATCTATCCTTAGAGGAAAAAAACATGTTTGAGTAATAATGGACCCTTTATTTACACCATATAATTACATTCCTATGTTTTTTTACTCTCTTTTTATCATTTATCATTTGTTTTACTACCCTTTTATCATGGACACCTGAGTCTGTACCTTTTCCATTGTTGAGTGAGATAAGGATTGTTACTGAACACTCATCAATGTTGTTTTACTGTTTATTTTCCATGTTTTTACTAGCCCATCTTTGTGAAAGTAAAGATTATTACTGCTTTCACATTGATGTTTGATTGCCATATTTTTGACATGTATCCTTGGTTTTACTTGTGAGTTTGCCTTTATTACTTGAGGTTTATTTGTTTCAATTTTTTAGTCTTTAGTAGCCTTGGCTTTTTAGTTACCTAATTTACTATTGTTTTTTTGGTTGTTTGGTCTAACATAGCACTTATAACACCATCTTTCCAAATTCCAAAGTACATCCAATCCTCATATTACTAGTTATCTTGGCTTTCCTACCTTTGTTTTTGATCTTTAGTTTTGTATTTCTGGGTTTGTTAAAATCAGTCTCTATGCCCTACACAATCAAAACTAATAACATAGAAAATAATCATCTAGTGATAAAGGTAAGTCAAGGTATGCATCACATTTACTTTTAGTCATTTAATTTTTAGCTATTTACTTTTAAGTTATTTCCTTTTTAGTCATTTAATTTCAATTATTTTATGCTTTAATATACTTTTATCTTTTTAGCATCAACGTTATGTGTTCTTATGTTCTTTCTCAAAGCACCATCCCCTATTGCACCTTAGTGATACATGATGAGCTACGAGTGGGGCATATATATACACATAATATTTTAAAATTTTATCAAATACTGATACTTTACATCTTTTAAGAACCTATCAAGACTTAATCTCTCTGAGTACATGATTTAAGGGGTTCACCAAGAAAGGGGTGAGAAAACCACTAGTGCTTTGCAAAATTGTTAACCCTTATTTACACATTATTAACAATCCAAATAGTTCTTAAAACCATTCCCTATGTTATTAATCCCCCTTTGGACACTCCTCCAATATTTTCCCACTTTCCATCCCTATTTTACTCACCTTAGTCCCTTTTGTTAGTCGATTATGCTACGTTGACTAGGTCGACCTTGTACAGTTTTAGGATATTTTCACTTAGGAATTAGGTTATCCTTTGGATAATATAGCTCAAGACCTAGTAACTAATTATCCAAAATTATTATAGGTCAACTAGGTTGACCCTATCATAAAATATTTTTAAAAGGGTTTAGGATAAAATCCACCTATAAATACAATATAATTTTGTCATTATTTCAATATGTAATCAAGAGTTATTATTGATTTCTAGTTCTTTATAATTTGCTATTCTACCATTCTACTTGAGGAGTCTTAGCTTAGGGTTTATACTTGGATAATCTAGTCTTGTGAATAATTATTTGATGGTTTGGCCTTTCTTAGTGATCTTTAAAAACCATAAAAACCTCTTACAAAACCCTTTTGGCCAAGGGAGATATTGATTAGTGATGGGTTCATCATTTAGGTAAGGATTTTCTAACTTTTCTCCTCTCTTTAGTAGATAGAAGTAGCAAAAGTATTGGTTTTGAATAATATTTATATTCTTATCCCATGTATTAGGGTCTTACTTATATATAGCTTAATTGAGATTCTCTTATACATTTTCTTTAATTTACTAACCCCTCATATTGTGCCATAAGCTTTAGTGAGCACTATATTAGATTTAATTTACTTGTTATTAGTATAGGTGATATATCAAAACTCAAGACCCACTTAGGTTTATTTCATGATTGTGTTAGACTATAGGATTTATAACCCTCTCTATCATGGTGTATTTCAGTAAGATATCCCCTAATTCTATCTAATGGATCCCAATATTGGTCATGTTCCCTCTTAACAAATGTGTCCTCAATTGAAAGTGTATGGTATGAATCTTCTCTAAGATAGAATTGATTTATATATGATTAATTGTTAATTGCATAAAAGGCTATTCTAAGTGTAAATAAAGTATGAAAATTATCGTATTTGACCAATATGGGTTAGATGAAGAGTGTGGTATAAAGGCAAGGCCTAAGTGGCCTATTTGGACTAATTATGAGAGTGTGAATTGAAGTCAAGGAGAGAACCATTGGAAGAGAAGGATAAATTCATTGAGGACCATTAGAGGGTGAAGAGGATCATTCATTTTTGTTTTATAATGTTGATGTAGGTGGACACATAGGTCATTAGACTTAGTAAGCCTATAAGAGGCATATTGAGGTAAGGAGCCTAAGTGGATTGTATAAGGTAGAGAGGTAAGTTTGTAGGTGTTAGGGTAAGATAATTCCATTATAAAGTGTGTAAGATATGATATTAGAGGTGGATATTAGTTTGGATGTGATTTAGTTAGTGCTTGATCATTTAGGGGGTTATATCCTCCTCGCTAATTGGTGCTAGATAAAGGTCTAGTGGGTACTAGACTAAATTAAGGTGTGGATGCTTCTTAATCAGTTAGTGCTAGTATAAATTTAATATTTAAATTATATGATAGTATTCCATGTGATTGGTTTATTGGATTTTATCCCCCAAGAGGGTTTCCTACATAATCTCTTGTGTTATCTTGTCATGTGTTCTTATGGTTGTTTCTCTATGCATTGTTTGATCTTATGTGAATGTATGCTTCATGAAATAGTTTTTGAAATTGAATGTACATTATTTATCTAATTATTCCCTTCCTCTAAATAGATACTTCCAAAAACCTTGAGGGACTTCTTTTATCTATTCAATTATCCTATATTTTATACTTTAATAGATTGCATCAATTTATGGGTTTATCTACTGCTAAATTTTTAATGGCATCAATCAAGTTCTTGTTTGTTGATTTAGAAAATATATTTCCTTTTGGGTAATGGTTAGACGAGGACCTAATGGTGATTCAATTATAATGGACCCATTTAGTGAATTCATATGATTAGAATGCTATCCCACTATCATAAACTAGAGAAATATGGGTACTAAATCTAGTTGTGATATTTTGCACTAGAAAGATGATTACATCTTGTGATCTTTAATGCTTTGTAGATACTAATTTAGTCCATCATGTGTAATAGTCTATGGTAATGAGTAAAAACATGTGATAAACTAAATAATTAGGGTTAATGATACCAATGAATTCTAATTTCCACTAATTGAATGGTTGTCCTTTAATAACAAGCTATAAAGGTATTGTTGTGTGTACTTCTCTTTTCACCAACACTTGGAATTCATGGCATGTTCTAATGTAAACATGTGCATCTTTAAAGACTGTTGACTAATAATAACCCATTATGAGTATTTTATGGGTTGTGATGTTTTCATAGGGATTACCACTACCTATCTTTTAGTGTAAATTTTATAAAAAATATTGAAATTCTTTTGGTGATGTGTATCTCAAGTAGATGCCTTCATAATTATTTCTATAGAGGATCCATTTTCTAATCATGTAATGAGATACTTTGAGACTCAAATATCTCATTTTTTATCTTTTGAGATTTGGAGATCAAGTACCTATGAGCAAGCATTGAATAATGTTAGTATACTAGTCTTCTTTATATACTTGGTTTTCTCAAACCTCTTAAACTGTGATGCACACGTTAGGCTTAGTCATGAGCTAAATGATTCCTTGACCTATAAAAATCTTGGCAAGATTGATTTATATGTCAAAATACTATATTTTTTCCATATATTTTCCTCTATGTTCTCCTAATATGTCTTTCCCTAAAGTGAGCTTAAAAATAACATCTAGTACAATGGTGATGGTCTTTTTCCTCAAGATGTAATGTCAAAATTTATTTACTACTTTGACAAGGAAAAATATTTTATTATCTATGATGAAATACCTAATTTTTGGCTCTTTCATGTTTTTTCTCATTAATTAAATAAGGTTATTAATTTAATCTTTCTTTTGGGTGAGCATGATAGTAATGGTATGTCTTGAAGTGAATGAATACAAGAATAAGTATTTAATGAATTATGGACTTATCAGTATAAGGACATGAGATATTACATATTCAATGTGTTGAAAATAATATTAGACCTCTATTATCTATTCCAATTTATCATCTTTATTGATCATTAAATTTAGAGGCTTAGAGGTTTCTATAGAGCCTGATATAAACTTTCTCATGAAGTTTATCTTCCTAAATAAAGATTTGAGTTCCTTCTTGCTATTTGGAAAAGTAATTTTTGATATCCCCTAAATTATATATGGGTTAATAATAATTTCATCTTTGGTGATGATGTGACCCAAGATCTTACCTTATATGACTCAAATCATGCTCTTCTTGGGGTTTATAAAAATGCCTAACATTATACATATTTTAAAGATTGATTTTAGGTGACCCACATGATCAGTCCTTGCTTTTGGAAACCATGAGGTTTTCCATATAAATGATTATACATTTACCTATTATCCCTTGGAATGCATGATCCATGGTTCATTGAAAGGTATCTCCCCCATTAATTATGCAAAATGGCATCCTCTTATAAACATAAGTACCCCACTTCATGGTGAATGTTATCTTCATTATGTCCTTTGAGTCTACCAGCACCTAGTTATATCCTAAAAATATATCCATGAAGGACATAATTATTGAACCACTCACTATTTTTATGACCTCATCTAGGGAAGATAATTTATAATTGTCTTTAATTGAATATTTATTCAAGTTTATGAAATCAACATAGAGTCTAATTTCCCCACTCTTTTTCTTGACTAGAACTAAATTAGCCACATAAGTAGAATATCTAATAGGGAAAACTATTCTTGAACTTAATAACTTTTCCACTTCTAAATAAGAGGTTCAAGGATAACATTTACCAACCTTTGTCTTTACCTAAATGGTTTGTTGTCTAACTTTAGTGGGATTGTATGGGTGGTGACCCTTGAGTTGAAAAGATTCAAGTTTTTGTATGTCTATGCAATCACATCTTTGTAATGGGTGAGTAGATTCTTCACCATTTGCCTTTCCTCTAGGGTGAATTTGAGATCAATTATAACATAATGTGGGACATATTCATTTCCTAGATTCTCCCATTCGATTTTAGATTTGTTTACTTTTGGTGACCTTTGTTATTGTAATTAAGGATCAAAATTGAACATCCTTTCCAAGGAAACCATTCCTAGAGGGAGGAGGTTTTCCTTCAGCTGACTAACTCCTTATTTCCCCATTCCCTCTTGGCATAGGTAAATAATCTCTTTGTCATCAATGATTTGAGATTTAAATTGCCTTGAGTTAGTAAATAATAAGATGATCTGCTAGTCATCATCAAATACATGTACATTTTACATATTTTTAGCAATAGATGAACAAGGTACTAGTTCAAAGGAGAATCCATATACCTTAGTTTCTTATAGAGGTGAGAAATTGGTAGTTAAAGAAGTTAGTGAAGCTGTAGTTTGATTATTTTCTCTAACTAGACACACTATGTTTAAGGCTTCAATGGAATTAATTAAATCTCAAGCCTTATGTTTTTAATTTTTAGTTATGATTGATTTCATTAGTATTTTTTCTTGACTTGATTGACTACCTATTCTAAATTTCCATAAATTAGCAATTGTTTGACATTATTTTTAAAGTAAAATGTAATTCTAAAATTAGTACCTCATATTAATCTCTATTATTGGTATAAGGGAACTATAATTTATACACTACAAAGTATTTATTACTTTTTAGGTCCACTAATTCAATGCCAATGTCTAGTCCTTACTTTTATCTTACACCATCAAAGTAGAAAGTCCATAATTGGGAAGGTCTATGGACTTATAGTTCCTGCACCTCATGGTTTATAGTAAAGGTATAAATCCCAAGGTTAGGAGATTTATATATTATTTATTCATTATTTTTATTGTATTTATTACTAAGGTGCTTCATTATTGAATCTTGATCAATCCAAATTTGGTCTGCAACACCTCTCCATGATATCCAAATGTGAGAGAAGTTTGTTTCTACATACCCATTCAATGTCTTGGATTAGTCCCTACTAAAGAAGAGTCTAAATTCTTCCAAAATATCCAATAAAAGTATGTCAATTATAATTTTTAGTCATGTATCATATGCTAAATGGATGTGTACATTGTTCATATTTCCTATTATAGGTACCATGGTCTTATATAACTTTGAAACTATCATCTATGATAGGCTTGGAGTTAAATCATTTTTTTGGCAAATGGAATTTGGCATCACCATGGTTGAGGCTCTAGAAATGATTAAAAAATTGTGGATTTTATTTCAAAATTATTTGATAATTAATAATAAATGTATAAATTCTAGTTTAATTTTGTAAGTGACATTGGTATGAACACCCTTTATCTTTTATACAATTTCCTTTCCTATAATAGACTTTTACAAGAGCTCCTTTTGTTCAGTGATCTAAGCCAATTCATGAAGAGTGACATTGGATTTAATATTATTCATGCCTTCAATAATGTTATATCTTCATTCCTATTTGTTTTGGGCTATTCATTCCCTTTTTGGGGAGGTGGATTGTTGTTCCCCATTGGATTTAGTGGAATAGTGGTATTATTTAGAAGAGTAGATGTTGTGAATGGATGATTATTCCTTATATTATCATTACCCTTTTGATACTTCTATAAGTTGTGTATCTCATCAGACTTATCCTTTAGTTCATTATCATCTTCACTTGGAAATAAGGATTCTTGCATTTCAAATACCATTGTGTTATTTTAAAGATCAAATTCTAGGTGTAAATCTAGTGGATTTTTCATCAAGTCTTTCTTTACCATATCCATTTGAAGATCTCAAATGATACACAAAATTATATGCATTCAAGTTTATTGTGTTGTGATGTATGATTGACTCTATGCTAATTGGGTAGAGTCATTTCTACTAGGTTGATTTTTGGTAACTTGTTGGGTTATTTCTACTTTGTATTACTCATAGACTAGTTGAAAGGTCTATTGTATCTTTTAAACCCTAAATTCTAGTTATTATTCTAGCTATTAGTGTTACCCATCTTCCCCTACATGTTTAGGAAGTCATTGCTCAATTCTTAGACCATCCTTTGGATAAAATATGGTTCTATTTTGGTAGAATTAGCTCTTTGTTCATATACATTATTAGATGGAACTATTATGGACTCTACACCAATTGGATAGAGTTATTTCTAATATGTTGATTTATGGTAACTTATTAGTTTTTTGATGCTCTATATTACATGTAAACCGATTAAAAGCTTTGTGGTATCTTTGAAACCTAAACTTTTTGTCATTATTCTAGCCACTAGTGTCTCCCATATTCCTATGCATGTTTAGGAAGTCATTTCTCAATTTATGGACCATCTTTTAGATAGAATCTAGTTCTACTTCAGTAGAATAAACTCCTTATGCAACTATAGTATTAGATGAAATTAAATATTGTTTACGTTGATGACTATTCATCTATATTTGATTGTTCATATAATCATAGTTCTAATTGAGCATTTGATGCATATAATTGATTCTAGTTGAATGCATGAATATTTTGATTAACATGAGGTACTAGATTCAGGAATGGAAAACTAATGTTGATATTGGGAGTGCTTAGTATTTGAGGATTCAACTATCTATCAATATTGATAGACTCTTTATATTCTAAGGCTAGGTGATGGTAGCGGTATCTCTTTATAAGAATAATATTATGATTTGATCTAAGGAATATTTATACATCTCTAATGCCAATGTTCCATCTGGTATATACTCTAGGCTAAGCCAAATGTAAATATTTTGGAACCTTGCATTGAAGTCTTGAATTAGCTCATTAGGCTCCCTCTTCAACTGGTGAAATATTGAAACATAAGTCCATGGATGGTAACTTGTCAAAATTGGGCAAGAAACATGTGATAACATGAATATTATTAAGTAATTGACTTATCTTCAAGGTTAGCTACCAATCATAAGTAACAACCTACAAGGTGAATGGGATAATCATGTATACAACATCTTCATTAGTAATAGTCATTAATCTCAAAGCTACTTCTAAAGAATTGATATGCTCCTCTACAGTTATTCCTCTTGAAGGGGGAGAAAGAATTCATATACTTCTTTTGGTTCTTAGGTAAATTATGCATGTCTCCTATGATGGAAATGCTAGATACAATTAACCATGGTTATTGGTCCATACAATGATTGATGGGATGGATATTTATTATTAAAGAGGGTGTCTTGGCATGAGGTCTATTAGGAACAATAAATACATATCTAGGCCTTTGATGTGTTGATAATACAGAAACTAAAATACTAGTTTGGGCCCTAAACTAGGTAACTCTCTTGGTTGTCTCTAGCGCAACTCAAACATAGGAGATAAATTATCACTAGGGAAGGCACATAGGTAGCCCTCCTTATAGTATCAAATTCTTTCCTATTAATGTGGGTCTTGTTTAAATCCTTAAATATAATGAGCTAACTTCTAATGTTTTAGGATCTCAATGGAGATGAACTCAACTCTAGGGTATGAATTATAGGTATAGGTTAAACAACCTTGTGGATAAATAACAAGGTAAGCATATAGGTTGTTAACCATATTTTATTATATTGAAATGAATCCTAGTAAATAAAACAAAAACTATGTGATTTGGATGGATGGGTGGTATCTATCTAGAGTTGATAGGTCTCATTCAAATAAAATTTGAAAGGATGGAAGTATATACACTCAAAAACTACACATGACAACTTTTGATGTCAAACTAATTTTTAACCCTCGTCTGACCTTGCATCTAGTGGACCACCTAGTTAATTAGACTTGTTTACTAAATTGACCCCATCAAACCCTTAAATTAACACATTTATATGAACTATCTAATTTACCCCCTTTTTGACTTACTTTAACCCATTTTATTTTGGCCCCTCAACCAGTGATGGTTAACCTAACCATTGATGGTTGACCTGACCTTCAATGGTCAGGTCTCCAATCCTGATTTAGAGCTTTAAAGCATTGACAACTTTATGCAAGATAAGTATATCCATAAATGATAACTTGATTTTAAAATTAGATTTAAAACATCATGAATTGGAAAATTTATCCCCTATCAAATTAATAACTTCCTCCATCCTAATTAGCAACTTCATCCTATAAAAGGAGAAAAGGAAGAAGTGAAATGGATCTAACACAATCCATAATCTTGCATCTAAGCTCTGTTATCTAAAAGTATCTAGCATCCTTTCAATAAGCAATCAACATTACTAGAGACCTAAATCTTTGTTAGAATCACTTTTGAAAGCTAAAGTGTTGTCACTCTAGCCAAATTACTTCATCCTTCTACCATCAAGTTTTAGGTATATTTCACTTATTTTCATTGATTTATCTTATTTCTAACCTCTTTACCTTATCAAACCCATCAACATCATATTATCCATCCCTCAACCCCATAAAAAATCTCTATTTTCCCAAATACCCAATATACACCTTATTTTTTAATCATTTCTAGAATTATATAGGTAACCATCAATGGTTAGCACAACCAGTAATGGTCACTTCAACCATCGATGGTTAGCCTAACCCAATGAAGGTTCACCTAACCACCAATGGTTACTATGGCATAAAAAAACAATAAGCTATTTTTATCTCCATAACCCCAGTCAAACCCAAGTTTCTTTATTTCTTCCTGATTATAATATATTTTTTTCAAATTTTCTAGACTAGGCCCTGACCATTTTAGCATAAGTATTGATCATATTTGCTACTTTTGGTTTCTTTTATATTAACTACCATTATAATTTATTTTAATTTCACTTCATTAATCTTATTCAAGTATATATTTACTTTATCTTTTCCAGCTTAATTGCTCTAATAGTGGATTGATGGCTTCTTAGCAAGCAATGCACTTTTTTAATCTAGCTCACACTAGGCAGTCCACTCATCTATTTCCTAACAACCCCATTTTATAGTGTCTTTATTATATATATGTTATTATTTCCTAGCCAAAGAGGAGTTCTCATCATCATCTAGATTCATGTACACACTTTACTAGGTATTCTTCTACACACCCTATTAGTAGTTTCATTATTTACTTTCAAAATTAAGAAATGAGTGAAAATTAAATTGAAACACCTAGTTCCATTTTTCTTCCTTTATTTTTTACTCATTTAATGAAATATAAAAATCTCTTTTTGGGATTAAAATAGACCTATTACATACATTGATTTCCTACTTGTCTTAGTTCATCTAATAACTTAGGAGGCAAAGTAATTAATCATAACTTTCAAACTTGTTATCACACACTTAAGCCAACCCACAAAATAATTAACACATCAAAAGATACCTGAGACAAGGCCCAACAAGGATTTCATAACCAAGCAACAACCTTACCCTTTCTCGACTATCTTACTTGGATTTCACCACCAAAGAGAGAACCAAAATAGCTCTTTGGTTGAGTATAAACTCTAGACATGACATATTTTGGCTAAACACATGACACTCTTACCATTATGGTATTGTGAAGTGAGGGGGTAGGCCCCAATACCAAGCCACATACTAAATTTCAACACAAATTTCTCTTGAGTACCTAAATAACTTGAAACAAACCTTATATTTCCTCTTTGGTACCTAATTTATAAGTCAAATTCCCTCTTCACACTTTCTAAGGAATAAGCCAAAAGCAATCTAAAAATAATTCCAAGATTTAACGCATTATTAGTGTATGCATTGTTGGCCTTGAATTATTTTCTTTTGATTGCTCTTTGTTTGAGGTGTGAGTTTCATCACATCATTTCCTATTTTCTCACATGGTCGTTACTAGATAGCAACTAAGAAACAAAACCAATCAACCACCACCTTCTTCTTCCTCCATGGAATATAATTCTAATGATGAGGGTTCACCTCATTTTTCTCCCCCTCATACTAGAATCGTAGTTGTTTTTTAGGGTGATGTGGATTTTAATGCCTTCTTTGACAACAATCCAATGGCCCTTCAACACTATCTTAACATCTTACCTCACTGTAGCTCTATTGCCTTGGTTCCTCCTATGGACCCTCCTTATGGTATGCCTCTACATCTTATGGTGGGTAATACCTCAACCCAACCTTTGCTGACCCATTCCTCTTCTTCTTCTAACATCCCACCTAATACCACTACCCGAACCCAATCCAACATTTCAACCTCTAACCAAACACCTCCTACCATACCCTACACTTCACATATAGGTTCAAATTTACCTATAGTTACCTATACCCCACCTACCATGGGATTATCTTTTACCCCTACTTCCACCCTTCCCTTTATTACAACCAATCCACCAACTTCTACCCCATTTCATAACTTGGTATTCTCTATCCCTCAAACACTTCCACCAATTATCAATAGATTCACCACTCATCCTCAACCTACCCAACCTCAACCCACTACATCAACCATGCCTTTAAGTCAACCCACATCCATCCCTCAAAAAGTACCCATAATAATTACAAAATAAGAATTTAGATTTAAATCCAATTACCCTCCCACCACCAAAACCACTAACTAATCTAATCATTCCAATACCAAGACAAAAACATCTGCAAACTTAGTTGTCCTAAAAAATTCTCTACCTCCAACTGTTAATCAAACCAATTCTTCCAACCCTCCCTATCAACAAAACTAAAACCACAACTAAGCTCCTCCAAAACAATATAACCCCATTGAAGAATCTTATGCATCAGTCTTGGATAAATTTCTCAAAGCCAACCTCATCCAACATCCACCAATTAAACCACCCCAATAATTTGATGCTCCTCACCTTGTGTCGGGTTGTTATAATGAAAATAACCATTGTGCCTTTCATCAAGTCATAGGACATGACATTAATAGATGTAATACCTTCAAAGTCTTGTCCAAAACATGATTGATAGTGGAAAAATTATGTTTGATAATCCCAATTCACCTCCCAATTAGTTCCTTGACATTTTCTACAAGCCTTTTCCTAATCATGCTCCTTCTACCCATCACCATGACAACAAACCTGATCCATATCATTCTCATAAGGCACAAAGAATCAATGTTATTAATAATGAACCTATTTTTGAAGAGACCATTACTTCAATTACCCAAATGGAAAAAATGAACTCACCTCCTATTTCTTCAGATACCCAAATGTATGACTCAACCACCCCTCCTTCTTCATTTTATGAGACCTTAGCTTTATCTACTTGTCCTTTGGTGGAAATACTAAAGGAGACAACCATTGTTTTAACCACCCTTTGTTCTTCCACTCTACCTATTCTAGTGGTAGAACCACCCTCCATTCCTTTGGACACTCAAACAAAGGAAGCAACCTTAACCACTCTTTCACTTTGGAAAACACACCTACCTCTCCCCACCATAAAACCATTCATGCCCTATTTGGAAACTATTCCAAACTAAGAGAAGGTTACCTCATCTATCCAACCAATAATTTTGGAACCATCCATCAAAATTAAAGATAGAGGAACCATTTCTTCTTATCCACCTAAGGGCTTAATATTTGAAACTAATGACCAAGGAACCAAACCCATCTACAAGCCTTTTTTCTAGATTAGTCCATTTTTTAGAGTTCACTTCTCAACCTAACTTTGACAGAGCCACCTTTTAACATCATCTCAGACTCGCTTACCAATAAAATATGAATCCTCAACCTCACTTAAATCCACCCTTAAACCCATTATTACCTCTTCACCAAATACCTCTTCCAAAACCATAAGTGAACCATCCTAACCACCTCCACCTAAAATTTCCAAAACACCTTATGCTTCTCTCACCAAACTAGTTAAGAATATAGGAATCCTTCCCACACCTAGTTACACTCACCCCTCTTTGAAGTTGGATTTAACACCATCTAGTCCACCAAATAAGCCCCCATTCAAATGAACTAAGAAGGTAGAGTTACCCAAACCTCCACCTTGAACTAAACCCATACCACCTCCCTCCCACTTACCTTCCATTTTAGGACCCCATCCTTCTACCCTCCCAATTACATATTCTTCCTCTAATAAGCCATACCCCTTTTCTCCACCTACACCCATAAAACCCTCTAATTCTCCGTCATTAAAAACTAGCCTATCTACCTTTAATTTTTCACCTGTAGCTAAACCTTCATCATCCAAGTCTTCTATATCCAAATCTTTAACCTCTAAACCAACAATAACCAACAAAACCCAACCAAAACCACCAACTAAAACCATTCTTCCAAATAAAACTTCTATGGTAAAGCCTATTTCAAAAAAGGCTCCTATCCCTAAAACTATAAACCTATCACATATAATGCCTTTGAATGAATCCTACTCAACTGTATTATAGAGGTTATTGTAAACTTCCTCCATTATCTTAACACCTATCAAACCATTCTACCCTTCTAATACTAAACATTCCTAGATCAATGATAACTTGATATGTACATACCATAGGGCATCAGGACATGGCATAGAAAAATTCAAAGCTCTCTAAGAGCTTGTTCATAGCCTATATGATGAGGATGATATGTTATCAAATGAAACCTTCTTACCCTCATTACCAATCTTACCATCAACCCAACCTACCCAACCTTTACCTACTCTCCCAATCATACCCAAAGATGAGAAAGAGGAATAAAAGAAAGCATAAAACCTAGAAAACCCCCTGATCAACACTATTCATGTGGCTATGCAATCCCATTCCCAATATAAAGATAAGGGAAAAGCTAAAGAATCCATTCCATGGACTTACCCTTCAACCCCTCAACATTCTAGACAAAAATAAAAACCTACACCTTCACCAATGCCACCACCAAAGCCCAAAGTATCCATTTTAGGACCCTCTCCCTCTAACCCATCTAAATCCATCTAATTTATCGTGTTAAAACAAATTTACCAAACACTGATGAAAATGAGCTTTTATGAACTAGTCAACACCTCACCCCACCATCATCAAGGACTGATTAAGGCTCTATAATCTATAAAGGTTCAATTAGATTATACGCAACCTATTGCACCCTTTGTTGGATCCCTCTAGCTTTCTACCCTCATCACCTCTCAAGATTCTAAAATACCTCTTACTCATCTTGAGGATTTTGATCCTCCCCTTTTTATCACCAAACACATCAGTCAAACCCATATCAAAAGGTTGATGATTGATAGAGGAGATAACATCAACATTATCTCCTCTCATACATATGACCAACTTTAGCTACACAAAAATATCATGTCAAAAAGTATAGTGGTGCTTCACTCCTTTAATGATACCATGTCCATTACCTTAGGGACCATTTTCATCCATAATTTTTGGGGGCCTCATACCATTTTCAAACTATTCTATGTTATAAAGGGTGATTTACAATATAATGTGTTATTTGAGCACCCTTGAATCCATGTTATGAGTTGTATCCCTTCCACCTTATACCTATGTGTTAAATTTGAGAATGAAGGATAATTTATTACCATCAAAGCTGACCCTAGTACCTTTTCCTCTTGTAATATGACATATCAGCCTAATGATGTCCTCATACCTCTTTCATCTACCTTACAACCAACATCTAACAAAACCTCCTGACCAACCTTAACCAAAAACACTCCTACTCACATAAATGATAAAGCATAAACTAGCTCAACCATCCCTTCATCTCAAATTCTAGTTGAGGACCCCTTGAAATCCACATTTGAATGACTTTCTCTTTATGAATATCATCTTTTAGCCTTAGATGATTTCCCTACTCTATAAGATTATGGGAATCTCAAATATGACCCTTCCTATGATCCCAACATCAGAACCATCATCCCTTTTGGACTCCCCAATAATCAAACAAATTTTGTCTATTGAATACTTGATCAACCACTTCTCTCTCCTACCATTACCCCATTCATCTAACCATTCACTACCAACTTTTCTTACTTGGACAAACTAGCCTTTGTCAAAGCTTACCTTTATAGGTGTTCTTAGAAGGGGCTTGGTCTTGGCCTCTATGAATAGGGACCTCATAAGCTACCCATAATCAAAAATCAAAAACCTCATGAGTTATTTGGCCTTGGGTTTGTACCACCATAAGAACCCACCTCACCAAAACCCATCACTACTATTGATGAGGATGTTCCATTCTCACCAGCCCCATCTTCTTCAAAATTTAAGGACTTTGATATCACCCCATCTAATTTTTTTTATCAATACCATTAGTTTGGTCCTCATAACCTATCAAAAGGGTGACTAAACTAAAACCCTTACTCTCATCCATCTTGAAAAGATAGAGAGGGATTCTCCTACCATCAATACCATCTAACATCAGGATGATGATTTTATTCTCAGCTACCTCAATGCAAGGATTCTTTTATTCATAAATCTCATCCTCTATAGAATCAAAAAATGTTAAATGAATCCACTATTTTGTCAACTTGGGTACTTAGGATAACCCTAATTATGTCAAAATAAATAAATCTTTAAATTCCATGAAGCAACAAGATTACCCTTCTTTCCTTGAAGACCATAATAGAGTGTTTGCTTGGTCTTATTAGGATATGCCCAGAATTGACCCTTCTTATTACCCTCCATAGCATTGTCACCCATATTAAGGTTAAGCTATTTAGGCAAAAGATTTTTAGGATGCATCCTCACATAGCCATTCTTGTCAAAGAAGAGCTTCAAAATCTCTTATCTATCGACTTCATTCATCCCATCAACTATCCATAATGGGTTTCTAACATCGTTCCCATCACCAAACCCATAGAAGGCCTTTGCCTCTATATCAATTTTCATGACCTCAACTTCATATGCCCAAAAAATGAATTTCCTTTGCTAAACATCAACCAACTTATTGATCTTATAGCCAGCCATGAAATGTTATCTCTCATGGATGGTTTCTCAAGATATAATCGTCCCTTGATTGCCCCCAAAGATATCATAAAACTTCCTTTATACCCCATGGGGAAACTTCTACTATAGGTTCATGCCCTTTGGACTAAAGAATGCTAGAGTAGCCTATCAGTGGGCCATGACCTATATCTTTCATGATCTCATCCATAAAATCATAGAAAACTATGTCGATAATCTCCTTGGGAAATATAAACACTACAAGGATCACCTAATTCTTCTCACCATCATATTTAACTAAATAATCCATTATCACGTCATGCTCAACCCCAAAAAATTTATTTTAAGAGTCTTAACAAGAAAACTTCTTGATTTCATCTTCTCTCTCTTTGGAATCAAAATAGACCTCACCAAAGTCAAATAAATATTAAATATGCCTCCTCCTACCAACCTTACATAACTCCATAGCTTATAAGGAAACTTTCAATCCATTTATTGCTTCATCTCTTAGTTATTATATAGATGTCAACCCTTTCACCATCTCCTAAAGAAAGATAGATCTTTTAAGTGGACCAAAGAATGTCAACAAGCCTTTGATTTAATCAGGGAGTATCTTCTCTCTCCACCTATCCTCATCCCTCCTAAGGAAGACCAACTCTTTTACCTATATATATCTTCCATGGACCATTCCCTAGGGGTAATGCTCACTCATCAAGATGAATAGAATAAGGATAAAGCCATCTATTATAATAGTCACACTTTTATCAAATATGAAACCTAGTATACCCATCCTAAAAAACTCTACCTCACCTTAGTATTCATGTCCTCTAAACTCTATCACTACTTTCTTAATCATAAAACATATGTCATCACCAACACTAACCCGCTTGAGTATATGCACTTTAAGCCATACCAAAACTAGCGTATGGCCAAGTGGTTCATGCTCCTAGTTGAGTTTGATCTTAAGTTCCTTCCACTAAATTCCATTAAAATATAGGTCATCACTAATCAATTGGCTGAAGCTCCTCTACCAGACAATCAACATCTTCCTCTTGCCTTTCCAGATGAGTCTATCATAACTCTTTCTCAAGAATAACCCACCTACCAAATGACCATGTTATTTAATAGATTTAAATGCCAACATGGTGGGTGTGCCAAAGTGATTATCATTACCTTTAATGGTGAACCTCTTCCCCTTTCTTTTAAACTTGAATTCAAATGAACAAACAACATAGTTGAATATGAAGCCTTGGTCATAGGTCTCCAAACCACACTAGTTTTGGGAGTCAAAATAATCAGTGTCTTTGGTGACTCCAAAATAGTCATCAACCAAGTCAATGGATATTATCAATGTAAAAATGATGTCCTCCTAGAATACAAACAACTCATGGAATCACTCTTAGCATAATTTGATCATCACCTTATTCAATCAATTCCTCAATCTACTAACAAATTCATAGATATGATGGCCTCTTTTAATTTCTAAATTCCATCTCAACCTACTAAATCTAAACTATTTATCACCTTCAATCATTATATCACACCCTCATATATTAGTTCTAATCTTCTTACCATTTGTAGTGTGTAAGTATCCCCTTTCGACATTTGGTATGACCAATATTTTGACTACCTTAACCTTGGCATCATTCCTCCCAACCTTTCAAAGAATACCCAAAGATATTTTGTTTAGGGTACCACTTGTTATACCATAATAGTGGGAATCATTTACAAACATGGCTTCAACACCATCCTTTCTCTATTGTTTACATAGCCATGAAGCCTCCCACACCATTAAGGAAACACATGATGGAATTTATGGGGGATACTTTAGTGGCCTAAACATCACTAAATGTATCCTTTTCCTTGGTTATTATTGGCCCACCCTCAATCAATATTTTTGTGATTATGTAAATAAGTGTGTCAAATGTCAAAAACATGCTAACTTACATCATGCACTTCCCCATGGCCTTCAAGTATCTATATATTATTGGCCCTTCTTGTAATGAGTTTTTGACTTTATCGAGGAAATCAATCCCCACTCTTCATAATGACACCAATATATCATTACCACCACTAAATAATTTACTAAATGGGTGGAGGCCATCCCTCTTATCTCAACCAAAGCCAAAAATATTATCAACTTCATAAATCACCATATCATCTACCATTTTGGTGTTCTCCATAAGATCATCACTAATAATGTTAAATATTTTAAAAACCATAAAATTCAAGGTATCTTTGATGTGTTTGTCATCAAGTTAAGCTTCTCCTTACCTTACCATCCACAAGCCAATGGAAAAGTAGAATCTTCTAACAAAACCCTCATCAAAATGTTAACCAAGGTTGTGAGTATTTATAGTCAGGATTAGCACTTGCATATCGCTTTCACTTTATGGGCTTATCACACTCACATTCTAACCTCTATGAGTGCTATCCCTTTCTCTCTCATCTTTAGCATAGAGGTAATTTTTCCTCTTTAAGTCCATATTCCATCTACTTACATATCATTGCATGAAATCCTTTTTGAGAGTGACTATCATCAAGAACATCTCACAAATATTGAACTACTCAATGAACATTGATTCAAAATGCTTAATAATCTTCTTGTCTATCAAGCATTAATCAATCACATATACAAAAAACACCTAAAAGAGTGAGATTTCAACATAGAAGACCTTGTCCTCAAAGAAAACTAACATGTCACTAATATGGAGAAAAGAAAAAAGGGAAATTTTTCTTTCAATTGGCTTGGACCCTATATCAAAACCCATAAGTATGGATCAAGTGCTTATTTCTTGTCCTCTCTCAAAGGAAAACCAAAACTTGAGCCTCTTAATGCTTCATATTTTCATCCTTTTTATTTTTGAGATAAGGATTAAAACTCACCTTTATGTCTAACTTAATCTCATCCCTTGATTTATGAGATTTTCACCTACCTATCCCTAATCCCCTTAGGGGACAATTGATTACAACATGGAACCATGTGATTATCCATCATAGTTATAGCCTAATCCTAAGCATGGGTACCATGGCTTTACCCATGACATGGTTTCTATGGATACTTTTCATCTCTAATTAAGTGCAATCCTATGATTAGTTATCTCTCAAAATAACTCCCCTCATCTATCATTAACCTTTTATGCTAACATTCTACCTCCATAAAGGTTAAAATTTAATCCTAAATAGATAAATCCATGTCCAACCTAGCATTCTAGATCATTTTGGATACCACAATATTAGTGGGTTCATATCTCTAGCATTGAAGATTGCTTCCTTGAAGGATAGCTTCCCGACACCTAAAAGTTACTTAAAATAGACTATACCCTTGAAGGATAGCTAGAAAAATCTAATTTTAGACCACTCCCTTGAAAGATGGATAAAAAATAATCATTAGATGCTTCTTGCATTGATCAGCTTCAACAACTCATCAAAATATAAAAATAAACAACTAACCCTATGTCAAAATCAAAGTAAGCCATAATCAACTTGTATAAGTGTCATTTTTAGACTTCCTACATCGATCATTTTATGTATTATCCTAGTCCACTACAATCATCTCTTATATATGGCATTGGTAGACTTCTCACATTGATAAGTCTACATATCACATTAAGGCATGGACTTTTCTATTATGATTCTTTGGCCATCTATAGAAGGGGAAACATAACCCACATCAGGTTACCATTTCACCTATTTCCCATTCAACCATCTACTTATCACCTACTTTCCCTTCACACCTCTTCTCAAATCAAGGGACTATGAGCTTACTTGATGCACACTGATCAAGACACCCTCTTTCTCAATCAAAGCATACTCTTGTGAAGCATTAGATAGGCTTATGTTCACTAAGTCCATCCAACTATGTTTTCTTGTTTTTAGGTCCTTACCAACCCAAAAATTCAAGCCTTTTTCTTCCCTCCATTCATTAGATCATGTGGACATATGCCTCATAAATTATCCTCTCTTTTCTACTTTTTGAGTTTTATCTATACCTACTTTATGTGCTTTCATTATATCCATGTCCTAAACATTCAAAAACATCATTATCATCACAACACTATTTCATATGCCTCACAACATTATGATCCATATCCCATCTATGCACCTAAACATCATACGTATCATAAACCACATCATCTAAATCAACAAATTAAACCATTCTATCTATATTCATAAACAAACACATCATCCCTCATAAACACACAAAACATTAATTAAAACTATCAAAATATCAAATTAAAACATCTTATCACAAAATGCATTTTAATTACTTCATCTTATCATCGATAATCCATACTTATCAAATGACACCACATATTTTCTATCCTCATTTATACAAATATCATCTCATAAAAATGGAGCATGAGCATCCTTCCATTCATACAACTTAAAACACACATCATACACATTCATCAATATCAAAACTCATAGGCTAACCACATATCCATAATATTATCCATAACTCTCATTGCATCAACACAACCACATAAACCATGTCATATACATCATAATTAATCATACCTATGCCACATCATAACATTATAAACCATGAACCATATCTTAATAATAAATAAAACATCAAGAATAATAAATCATAAATAATAACATCATAATATCATATTACCATCATCAAATGTCATCAACATCCTTACAAAAATTCACAACATCGTCATGTTATCACATTGTCTTATCTATAAGCAATATTTATCAATGAACATGCTTACATCCTCATCTTATTTATAAACCATATTGTCACAATCATCTCATAAATAACCTCATCCAAACACATCTATCATACATTCATGATCATGAACAAATACATCCTAAACTCTGTATGACCCAAGCATCGCCTACACTAAAAATCTCAAGCATCTAATGAAAATCATGTTTCTAATTATATCATCATCTAAAAACATAGTCATAATCATCCATCATATTCATCAATGTATTAGATAAACACACCCTTGACATCATTAAATACCTAAACTAAAGAGTCAACATGAACATAAGCATGTAATATCATATATGTCATCCATAATCCATAATCATAACCACATCATGATCATAATCTACATCTATATCATCATCATCATCATAATACGTCAATACATAATCAAATAATCATCATCATAATAAACATCAAAACATAATCAACATGTCATCAATATAATCAAATGTCAACAATCAACATGATCATGATATACATCAATAAGGAAATACATGAAATAATATATCCATATCTCTTTCAATCATATATATCACATGTCATTGGCATGTACACTAGTGTCAAAAATCAAAATCATATACATAATCTCATATATTAGGTACTTAATACACCACTACCAATAGCCCCATTTGTACCTATACCTACACTACCATTTGGTGGTGGCCCCCTGATGTCCCTTCCTATCCCATTATTGAGGCTCACTATCTTGGAGCATCTATCACAAGACTCTCTACCAAGATGCCCATGTACTCTCCATATCTTATCTCTAGTGGCTACTATGCTAGTATCATCACCTCATAATATCTTAGTTCCTTGATGGTGGCTAGGTATTGTGTCTTCAAACTATACTAGGTGGTCCTCTTGCTTCTAATTTGGCCACCCCACCCTCTATCTGAATAATCTCTCTCTTGAGTCACTAACCCAAGATATACCCTCACATGATCATACTCACCAATAAAAGTAACAATTTGTGCCTAAAAAGTGTCCACCTATCCCTATAATCCTATGATCTAGGCTTTTGCTACTACCAATACTACCTATGCATGTCCATCTGGTCTACCACCCTATACTAGGGCCCCATCCACATCCACAAGATATGAACCATCAACACCCCATCTAAATTTAGCTACTATATATTGGTCTTGGTACCAAGCTACATATCCACTGGTAATACCTACATCATCAATGGTAGATCTAGCTAGTAACACCTCATAATCTAGTATGAAATCTTGTGGTTGTGGATCTATGAGTTTGAACTCAACATCCTACCTCCTATATCGAGGGAAATCTGGTAGGATCCCCTAATCAAGTCTAAATTTCCTCTACACTTGTTTAAATAGGATCAGCTCTGTCTACCTATCCCATCTCCCATAGTGCCAGATCTAAAGGGATAAAGTGTGGTATATATACCCTTGCCAGCTAGGTAAACTTATACATGGCCTCCATACTATATCAACTACCACCAACCCCTCCAAGGCATCTTTAAACCACTGAGTCTCTCAACCACCACCACTTGCACTTGTCAAAGAATAATCACCTCTCCTTCTAGTAAAACCAACTAGAAAGGGTTCTTGGATAAATCCATCTTAGGGTGTCCCCATTGACCTCAACTCCTATATGTTCTCTTACACCTAGAAATAAATCATGAACCCAATGCTAATCCCATATCACCTGCATGCTCTAAAGGCATAGATCTCTCTAAATATCTACACTAGTAACATTGGGGCCCATCCAAATATAGTCCTTCATAGAAGCATCTCCACTATCACCCCTAGTAATAGGTATGAAAAGTGTCCACTACTAAAATTAAGTACCACAAAGAAGGACACGACCATTATCATCATCATAAGCAAGAATCTATGTATAGGAGTCCTCTAGTACAAAGGTTTGTATCTAAATCCACCAGAGTGAAACCAAGCATGTACTTGATCTACCCCATAAATAAAGTACATATGATAGTCAATATCCTCACTCTCTATATGGTAGATTAGCTCCCCCAAAATGGGTATCTGAGTGATGCACCAAATGTCCTCTAAGACAATTATCATCTCCCTCATTCATAATAAAAATGTGTTTATGGTCAAGTCTCATCTCTCAATTAGGGCCATAATCATACTTGCATCTCATAATAGGTGCCTATAATGGATCATCACACCTAATCCAATGGTCTCCATATGTCTCCACTCTTCCACCATCATTGCATTTTTACCTCAAAAAATATCTATGGGACCCTATCCCTCATCTGAATATGTTCATGGACTTGTAAACAAACAAACAATAATATATGCATGCATACTTCATTTTATATATCACTCTAAACTCTACACCTATATTTTATAATCTATTCCACCCTCCCTTGTTATATATATTATTACACCTCTCACAACCACCCACACCTATCCCTCATACATAACGTGGATCTCTCACAAACTCTTTCCCTAACTACTTAACCCCAACCTTCAAAAATCATTTTGAACAACTAAAACATTTCTATTAGATAACTTCCACTCCTATCTTCACCTTTTTTTTCCTACCACCATAAATACCCCTTCACATAGGTCATCTACTTTACCACTTTTACAATCAATTATGATTAACTTTAACCTTTTCCACCTGTTTACCAATTTTCACCATTATCAATTAAACCATTTAAGCATTTAAACCTTTTATTAACTTTTCACTACTAAAATTTAAATACAATTATTACACTAATATTCCTACTTTAACAAACTTATACAAATTTTAAACACAAATTTAAACTCTTTTCAATTATTTTCCACCTTTTACCAAACCTTTTCGCCAATAATTTGACCACCGATGGTTCCTTAAATAGTTGATGGTCCCTTCAAATCCTTTCACCCCTAGGTTCAACCATCGATGGTCAGGTTGAACCAATGATAGTCACTATATGTGACCATCTATGGTTCATCTTAAACCCTTGACCTCCCACAACCTTTAAAAAAATCACCTAAAACCCCCAATTTATTTTCCTAACATTATTCCCTAACCCATTATACTCCTAACACACCCTTCTAGTCTCCATTTCCCCCACTAATTTTCTTACAAATAATAATAACCTAAACCTAGGGCATCATAGCCCAAGATAATTTTCAAAACCCCACCCCACTAATTCAACCTACTTAAATATAAATTTATCCCAACACATTCAACTATACTATCAAACTCATAACAACACCCACCTCAATCCATGATCGATGCTAGGGTTGAATCCCTCATCCAATCACTCAGCCATGTCCTCATCCACCCTCCATCTGGGCATACCTAAGACTCCTTAAACACACTATCAACCAATCCAATACCACCAACCTAGCATGCTTACCATATAAATGAAAAATTGCATAAATTACCTAGAGCACAAGTGCCAAACAAGTCAAATGGTAAAAATTACTTTACATTTTACTTTTATCTTGTTAGATTTTTAGGTTTTCCTAACCATTGAAGGTTAAGGTGACCATCAACAGTCAACCTTGGGATTAATCTTAACCATCAATGCTCAGGATCTCACTTTTCTTTCCCCTTTCTCAAATGAACCCCACCTCACTACCAACCTTTTTGATATAACTACATTTAGCCTAAAGTTTTTTGGGATATTATGTGTATAGAACTATGTAGGCAGCATCTACTTTCCTAGTGCATATAGGGTCAACTTAGATATCCCCTACCAACCCTTACACCTCATCAACCTTAATGTTTTTCATGTTTGACCCAGACCATTTGCATGTTTCTTGATGACTTTGCATGGTCATTTTGACCACATTGACCAACCTTGCCATGTTGAAATTTTGTACCACTCATGCATAACTTGACCAATTATGTTATATCACCAAATCACTTACTACCTTAGATACTTGTGACCAACACCAAACCTATCTAGATGGTTTGATAGGCATAACCTAATCAACTATGACCAATGATATGGATCAGTTATCCCTATCATATATCCCTCTAGAAATCAAACTTATTTATATCAACATTAACAAATTTAGTATTTGCATGATCTTGACTCTTGCCCTTAGTCACATTTTATTCATGTATTTTCATCTCAAATTCCCAACCCTTTTTATGTCACCCACCATTTATCCAACTTTGAATCAATTTCACTTTCACCTCATTGAATCTTAGTTTGAGGAAGAACACCTCCTCCCATACTTAAGGCAACAGACCTTGACTAATGATATGTTTTTGTTTTGTATATTGTTAGATCAAAGTCACATAAAAAAGGGGCAAAATGTTGACAATAAAAAACTATACATGATAAATTTTGATGTCAAACTACATTTTGACCATCATTTGACCTTATGTCTAGTAAACCACCTAGTCAATTAGACCCATTTACTAACTTGACCCCATCAAACCCATAACATTACACATTTATTTGAACCATTTAATTCACCCCTTTTTAAAATTACTTTAACCCATTTTCTTCTAGCCCCTCACTCATCAATGGTCAGCCTTAACATCAATAGTTAACCTAAACATCAACAGTCATGTCTCCAATATTGCTTTAAAGCTTTAAAGAATTGATAGCTTTGTGCGAGATAATTATCTCCCTAAATGTAAACTTGCTTTTAAAACTAACTTTAAAACATCGTGAATTGGAAATTTTATCCCCTATCAAATTAGTAACTTCTTCCATCATAATTAGCAAATTCATCCTATAAAAAGAGAATAGGAGGAAGTAAAATAGATCCATCATAATCCATAATATTAAATCTAATATCTCTTTCATATAGGTATCCAACACCCTTTTTTGAATCTCTATCAAAATCACTTTTAAAAGATGAATTAATGTCACTCTAGCTAAATTACTTCAGCCTTCCACCATCAAGTTTTAGGTATATTTCACTTACTTTCATTAATTTAACTTATTTATAAACTCTCTTCCCTATCACACCCATATTATCATATTTTCCACCCCTCATCCCTATAATATACCTCTATTTTCCCAAATACCCAATCTACACCATTTTTATCATTTATAGAATTATACAGGTAACCATTGATGGTTACAACAATCACTGATAGTCACTTCAACCATCGATGGTTACCCAACCATTGATGGTTAGCCTAAACCATTAATAGTTCACTTGACCATCTACAGTCACTATGACATAAAAATACAATCTATTTTTAGCTTATAACCCTAGTCAAACCCAACTTTCTTTATAGTACCTTTTTTTTAAAAATTTAGACCAGACCTTGACTATTTTAGCATAAGTATTGATTGTCTTTGCTAATTTTTGTTACTTTTATATTAACTATAATTATACTTTATTTTAATTATACTTCATTTATCTTATTTAAGTAGATATTTACTTTATCTTTTCTAAATTATTATAATAGTGGATTGATGGCCTCCTAGTAGGCAATATGCTTCTTAGATCTAGCTCATGCTAGGTAGTCCACTCATCTATTTTATAACAACCCAATTTTCTAGTGCCTTTATTATCTGTAGGTTATTCCTTCTTAGCCAAAGAGGATTTCCCATCATCATTTAGATTCATGTGTGCACTTTATTAGGTATTCTTCTATACACCCTATTACTAGTTTCATTATTTACATTCAAAATTATGAAATGAGTGAAAATTAAACTAAAACAAGAAGGGTAGAGCACAAAAGAAGGTTTTATGGTCTCAAGGATGCACTTTTTAGGTTTTTTCCTTTATGGAAAAGTATTTCCAAGACTAATGCTTTTTTTTAGTTGTTTCACACTTATAGGCAAACATAGTTAGGTAGTCTAGGGGAAAAGGTATAGAAAACTTAATGGTCTCAACTAAATGTTGATCCTTTTAGAGTTTGTATTTCACACCCTTAGTTAGGATATTATAAATCAGACTAGAAATGTGTCTAGGAAGTTATGACACACACCTAGAGACTATACTAGAGAAAACACTCC
>JARHVA010006257.1:267500-522500 GCA_037957365.1 Torreya grandis | reverse complement strand
TAATATGGACACTCTTAGATTTTTACAATAACTAGCCTCAAAAGTAGACTAAAGAATAAGGAGAGCATTCATAGGAACTTCCTTTTAAGTTGAGGGATGTCAAGAATGAACCATGGGTGAGTGAGCCTAATCCTCGGGGGACTCTATGAGATCCCATTAATTTAGAGTCCTCTAATGAGGAAGAAAAAGGACAAGAGCACTCATCTACAAGTGCAATATAAATACCTATAACTAACCCCAAGTACAAGACTCTACATCATCAGGGGTAGTCATAGAGGAAACTATTTCCTTAGATCAACAAGGTTACTCCTTGCAACCCAAGACCACCATTTCCTAGAAGAGAAAGCCTAAGACTCCCTTCATAGGTAGTACAACAATTGAGTAATCACAAATCTTACATGTAATACCCAAACAATTAAAAGAAGAGGAAGTATAAGAACTTGATGAAGAAGCATAATTAGAGAGAGCTAAGGAACTGAGCCTCATACCCAACAAATGAAAGGCACCAACCATGAAGGGTACCATAGGTAAAAAGGCTTTCCCTTTAGAGACCACTTCCTTAATTTCTTCTTATATTCTTAGTTTTGGTTCAATATAAATTTCATCTATGTTAAAGACTCTCAGGGTAGAAGTTATCACTTCTACCCCTGATGATGCATTAACCTCTTATTCTCTCTTGCACATCCCTCCCTCTACTCACTCCAAAAGTAGAGAAGGACTATTCCACCACCTTTTTTCCATCTTCCACCATCATGTCATCCACTTCCATCATAGCCAATACTAGTATCCCCTTTGGGAATGCCACAATCAGATCATTAAAAAGGAAAAGGATAGCCAATAAAATTGAAATAGATATAACTAGTCCCTGACTCCATGTCTCATCCACCTAGATCACTTTACCCATGTTATCCACCACTTCATCCTAAGAAACCATTATCACAAGCTTAGGAAAGGGGAATAAATTAAATAAATTCATGATGATCTATCCACTCCCCCAATGTGGAGGTTTGGATTAGTCTAAGATCATTTGGCCTTCCCTGCTTGATACAATCCTTAAGATAGCAAAGAAACAACAACTAGCAAAGGATTTTGAAGAGGATGATATGGTTAAAAACACATAGGAGATAAACCTTAACATCTAATAATTCCTCTATGGGCCATTGGTCTAAGAACTAAGCCTATCCAAATTCCCAGGTTCAAGATAATAGATCTCTCATCCATCAAAACCTTGGTTGACAAGCCATCTGATAGCATTAAAATAGTCAAAAAGAGGAAGTTAGAGGATGAAGTTTTTAGGAAAATTATTCTTGAGGAAAGGAAATAAGTTTATGCCTTATCCAAAAATCAAAATAGAGATGTGGGTTAATCCCCCTACAATGAATATTTTAGGTCTCTGGCCAAAGTACATAAAGATTCCATCATGCCAATACTTGAAGGCATAGATCTAGCAAGATAAGAACTAGAGTCAAAATTGGAACAAATAAAATAACAACAAAAGACATTGGATATTTTAGTAGGTTATGAAATTGAAGTGCAAGAGGTAACATCAAAATCTTATAATTTATTATAAGCATTAGAGTTTATACATGCTAAATCAACCCCCCATTTTTCCATCACTCACTAACTATTTAATTCTTTGAATTCGAATGAGAATAAACTAAAGATATTAATTAATTACACAAATAATAAATCTTATAACCATTTATATATGATGACACCATTAGAGGCATTTAATACACTACACATGGTGGTCATTATAATATAAGATGCTATAGACTGGGTAATAGATACTGGGGCATTGATCCCCAAATACTAGGAGAATGAAACTCTCATCCTACAAATTCTGAATGACTTAAAGTTATAAAAATTAAAGGATGTTATAGGAAAGTTGATAAATAATATGAACTTTGATCAGCTTATTGAAGAGGTTTTTGATAATTTCAAGAAAATTTTATAAGGACTCCCTTTAGAAGACATTAACGTAAAATTGATCTTTGCAAGGAAAAAGGTGACTAAAGTTGAAATCTTCAAAATCAACTTCCATATGATGAAATCAGAACATGCAAATATCCTAGGATATGTTGGTAGGGTATATAGACCCTCTCTTTTGAACTTGTATATAATTATATAGCATCATGATGTATCACATAAATTCTAGTTTGAGATAAAGGCAAAGAAAAAGTAAACTCAGGCTACCACTTCTATTTCTACATCAATGGATACACTTACAACTCCAACTAAAGTCAATACATCCATGCAAACATTGACATATTCATAAAGGGCCAAGCTTTGGTACATGTACATTATAATAATGGTGTATATTCTATATTTATAGTTTTCTTATAATTTGAACATATTGTAAAAGTTTCATATTCATTTTGTAAACATGCACACATTGCATGATTTTGTAAAGGCTAACTTTAACTATTGACAACTCTAAGATTAATTTATACAGTTGTGAGACCGTAGTTAGAACTAAAGTTATAAATATGCCATGTAATGTATTTTTCATGTACTTGGAGGATAATTTGACCCCTTCCCCATGTATAGTTAAACACATGTAACCCATATTTTTAAAGGGTTACAAGATTTTCAATATACATGAGTAGAAGCAATTTTGGTTTTTAACTCATATGTTTATGTATTTTCTTTCCAATTTAATTATAATTAGGCTTAAATTTCAAGTAATATGATTCAATAAATATTAGTGTGAAAAAGTTGTGAAGGAGATATTTCTTGGTATAAATTGATATGTTAGTCTTAGTTGTGTAATAGATATTAAATGATTAGTAAATTAAATTGATTATTGATGATTAAGTTAATTGATTGATATTCTTAATTGTGTAGAGGTGTTTCCATTTGATATAGTTTTTTATGTATGTTTAATAGTTTTCTAAGATACCTTACTAATATTGAACAATAATCTCCTAATTAAGAGTTTGAAATAGATATTCTAAAAGGATAAACCTTTGACTAAGGCCTATGAGTTTGCTATATCAAGAATATCATAGACTACTTGACCATGTTTGACTGTGTATGTCCAATATATTCTAGAAATAAGCATAGGTTTTGAAATCACTTGTCCACTTAGAAACCATCTAGAGATTTTATTCTTGAAGATACAAAACCTTTATTTTCTTCTCTACCCTTCCCTTATTTTTTGAGTTTATTTTGAGACCTACCCACTCTAGATTAGTAACCACTCATCCACCAAATCATATATATTTTAATTCCTTTTTATATACCACCCCTCTATCCATAAATAAATCATTGTTAACAACATGTATGCCCTACCTATTATTTTATCACCTGGTTATTAAGACCACATACCTACAACTCATACCCTAGAGTAGAGTTCACCTCTATTAAGATCTTAAAATGTTAGATGTTAACTCATTATGAGATTGGTGTGCATAAAAACCATATCAAAATTTTATTTATAGTGTTATGAGGGCCCCAAACTTTGATAAAAGAGGTTATATTCTACATAGAGCTTCACTAGAGTCACCCAAGAGAATGACAAAATATAATTTTTAGGCTGGTCTTCTAGTCTCACCCTTGTCAAACCATAGGAGACCTAGAGTTGTACCAAGCACCCCTAATAGACCCAAGAATAATTAGATAGTATGGATAACTTCCCCTATTAATCATCCCATGGCTCAAACACCTTGGTTGGTTGGATCTTCGATTTATATCCTAAGGGATGTGCATGACCTACCTAGGAATGATGAAAAGTATTTATCATCTTTCTCTACTTTAGGAGCAAGAATAATAGAGGTAAACATCAAACCTCTTAAATTTTATTTAATATTAATGAATTTCATCAATGAGGATGTTACATGTAGGTTGTTCCCTTTTATGCTAATGGATGCTACTTATTATTGGTATCTAAATTTAATATAAAATTCCAACACTTCTTGGAATGCATGTCAAGTAACTTTTATTACATAATTTGGATAGGTCACCATCCCCAATTTGATATATCAACACTTCACCATCATAAATATGGATCCTAACAAGCCTATCTACACTTTTAATGCAAGGTTTCAAAATATGTATACATGGTTAAGCCCAAAGTATAAACCAAGAGAGGCATTAGTATTGGAGATGTATAAGAATGTTTTATATCTAATTATTGAGGTGTTCATAAGAAGATTAGATTATACCACCAACTTGGAATTAGAATATGAAGAAGCCATCAACACTGATAGGAAACTCAATCCACAGGTGATTGACACACCTAACATCAACAATGGCTTCTCAAAATTAAATATAGTACCACATGTGAAGTAAAACATTCATGTGTTCAATTAGAATGAGTTATACTTGCTACCTCTTTTGACATAGATGACATAAAAAAATTATAATTTCTTGAAAAACCATGTACAATGTAATGGTTACTAGTATAATCAATAGTTGGTTGCATCTTCTACTATTGTACTCTAGGTCACTAAGTCTATAAAGATGGATTTAGATGCTATTTAAAAAAATGGTTCAAAAGCTAAGTAATGACTTCCTTAGCATGCAAATAAAGATGGGAAATGTTAATGTCCTAAGTGGTAATCAAAATTTTGGATTCCATAGGTACAATAGACCATTCAATAAGCCTAAAAACAATGTAGAGAAGCCTAACAAGTTTCAAGAGATTAACATGGTAGAGATAGATCTACTAAATTGGTGCAAAATCCATAATACTTTTCATCATGGTGAGCTTGATTATGTTAATTTTTTTGTAGTATTTTAAATCTTTTAGAGAGAAGTAGGAAGGTAGGATCAGATACATAATCCACCAAAATCCCACTAAGATCTTATCCCTTTAAGCACTTTAATGTTCTTTAAGACTCACAAGTTTCCCTTCCTAAGTGAATATGATAATATACCAAAGCACAACACCGATGAGATCCATGTTTTTCAAAAATTCTATAAAGGTGGTTAAAATATGAGGAATAGGTATCCCTTCACAACTTCTATTCCTCCAAATAGCACATTGATTCCACCCAATCTAAAAGATGACAACAATCCACCTCCCCCAAAATGGAATGATCAATCTCAAAATAAGGAGGAATAGGATAAAGGAGGATACAACATCATTGAAGACATGAATAAAATAAAATAAAATATTACTCTTCTTGGATTACCTTAGATCACTAACCAGAAGGATCTACTATGGAAATATATCATAGGGAAGACCCCTATGAAAAGGATAAAAGCATATACAGATAAAGCAAATGTTGCTGACACAAATGTCATCTATAAAATCAAACTAGAGGTTCTCCCATTTTTGCTAATTATCATGGCATTTGGTAAGAATATTCATAATTATTTAGTTTATTTTGGAGCCTTGAAAACTATTATGCCTCCTTCCATATTTCAAAATCTTGGTCTAACTCCAAGCCCTTCAAAGAGAAAAATTTTAGAATTAGATTAAATGATGGTACTAGTAGTTGGAGAATTAACTAATGAATGTATTCAAGTAGTATCTAAACCATGCATCTAGATGACTATTGACATCCTTTTAGTATACATACCTAAAGGCTATGGATTATTTTTGAGTAGAGACTAGTCTAAAATTCTTAATGGATATCTTTATATAGACTTTTCTCACATCTAGCTACCATAGAGAGGCATTACAAATCAAATCCATACCAAAAGGGAACCAAAGATGAAATATACTATCATAGAGTATAATTTAAAGAATAAAGAGGTAAAGTATGAATCTCCTAGCCTTGGTATTTACACTTTTACTACACAAAATCAAATACAAGAGCTAGAATCTGAAAGCTCTAGTAAAAAATGGACTTTACACTTTGATGGTACCAGATCTAAGTAAGGATGAGGCATATGAATCAAAATTATTGATCCAAAAGGGAAGCTCTTGGTATAATACATGTTATAGTTCCCATGCACTAATAATAGGGGTGAGTATGAATCTTTAATTTTGGGATTGCAATTTACACTCAAGAATAATGTCAACTAGTTGTTAGTATTTGCTGACTCAGATCTGGTAGTCAATCAGGTCAAAAATAAATCCCAGTGTAATCTATCTTATTTTAAAAGCTATAAACATATATCATGGGATATAATTGAGAGATTTTAAGCTTTCAACATAGTAACAATTCATAGAGAGCAAAATCAATATATAAACTCATTAACTATTGCTATTGCTAATTTGGATCTCTCCAATATCCAAGATAAAGATATTATCTATTGAGTTATTACCTTATCCTTCTATTCTAAACAATGTATAAATTTTCCAAGTCTTTCATGATGATCAACATATCATTTATCTTCTAACCAATTTAGGGCAATTTGAGTCCTAAATTATTGACGATAAGTAAGTTTTCTGTCTCTACCAAGAAGAGTCAGACAAGGAAGGTATCTTATAGCTCAGAGAGAATCATCTCCAAACTAGGTTGGTATCCTTAGAAATACCATTTGATATAGATATTCAAGCTCAAAAACTAAGGCAATCTAATGCCAATGAATCTGACTTTAAAATGGATAATTTAGGAGATGAACATAACCCACACTACATTAACATTGGCCTTAGTTATACCCCAAAATAAAGACAATGAGTGAAGGATTTAATCACTTGATAAAAATATGTGATTTCTTAGACATATAAAGGCTTGAGGGTTTATGACCCAAAGGTCATCACTCATACAATGTCACTAAAATTAGATCGCAAGCCATTTAGATAAAGATAGAGACTAGTGAAACCTATCTTATAGCCTCTCATTCAAAAAGAAGTGGAAAGCTACTAAATGAAAGAATAGTCTTGCCAATGAGACATTTTACCTCAACATCTAATTTAGTCCCAGTCAGAAAGGAGAGTAGAGAGATCAGGTTATGCATTGATTTTAATTTTTTTAACAAAGCCTCTAAGAAAGATAATTATACCTTACCTTCCTTCGATGAGGTGATACATATAGTAAGTGGCTTTGAAATGATGTCCTTTTTGGATTGATGTTTAGGGTATAATCAAGTATTGGTACAATCAAAGGATAAAATAAAGACTACATTTACTACAAAGTGGGGTACTTATGCATATAAAAGGATGCCTTTTGGCTTAATAAATATAGGAGTTACCTTTCAATGAGCCATGGATCATGAATTTAAAGGATTACAAGATAAGTACATAATCATCTATATGGATGATCTTATGGTGTTCTCCAAGAATATGAATGACCATAAAGGCCATATGTAGTCAATCTTCAATAGATGCAGAAGGTTTGGCATCTCACTAAACCTAAAGAAGAGCATATTTGGAGTAAATGAAGGCAAGCTCTTAGGACACATCATTACCAAATAAGGGATCATCATTAATCCAAATAGAATTTATGGGATTTTAAGGATTTCACCACCAAATAGTAAGAAGGAGCTCAAGTCATTATTTAGGAAGATTAATTTTATAATGAAGTTTATCTTAGGATTTGTCAAGATTGTTAGATCCTTGAATGTAATGCTCAAGTATGATGTTAAAATAGAATGGATAGTTGAGGCCCAGAAGTCTTTTCAAGACATTAAAGATGTTATATCTCATGCTCTGTTATTAATTAATCTAAATTTTATAAAGTATTTTTATTTATATTCATTTGCTTCATAGCATAAAATTAATACTATCATAACATAGAATAAATATGAGACTAAGCATCTTATTGCATTTATGAGTACCAATTTAAAGGATGTATAACTTAGGTACTCCCTAATTGATGAATAGATATTTGCTCTTATCAAAGTAGTGAATAAATTTTGACATTAAATTTTGAGGAATAAGACTATTTCCATCATGCCTGATAATGATGTCAAGTTCACCTTGTCAAAAAATGAATTAGAAGAATATAAAGGCAAATGGATGGAAAATCTATAAGAATTTTATATATAAATCAAGCCTGCTAAGATCTTTTGAGGTTAAGTCATTATTCAAATCATGACTAAACCTTATCCACATATTAATATTGAAGAGGTACATGAATCCCAGATATATAAAGGGGAATGGTATACTGACATAATACAATACCTACTTATAGGTACTTGTTCCACATAACTCAATAAATAATGAAGGAGAGATTTGATGCTCAAAGCTACTCATTATATGATCAATAAAGGATTTTACTATAGAATAAACTATGAAGTCATATATCTTAGGTTTGTATCTATAAAAGAATCTAAAGAGATTCTAGAAAAATTTCATCAAAATATAGGCAGTCCTCATCCATCTAGGAATACCATAGCTCATAAGACTTTAAGCATGGGATACTACTAAAAAATAAGTTTCAAGGATTATCATGCTCATGTGAGAACATGCCATGAATTCTAAGCTTTAGCTAAGAGAGAAGTAAATTCAATAACACCCTTATAACCTATTTTTGAAGGAAGGCCATTTTTCCAATGGGGTTGGACTTCATTGGTGTCATTAACCCAAATTCCTCAGTAGTCCATAAGTTTGTACTCATTTCCAAAAGCTACTATACTATATGGACTAAGTCAATAGACACAAATAATTCTAGAGCATAAGATGTGATTCACTTCTTAGAGGAACACATCATAACTAGATTTGGCACCCCCATTTCTCTAGTTTATGGTAATGAGTGAGCATTCATATCACTTGAATTCACTAAATGGGCTCATGAGAACTAGATCACTATCATGTCATCTTCTAACCATTACCCTTAGGGAAATGGATTGACAAAATTAATGAATAATAACATGATAGATGCAATTAAGAAATCAACTAGGGATAGGCATAGGCACTAGCATAATCTACTAAAGTATGCCCTTTGGGTAGACCAAAAAAGATATAAGTAGGTCCTTAAAGATTTACCCAATATATTATTATATGGATGTAGGCTAGTATTTCCAATAATTCTAAAATTTCTAAGTTATCAATTCATGTAGGAATACATGGAACCAACTGATAGAACAAAATCTAGACTACTGGACATAATAGAAATGGAAGATTTTAGGACTGAGGCCCTATAAACCTTAAATAAACATCAAGATGTATTTAAGAGTTTGTTTAACAAAAGAGAAAAGATTATATAATTTAAGATCTTAGATATGGTGCTACTTCAGGCTAAGGCCCATGAAAAGAAAGGACATCATGACCAATTTTCCCCACTATGGATTAGAACATATTAGATTTTAGAGATCTTGGGAAATAATGCATTTCATTTAAAGGACCTATAGGGAAATGAACTCATATATCTAGTCAATGGATAGTTTCTAAAGGATTAATTCATGGTTTTACTATTTGAATTTACCCCAAATTGATGAAAGATCATGATAGAGGTAGGATTAGGTTAGATTATTGCTTTCATAGTATTATATTTCCTATTTTTTAGGTTAGTTTATTTATTTCCTAGTATTAGATTTCCTATTTTTAGGTTACTTTATTATTTTCCTAGTATTAGATTTCCTTATTTTTAGTTTAGTTTATTTCTTTCATATTATTATATTTATCACTTTCTAGATTAGTTTATTTCTTTCCTAGTATAGTTTCTTGTTTTCTAGGTTTAATTTTATTTATTTTTAGATTAGTTGTTTTTTTGTTTCCTATGACAAACTGAATTATTTTATTATGACATGACCAAGCTAATACCAAACTAGATAAGGCTCCTATTATATGATTATTTAATACATATAACAAAAGGGATAAACTATAAAGAGATTTAAAATTTTGGACCCATTCACAAATTGGGTATATTTCTATGTTTATAATCTTCAAGATGTAGGTATGTAATCAAAAATCATTCTGGATTATGTCATAATTGAATATTTATAGAAATTATGTTAAATTTTATCTATATTACTTCATATGAATTTAGAAAATGTTCTTATTCCATTGGATCAAGCACACTTATTATATTAATACTTGTTGGAGATCATAAATTATTGGTGCAAGTGTAGCTAATAGGGGCATTTTGGTAAATCATTTGTTTTATACCCATATCAGCTAATAGGGGTTTTAACTCTTCTCTTTATATTCAAATATATATAAAATAAATAAATAAAGAACCGATGAGCTCAAAAGAATGATCAATAAAAATAATATCTAAATAAATTCAAAAGGCTCACATGATGAAATAAGGTCAATTTACCATGCATCATGATTAAGAAAATAAAGGAAGAGAGGAGGAACCCAAGGTATCTCTATTAGGGATATGGATGATTGGTTGGTATTAGATCAATGCTTGAGATTACCTTGATTTAATGAGATTTAATAGAAAACAAAATGAAACCTATAGCTTCATCAAACCTTTGAAAAGCTCATCACAATAAGGGTTAAATAAACTTCACTTTTAACACACAAAGATCCAAAGATGGGAGGCAAGTATGTTGTGTGATTGTACTTAGGATTCTATTTCATATCTATGATTCCAAAAAACATTATGGCATAGTTCAAGTTTGGTTTCAAATAACTAACCAAAGTTTTGGGTTTTTGAATACTTAGAAGTAATCCCCCTATAAGTTTCTATTTCTTGTACACAACATCCCCCTTTTTCTTCTTCAAGAAAAGGGGACCAACTTTGTTTGGATTTTGGCCTTGTTTTTTGATCCCTTCTTCTCTTTTATTTGTGCAAGTTCCATTTGAGTTGATCTTTAGTATTTACACTAAATAAGGTATTATACATTTTATGGACTAATTCTATTAATGCCTTTTTCAAGAGATTTTTTTGAACTATGCAAGATTTTTAGGACATAGTTTATTCAAAAAAAATTACTCAAGACTTATTCATCAAGATTTTATTCAATTTTTTTAGTTGTTTGGGTTTTTTATTTAGATATTTTGTCTAACCAAATTTGGTCTTCATGCTTTGTATTTGAAAACTAAATCAACATTTACTCATTGGGTTTTAATTTAGGACTTATTCATAGAGATTTGCTCTTCAAAAATTTTGTTCAAGCTTTTTGTTTGGGTTTTTTTACATCAGACATTTTATATAGACAATTCTTATAATGACTTGTTTTTTATTGGAAATTTGGTTTTTGAACATTTTGTTCAAAACTTTTATCTGAATAGATTTAATTTTTAAGATTTTTGTATCAGATATTTTGTTCAGTTATTTTGTTTTACATATTTTGGTCTTCAATATTTTTGTTCAATATGTGTTTGGAATATTTGTTAAGATATTTTGTAGGCTTGGTCCCAACATAAAACCCTAATCCCAATTCTTGATTACTAAAATCCCATTATACTTAGCCAATAAAGAAAAATACTTTGTAATACTTACCAATGCTACCTGCCAACCAAACTAATGATATTTTAACTATGTAAAAAATACAAAACATATGAATTTTTAGTATTTATAATGAATGAATTAGAATTTAATGCTAAATATATAAACATGGCATGAAACCACTAATGTATTCATTTCTCGTTAATGAATTTGATCTTGACTAATATCTTGTGCAAGAAAAGCGCTAGATACCCATGAGATTATTACAAGTAAAAAAGTGACTAGTAAAAAGGATAATTATTCATAGAGAACAAAAAAAATAATATAAACACCAAATAATTTCAATGGCATCTTCATCCAAGGCATTCATGGCAACAGTTTCACCATCACCATTTTTTATTAAGGTTTCAATAGAATTCATTGATATAGTTTATGATGCCACCATATTCAATAATAGGTATGGAAATTATTCTAAATTATGGGACATTATGGACTCTATTGACATATTTTTACTATATTTAAATATATCTCCCATAGAATGATTATTCATTGTAGACTTGCTCTCCCTCTAGAGACAAGCACTACATTCAATGATAGCTAAGCCTGAGGTGATGTCCTGCATCGACCTACTATGAGATTTATTGTTTATATGAAATATTACACAAGATGATTTTATACATCATATGGAAAACTAGACAATTGTGGTATGCATATATAGAGCTAAATTTGAGAGGTATTTACCATTACTAGTTCTAGATGCATATTTTAACAAACATAGGCTAGTTTCATGGAACCAAGAGAATTCAATGGATAAGGTGTTGATATCATGGCTTCTCCTTGGAGAAACCATGGCATATAAAGGTAATAATCCCACCCTCATCAACAAATTTAGGATGAGATTGTATATTGGGATGGCACTACTTAACAAGCTATACAACATGCCCAATATCCACTTCCTTAATTTAGAATGGGTAGCATTGTTACATATGATGATGACTAGTGATGAAATGTTTTCTTTTAGTGAACTTATAAACTTCCATTTGAAATAATAGGTTATACAAAAAATAAAGTGGCCCACTCGAGCATGCCACTTCTATATGATGTCTTATATTTTGGATGTCGTAATGGGCACAATGTATAAGGTCCTTGGTGAGCTTTAGAACCTAGCTACCGACTATGTCAAAAATCAAATTTATGATTATTTATAATTTTTACACATTTACACATATATTGATTATATTTTCTGGATTACTGAGAATGTTTAACCTCAAATTTGATAAGCAATCCATGAGTCTCTAACTCTTACAGTTAGAGAAAACATAATAAAAACATTATCTGAAATGGGGGACTATTTTTTATATCTTGACTATAAGATGATCATGATTTTTAGACATAAGGTCCATCCCCTAAGCCTCCCCAAATATGTACCTAATAAATTGGTAGAGAAATAAATTGCTTACCAACTCTGGTGGAACATTGAGGTGGACTTGATTAAAAAAAAGAAAATCACATTCTATGAGTTCCATATGGTCATTGGTAGGATATGCTACATAATGAGGAAGTAATTTGGAGATGTGAAAATAAAAATAAAGAGTTATCACTTACCCAAAATTCCACACATGAACTAAAATACTTATGGCCACATACAAAGACACATTCAAGGCCTTAGTATCCCCTACTAGCATGTCCATTATGACTATGACTTTTATTCATGAAATCATAAAATGATGACCATGTCTTAGAAAGGGTAGAAATTATCATCTTGAAGGAGGATAATTTAAGGGTAATTCAATAATAACCTTCAATTATAGTGAAGGAATTAAATAATAGATTACCGCTCTTTATAGGATTGACACCCATATATTTTTGGAATAGCCAGCCTCTAGAGTAGGCTAAGGAATAAGGAGAGCCTTCATAAGAACTTCATTATAATTTAAGGGTTGTTAAGAAGTAACTAAGGGTGAGTGAATCTGATCTTAGGGGAGCTCTAAGAGATCCCATTAATATAAAGTCCTCTTATGAGGAAGAACAAGGATGAGAGCACCCAGTTGTAAGTGCAATACAAATTCCTATAACTACCTCAAAGGATAAGAGTCTACATTATGAAGCATATCTATATATGAAGTTGATGCCTTATCTCAACAAGGTTCTTCCTTGAATCCCAAGACCACTATTTTTTATAATATAAATCATATTACTCCCTTCAAAGATATTCCAACAATTAGGAAATCACAAATCCTACCTACAATACCTCAATAAGTAAAAGAGGAGGAAGTAGAATAAATTGATGAAAAAGAAGAATTAGAGAGAGACAAGGCACTGAGCCTCGTGATCAACAAAGGAAAGGCACCAACCATGAAGAACACCATAGTTAAAAATGACTTACCTTTAGAGAACACTTCCTTAATCTCTTCTTATATTCTTATTTTTTGTTCAGTACCAATTTCATCTATGTTGAAGACTTCTAGGGTGGAAGTTGTCACTTCTACCCCTAATGATTCATTAACCTCTTCTTTTCTCTTACACATCCCTTTGCTCACTATGAAAGAAGAAAAAGAATGTTCCACCACCTTTTCTCCATCTTATACCACTATGCCATCCACTTATATCATGGCCACTACTAGTATCCCCTCTGGAATTTCCACAATCAGATCCTTGAAAAGGAAAATGATAGTTAAGAAAATTGAAACATCCATAGCCACTCCCCAAATCCATGTCTCATCCACCTAGATCACTTTACCCATGTCATCCACCACTACATCCTAGGAAACCATTATCATAATCTTAGGCAAGGGGAATAAGGAAAATTAAGTTATCATGGTCTATCCACTCCCCCAATATGGAGGTTTGGATTGATCCAAGAACATTTGTCCTTCCTTGCCTGACACAATCCTCAAGGTAGAAAATAACCAACAACCAATAAAGGATTTTGAAGAGTAAGCTATGGTTAAAACCACATAAGAGATAGACCCTAACTAGATGATAATTCCTCCATGAGCCATTGGTCTAAGAACTAAGACTTCTCAAATGCCCAAATTTAAGATAATAGAGCTCCCATCCATCACAACCTTATTTGACAAGCCATTTAAGAGCATTCAAAGAGTTAAAAAGAGGAAGTTGGAAGATGAAGCTAGTAGGTAAATGATTCTCAAGTAAAGGCAAGAAGTTTATGCCTTATCCAAAAGGAAAAATAGATAGGGTCAAATCCCCCTATAATGAAGATTTTATGTCTCTAGCCAGAGCACATAAATATGCCATGGTAGTAATACATGAAGGCATAGAGCTAACGACACAAGAAATGGAGGCAAGATTAGAATAAATGAAAGAACAAAAAATAGTAATGTATATTCTATCAGGTATTAAATTTGAGGTGAAGGAAGTAGCATCAAAATTCTATAATTCATTAGAATCATTGGATTTTATGTGGGCTTAATTAACTCCTCATATTGCCAACATTCACTAATTATTTAATTCTTTAAAGTCACATGAGAATAAACTAATTTTTTTAATTATTTACATAAATAATAAGGAATATAGCCATTTGGATTTCATAACACCATATACATATCCAATGTACTCAACATGGTGGTCATTATAATAAAAGATGCTATGAAATGGGTAATAGCTGTTGGGGCATTGATCCTTAAATACCAAGACCATGAGACCCTCATCCTACAAATTTTGAATAACTTGAAATTTTCAAAAGTGAAGGATGTTATAGGAAATTTGATAAATAAGATGAAATTTAATTAGCTTATTCAAGAGGCTTTAGACAATTTCAAGCAAAGTTTATAAAGATTGACTTTAGAATAAATTGAAGGAGAGTTGAGATTTACAAGGAAAAATGTGATTAAAGTTGAAATCTTCATAAACAACTTATAGATGATGAAATCAAAACATGTAAAGGTCATACGGTAGATTATCAAGGTAAATAGACCCTCTTTTTTGAACTCTAATATAATTAGATAGCAACATGATGTATCACATAAATGTTGTCTCGAGATAGAGGCAAAGAAGAAGTAGTCTCAAGCTGCCACTTCCAGTTATAGATTGATAGCTCTAGTTACAACTCCAACTAAAGTCAATAAATTCATGCAAACATCAACATAGCCATAAAGGGCCAATTTTTGTTACATGTACATTATAATAATGGTGTATATTCTATTTTTATGGTTTTCTTATAATTTAAACATATTATAAAAATTACCTATTCATTTTGTAAACATACACACATTACATGATTTTATAAAGGCTAACTTTAACTATTGACAACTATAAGATAAATTTATATGATTTTAAGACCATAGTTCAAACTGAAGTTCTAACTATTCCATGTAATGCATTATTCATGTACTTGGAAGATGAGGTGACCCATTCCCCAAGTCTATTTAAACACATATAACCCATAGTTTTAAAGGTCCAAATATTTTCAATATATAGGAGTAGAAGCAATTTTGGTTGTCAACTCATGTGTTTATGTATTTTCTTTCCAATTTTTATGTCATTAGGTTTATCTTTCTGATAATATGATTTAATAACTCTTAGTGTGAAAAAGATGCAAAGGAGTTATTTTTTAGTATAATTTGAATAGTTAGTCTTATATGTGTAATAAATATGGAAGGATAAGTAAATTAAATTTATTATTGACAATTAGGTTCATTGATTCATAATCTTAGCTTTGTAGAGGTGTTTTCATTTGATATTATTTTCTATGTATGTGAAATAGCTCACTAAGATGCCTCACTAAGCCCGAGTCATAATCTCTTGATTAAGAATTTGCAATAGCTTCTCTAAAAGGAGAAACCTTTGATTAAGGCCTATGAGTTTCTTATATCAAGATTATCTTAGACATCTTTTTGAATGTGCATGTTTGATATCTTCTAACAACATGCATATGTTTTGAAAGCACTTATCCACTTAGAAACCAACTAGAGAGGTGATTCCTGAAGATACATAACCTTTCCTGTTTGATCTACCCTTCCCTTATTTTTTGAGTTTATTTTGAGACATGCACACTCTAGATTAGTAACCATCTATCCACCAACTCATATATATTTTATTTCCTTTTTAGAGACAACCCATCCATCCACAAATCATTGTTAACAACCTACATGTCTTGCTTATTATTACATCACCTAGAAATTAAGACCCCATACTTGTAACTTGTGCCTTGGAGTGGATTTCACCTCCATTAAGATCTTAAAAAATTAGAGACTACCTCATTATGAGACTAGTGTATATAAAACCCACATCAAAATGTTATTTATTTTAGATAAATTAAATACCTCTTATCTTTCTTCCAAAATGACAAATCTTATAGTCTTATCATCTAGTTGCCTCTTCTTTACCCTTTGTATAATCATTGTAGTTTTTCTCAAATATAGATATCACTATAGGAAACTCCATAATTATAAGATTAGGATTTTGTGAAGCCTCTGATTGTATATCTATTTCTCATTATGGCAAGAATAATTGGTTTATATTTGTGGGTTGATTATCTTGAATTGTAGTCTCATCCAATAGCTCTCTTGAGGATTACTTCAAATCTTCTTCAAGTAGTGGATAAGGAAGTGAAGGCCAAATTATTGTATACTAGTCCAATCCACCATATTGAGGTATTCAGTGAATTGTATAAACTAGTTTCTTCTTCCTATCCTTCTTTAATGTTACCATAGTAGTGTTCTAAGAAGAATTGGGGGGAGGCAATGGTAAACCCAACTATGTTTATTAAACATGAAATTGTGTTATTTCTAATGCTCACTTGGCCTTCTTGTTTTCCTTTTTATTAGTCTTTTGGAGAGATGGGACATTTTTAGAATCAACCATAGTAGAAATAATAGGAATAGTCATAGAAGATACAATTGGAGAATGCAAAATAGTTGGGGAAGTAGGAACATCAAGGGTAGATGATGATCTTAGTTGAGAAGAAATAACCTCTATCTTGGGTTCCAAAAGGGAGGGGTATCATTAAGACTGATGGACATATTATAAAATGAGTTAATAGTGAAAGGAGAAACACAAGACATAATATGAGTAGTGGAAATTGAAGGGGCTTCCTCCTCACCCAATGATTCTCTATGTAATGCTTCTTTTCCCTTGGTGTCCTATTGTCTCAAAATCTTATATCTTTGAAGATCTTCTTATTCATAAATGGATTCACCTCTAGCTACCTATCCTAATGTCCCCTCTATTGATGGTGCCTCAATAACTAGACTCTATGGAGGAGGGTGAAACCTTAGATTCTTCTTATAAAAGATAGTTTTTTTAGCTATGGAATATGCCTCTTGTGTGGTTTTCATTGATGTAACCATAATAATATCCTATGGGAATGATGTAGTAATTATTTGGGTAGGTCACTCTTGATTTGAAAAAAATATATAAATGGGATCATTATTTACTCCCCCAAGCAAAGTATCAAGCATTCCTAGCTCTTATTTTATAGATTTCAATGTTACATGGTGTGTGTATGAGGATTTCCCTTGATATTTTGATGGATGAGAGGGAATATTAACCCAAAATTTTGAGGTATCCCATCCTATAGTGGGTGGAAGTCTAGATTTTGCATCTATAATTTAGACATAAAGATGACCTTGAATGATTTTCAATAGGTCTTTGGTTATCCTAACTATTTATTCCCATGCCTTGACCTAGGCATCATCCTTGGCATTAAGAAATAATAATTCATGATCATAGGGTTCATGTTGGTAGGTAATACCAAGGCCCTTAATGTTGTTTTATACTTGGCCATGTTTATCCTAATCCTTGTGTGGTAGCAAGTCTAGTGAGTAATAATCACTATACCTTTTAGCTTCATAGAAGTGTTTCTGATTTACATAGCACATTTTCCAAATCATAAGGTGAGAGCCAAAAAATTAGATCTTATTATTATTATGCATATGTTCATCTATGCCTGACTATAATTGGTAGGCAATTTATTTTTTTCTTAGTTTGTCAAACATATATTTATGGAGGTGTAGGGGTGCTACCTTATGGTCCATGACCATAATCACAGTGTAGTATGGGTATAACTAGTAATCTCATCTAAATAATAATGTATCTACAATGCTTTTGGATATACTAGGTAATAAGGACCCATGGATGGCCATCCATACTTGGGAGTAGACATCTTCTACAATGTGTATGATGTTCCAAGTGTTTGTGCATATGTACATAAAGGAATAGGAATCACATAGATGAATTTTGAAAATTTTTAGAGATGGGCTCCAAAGTTACCCATTATGAACATAAATTATTCCAATAAAAGCGTATATAAGGTAGGAAACCATGTATAAATGGCCTTCTTAGGGCCTCTTATCTTTGTGTAACACCTATTCTTAGAGCCTTGTATTGACTACTTCACCTAGAGTGAATGTCAACTTTGATGTCATCAGTAAGTACAAAAATGGAGCCCACTCAAGGTGGAAGAATTTTATGCTTAGATATACATATATCCTATTTAGGAGTGTCATCCCAATATAGATTACCATCTTGAATTTGGTCATCATCATTGGTTGTTTCTATTTCAAACTGATGGTATCCCTATGAACCATCCAAATTTTGTAATTTATCAATTGATTTATCTTTATTCCATTAGAGTAACCTATAAAAATAGTATGTAAGTTTTGTAATGAAGAGATATAGATAACTTCAAAATTCATCCCTCAAGATGCATGGTCCAACTATATTTTTCTCCAAATGGTGTAAGAACATGCCTCTAGTCACCTTCCCAATAAAGAACAAGTATCTTAAGAGGTCAATGCATGTCATCACCTCCAATTTTGATATTTAGAAGTGAATCAATTATATTGTAAAGGGGAAGAGGTCTAAAATCAATTTTTATTGAGCTGAAGTTAAACTCTTTTCATGTGTGTACATGTCAACCTAGTGAATCACCTCCCATAATGTTGAATACTTATTGTAGTCATTATTGAATATGGTAGGGTCAAAGACTATGTCCTTGTATTCAGTAGAATCCTTGATAGAAAATATTGATAGGGGTAAGATTCCTTAGAATGTAATAGATGAAGATTATATTGATAATATACTATGTTGAAAACATTATGGTTTTTAAATTAGCAACTCAGTTGTCTTGGGTGCACTATATGCTTGAAATGTTGGTAGCTAGGGATCATTATCAAGGAGGCAAGTGAGCTCTTAGTTAGATTGGGATAAATGAGTATGCCATTAATTTTCAATGATTAGATATAGATTTGGCATTTAATTATAATCATTCACCATTAATGTCCAATGTTAAATTTTCCACATCATTTGGTAGGTATGTGACATAGGTACTATTGATGCTTAATAAGAGTGCCACATCATTGAATTTCACCAAGTGTTAATTCATCACTCCTTTAAATTTAGTTTACTATACCATAAGGACTCTCGATAGTTGGGAGCCTATACATAACATTCAAAGAGTATTTTTGTGGTGAATTAATCTACCGAATAAAAGTTTTGAAAACTTCTGTTAAAGAACAAAATGAGCTAGGCAAAATTCCATAATAATTTCATCGAAGAGCCAAATGAGCTGAACACTTTTAATGAACAAGATTTTTGAATACCAAAATTGTAAACATTTTTTTCCAAATAATTTCACTAAACAAATTCTATGAAGACCCAAAATGGTTAATATCTCCCCTAAATAATTTCCCCAAACAAATGTTTTGAACAAGAGTCCCAAATAATTTTGCCAAAGACTAGTTTCATGCCAAGTAATTTTGATGATAATTTTCATCAAATAAATGAGCTAAAATGTAAAACTTCCAAAAACCAAGATTTATATAGGTGTGAAGTGTTGAAAACTACCAAAGACAAGTTTTTGAAGAAAAGTTCCAAAGACCGAATCCCACACTGCATAGTTCCAAATAAGTTTACTAAAGACCAAAATAAGATGAGACTTATATATACAAAACTTTTGAATAACATTATTAGGTTAGTCTAAATAAATAAAACATTTTCATACCATTACCAAATAGTAAATTTAATTCAATGCATAATGATTTCTCATTATAAGACTTTCAATATAGGCCCAGACCTTTTCATAAATATAGTGGGTTCATATTATATAAAAATAAGAATGGGGGTATGTTGGGTACAATAGGATTCATTCAAAATAATATCACATGCTTGGGTATCCCTTACTAGCATGAGATAGATGGACACAACTTTATCTTCTTGAATTCTAATAATGATTATAATGTCCTCTCTAGAGCACAAATGATTGGGATGAAAGAGAACCATCTAAGGAAAATACATAGAGATCCTTCCCTCACCATTGAAGAGGCACACAAAATACTCCCACCTCCATGTGAATAGACATCAATAAACTATTGATCATTAGGGATTTCCAAAAAAATAATTGACTAAGGAGATCCATCTCAACCACCACCAAATATGATGGCTATTATCATTTAATTAGAAGTTTTAGAGGAGACTATTCCTATAATAAGATATATTAGAGGGGAAATTAAACCAATTATTATTAATTCTTATAACTCTGATGATTTAATTCTTATTATGATGAGTGGGATCCCTATTATTGAAAGCACAAGTATTTTACCCTCTCCTTCACACTAAGACATTCCTCTAATTGATAATCCTATGCTTCAATACAAAAGGAAGCTAAGAACCCCCAAGGATCCTCTTCAACCCTCATACATTCTTTTGATTTCAACTACTGGGAGGGTATCCCAAGAAGAAGCTAAATATCAAGATGAGTTACTAACAGAGCTAAGTCTAGCAGTTTAAACTGAATAAACACCTTTGGTAAACTACACTGAAGATGAGGAGGATATGTAAAGAGTTAATGTCTTGAGTCTTTAAGGACTAAAAGGGAAAGAACCAATGGAATATTAGTAATTAGGTGATACTCCTAATATTGTCCTTTTTTATAGATCACCTAATTTTTTTCTTTCAGTTCCCATTGTTACCTTAATTTTTGTTCTTTCTTTGGATTTCATTAATTTTATCGATTATACAATACCTATTGTGTATTTTGTTCCTATTGATACTTATATTTAAGTTAATTACATGGTTACTACTATTTCCATTATTTATTTAATTTTTTTGACCCTACTACCTCTAAATCCAAAAAGGATCACTTCAATAAAACTAAGGCAATCCTTACTAGTACCTAAGGGTCAATTAAAACCACTTGATTAGGTTTTAATATGCCATCATATACTACTAATCTTACCATTTCCATTGTAACATCTAAAAAATTTAGTAGGAAGATCAGTTACATAGTGCACCCCATGCCTTAGTTTATTACTGTGGACTAGCAAAAAATCATTTTTCCATCCTTACCAGACCCACTGTAAGTAACATTGATTTAATCTTGAAGGGAACTTTTATTATAGGTTTTTTCCCAAGACACCTAGTTTGTTGATCATACATAATAAGTGATTCCATGATGGGTTTTGGATTCAAAGGATCAATATACATAAAGGCCAAATTTATTTATTATAGACCTACCTATGCTAAGCTCTATTTTTGACAAGACCATAAGAACCATATGGAGAGTAAAAAAGAGGAAAATCCAAGATGAACCTAATAGGGGCATGATTTTAGAGGAGTGGTAAGATGTCTTCTCATTATCCAAAATAAATAATAGGATAATTATAGACTTTCTTTATAATGAGGATTGTGTACCCTATTTTGAAACCTATATAAAGGCTTTGAGAACTCCATGTAAGGATTGAGAAAGATAGACAATAAGTATAACAAGAGTTTAGTCCTCTGTGAGAAAAATAATAAATTGTGAATGTTCTCAGGGAGATTGAAAATGATGTCTAGAATGTAGCCCTCAAGATGTATAATATTCTAGACACCATGAATTCAATGAAAACAAAATTATCTCCCCATTTAGTATTCAGGCATCTAAAAAGCATCTTCTAATTTCAAGCAGAGTATTTAGGGATATACATTTGAGTAAATTGAGTGGGAACTTGGTTTTTATAAGACAAAGGTTATCAAAGTGGAGATTTTTTTAATAGAGTTTATAACCTTAAAGATTGAACACACATGCCTATTGATAAAGTCACTAGGGTACACAGGCCATATCTATTGAACATCGATGGAGTCATATTTTATCCTATTATTGAATACAAACATTATGAATATATGGATGTAGAGAAATATGAAATGTCTACAGCTTCCAATTCTATTCCACCATCCAATTCAATTTCTATCAACACTTTGGTCTGAATAAATACATAAAGTACCATTTCATCAACCATATGGGTCCCATCTATGAGTAAGCCTTAGTTTTCTCAAGTTGATTATATATATATATATATATATATATATATATATAATATTGCATGTAAATTTAATGAATGTAACTAGGATATAAGCCTTAGTTTTCTCAAGTTGATTATATATATATATATATATATATATATATATATATATATATATATATATATATATATATTGCATGTAAATTTAAGGAATGTAACTAGGATTTTATTTATATTTCATGAGCTCATGTAATATTCAATTGAATTTTTTTAATAAAATGCACATGTTGCATGAATTTGTGAAGTTTGTGTCTTATTCAAAAGACATTTTTTGGCCATCTTGTTGTATATGAAAAGATAAACATTCAAGTATAACTCTTGTTATTATTATTAACATGTAATCTGGTATTTTGCATGTATTTATAGGATGAGTCAATAACTCCCCAAACATAAATATATACTTGTAATTCTCTTGAATCTGAAAGGAGTTGAAAAATTCATTAATACAAGAAGAAATATTTTGATTGTCATACATTTTTATTGTGTCTTTCTTCTCCATTTATATGTGATTAACTATGTTTTATTTTCTTGTTGGTCGATTTAGTAATTTGAAGTGCACAAATCTTACTTGTAAATCCTTATCATTATTGGTAATGCATGTTAGTATAAGATGTGAAATAACTATTGGATGATTGGAAAACATTGTTTATTTATTCAATAAGGTTGAATTTTTCATTTATATATGAGTTTATATGTGTCTCCCATGATATAGCTTTCTAAGAGCAAACAACAACTACCTTAGATACCTCCATGACCTGAGCTATAATATTTGTTATATTGGTGTGTAAAATCTATTCTAAATAAAATAAACCTTTATCTAATGTCTTAAAGTATACTATACCATATATCCTTGGAATCCATCACTACGTTTGTCTATGTGTGAAAAATAGCTACTAGATGTGAACATTAGTTTTAATACATTTATTCACAAAGGTAACCAATATGGAATTAATCCCTCTTATGATCATAGAGCCTTATTTTATACTCTACCCTCCCCCTTTTTGGAGTTTATTTTAAGATCTACCCACTTTAATTAAATTTACATTCATCCAAATCAAAAAAAAAAATGATTTATTTTAGGTTTCACTTTCCCATAAACACCTAATTAACAACATACATGTTTATCTAACTATTCCACCACATGGTTGTTTAACCCATCCTTGAAACTTATGCCCTAGAGTGGATTTTACCTCCATTGAGATCCTAAAACATTTTAGGCTACCTCATTCAGGGCATAGTGTACATAAAACCCACATCAAGATCTTCCTCTTAAATTAATATGAATACTACAAAGGACTATATAAGGAATGACATCTTCTAGATGTCAAAAAATAAAGATGAACCATTAGAAGATTACTTGGATATATTCATGTTTAGACTATGGAAATATAAACAGACCATGTTGGATCAAAAATATATCAAATTGGTATTATTTAAAGGAATCAAGTAATAATTTATTAAATCATTGTAACTAATAAGTATTGGATATGTCTCAACATTGTCATTTGAATATATCAATCTCTTATGTAGAAATTACTCAATGTCAATGATGAATAAGAATCATAAAAAATGGCTTCATCACTATCATTATATAAATCCACCAATGGAATATCAAGGATCGAAGTCATTAAATTTATACAAGATATAAATTAGGATACTAATATTCACTTATCTATGTATTTGGATAAATTTCACACCCTAAATAAGCAAGAAGAAACAAAGTGAGCCTTTACTATATATCATTTAGACTATCATAAAAATAAAGTTGATTGTAAATGCCATGATACACCTATCAAATTAACTAGAAAAATAGAATATTATCCTAATTCATTAGATATTAATGACATTTTAGGTTATTAAGAGCAAATATTTTATGTATCCCAATAAAAAATATAGTCACAAAGGCCAAAAAATAGGTATGTCATCTGGTTCTCCATATTTTTATTTTGTAATTTTTTATTCCTCTTAATTTGGATTCATCTACCTCTTAGAATCAATCACCCCAAACACAACCCAAAATTAGAGTTAGAATTATAAAAATCCTCAAACTAAAACCAAATAAAATTAATTCCAAAGACAAAAATAGCCACAATAAAATTATAAGTATCAATGACCTAACCCTCTAGCCAATGATAGCAATCACTGTGAGGTAATCAACCTTGGCTCAACTAAAATACTACCTTTCAACAATTTCCACAAACTTAAATGTATCAAAAACAATCATTAATGATAAGCACTCCCAATCCACCTCCACTAAGATCCCCATAATTGTCTACCTAGCTTACCCCTAATCCTAACAATAAGTTGTTTCAACCAACATATAAAAATTATGTGATAACTTACCCCAATTATTTGGTTAAATTTGAAAAAATTAAACTTTGTTTAGGAAAGACTCTCCCAAATTCCACTCTATTTATAATAGTGGATCTTCTTGTGTAGGTCACAAAAACACCAAATAATGCACAACCATCCAATAATAATCTTTCTCTTGAACTTATCACAACCAAAAAATAAGTAACCCCAAATAATCATATTTTTTGGAAGAGACTCAATATACAAAGAAAGACTGAGAATCATAAATTGACTTTATAGGCTATTGAAGAATGTTTGTGTCAAAATACCTTTGTTTTAAGTATTTAAGGATGTTCCCATTTATACTAATTTTTTTTAAAATACTCTAAATTAAGAAGCCTAGTTAGAAATAAAAAGATCCCAATATTATCTAAATGGTTGGGAAACTTGTGGATATCATGTTGGGTAATATTATACCAACTAAATACATTAACCTAAGTATCTTTATTGTATATTATTATATCAATGACACCCTTAATCAAAATAATTTAATTTATTTATGAGCAATCATTAATGTCATGACCAAATAAATTATACAAAAACTTAGACTTGTAGGCCTTCATGAAACACTTGTAGACACATAAAATTGGCCACCAATGGATCCATACCTAACTTTAGATAAATTATTACCAACCTCTAAAAATTTAGCCTAATAATCTCTAAAAGTCTCAAATTTGGCTTTATAACCTATTTAATTGACCTAAAAATCAATTAAATAAGACAAAAACACAATTAAATTAAATCAAAATCTCAAACATTGTAAAAATCATAAAAGGAATGAATTAACATCAAATCCTAAATGAATTCATTCATGAGAAATTAAAGCAATTATCAAAAAGGGAAATTTAAAAATCAATGAATATCCTAGGTTTTCATCATCACCTTTTGTGAGTTGTCATTTTTTGAAAATATCCCACCCATACTTATTCCATGCTAATAATGACCATTTGACACATTTTAAAACTATTGGAGTTAACTAATCCAACCAAAGATAATATTTAACCCATTCCATGTCATTTCAAGACCTATAAAAGAAAGCCCAGAGCTCTTAATTTGGAGAGCTTGGATATAGTAAAGTTATAAAGTTGGTTTTATGACATGAATGCAAAAATAATGTTATAATGATAAAATTATAAATCATAAGCCAGTTTATCAAAGCTTTTGAGCAAAAATGAAGCTAAATACAATCAAAACATGGTGCTAAGAAGATATGGAGATGTCCAAACCCCATTTATGAAGACCTTTTGAGAATAATCCAAGTAATACAATGAAGAATTCTCTTGGAGTAATCAAGGAAGGTAAGGAAATTTTGTCATTTCTTTGAATTTTAGTTGTGTTTTCAATTGGTTTGTTCAATAATCTCCCCCCATGATCTAGGCCTAGATATGTGAGCTTATAGTGTGTTGAGTTCATTATTTTTGAAAATAACACTCTACTAAGCTCCTCTCTTGAGTCAAATTCCTTGATAACAAATGGCACACCTAGTGGGACCATGAACACACCATGTAGTAATGAGATAATTATGCAGGTATTAAACTAAGAAATGGATGCTTAAATCTTGTTAAAATTGCATTTCTAACCTTATTTTGTCCATATTTGGGTTTCTTTTTATTTTTCAAATCTACAAAGAGGCTATCGATGATCAGGAGTAACCATCGATAGTCTAGCTAAACCACCCATGGTTCTACCTAACTACCACTAATTCTATGATATCACCAATGGTTAGGTTGTAGGGGAAAAATGGACATAAATATTTAATTTTTGATTCTTTTTTTCATTTTATTCCTTTATTTTTAGGTTTTAAGATCATCTAAATCCATCAACTAGGTTTTACCTTGCAAGTTTTTATCAAATTCCATCTAACAAAGCCTAACCTAACGTGTTTGCCTTTTGTGGTTTTGCATTCAAGTTCATAGGTTATATATGACAATGTTCATTGACTAGTGATTTTTTTTTTTGACTAACAACATTTACCTACTAACCATCTATCATAATTCCCTTAAACCATCGATGGTTATTTGTGACCATCAACGGTTACTATGATCCAAAAACTAGAAGTTTTGGCTGATAAATATTTCAATAGCATAGAAATAACATAGTAACAATGAATTCTCTGAGAAGAGATGTAGTATTACTCAAGATCACAATACAAATATATGCTTATCTATGGGAAGAGATGTCTATCTTCACATTTTAGGTTACCTCTTCATTTATACACATTTTTAAAGCATGGGGAGGATGTGTAAGGTCACTAATATTGGATGATATTAAGTGGTTTGACTTCCAATATTTAAAACAATACAAAATTTGAGGAACTACTATTTTTAAAAACTTACTATTTTCAGACTACAATACTAAAATTGAAATTTGGGGAACTTCCATTGGATTTTTAGGGGTAAAAATTCATTAAATAGAGCTCAATTCCATCTCAAAATGTTCTCCTAATTCTTATCTTTCCAATAGTTCAAAAAGTGAGTCAATTGGAGCTATGGTTCAAAAGTTATGGCTCCCAGAAGTTTTGTCATCAATTGGGGTGGAACTGTCACCCAAATTATAATCTAAATTATTGCCTGGATCATTCCTCCCTCCTTGAAAATAAATGGTCCCCATTATGTCAATGTTCCCCATAAGGTGTGGTAGTTGTGTCTTGATTTGATTCTCTATGAGCCACTCACCTTGGTGGCTAAGCTGGCCCCTTTTGACCACTCGATAAAGCGGAATAGAGTGTCCTCTTATTGTCTTCATCCAAGTATCCACAATATGATCATCTTCCACTGGAGAAAAAATCTATGGATCAAGCTCATCAATGTCTAGTTGTTATGCTACAACTAAAGTATCCAATAGAGGTGGGTGATATGGTTTGAGGAGCTCCACATTGAATATTGGATGCAAACCAAGGTAGGATGGTAGGTTCAACTAAAAAGCATTTTCTCCAACTCTTATGGTGATGGTTTAGGGACCATATCGTAGAGGCTGAATCTTTATATGTGGTATTGCAATTCATTCCTTTTGAAGCCACAACCAAACCTTATCACCCACAACAAAATGGTGTGTAATCCTATGTTTGTCATGGTGTTGCTTATACTTCTGATTCATCTTCTCTAAGATGTCATGAACTTATTGCTGGATGTGTTTCATTTTTTCAATAAAATTTGTTTCTTTTACTACCTTAGATCTTCCATGAGGTGTGTATTCCATGGTGTAAAATGGAATAACTATATCAATTGGTGCCATGGGTGGGAACCTAAAACATACTTGGAATGGACTGTGCTTGGTCAAACTATGCAGCACCCGATTGTATCCATGTTGTATGAAAAGAAGTCCCTCATCCCATGTGCATGGATGTTTGGAGTGATACATCCAAATCATGTGAATAATCAAGTAGTTTACCACCTCTATCTGAACATCAGTCTATGGATGGAAGGCTATGGACTTCATCAGCTTAGTATCCATCATCTTCCATAGAGTGGACTAGAAGATGCTTAGGAACCTGCTATCTCGATCTAAGACAATGGACTTGGGGAGACCAAAATGGAGCCATGACTAAAATATATTTGAGTAGTTTTCTTAGCAGATATATTTTTATTATAAGCAATCGTGATAGCCATTTTTAAAAAATAATCAACTACCACAAAAATACAGTCCTTACTATGTTTTGAAGTGGGCAAACTTGAGAGAAAATCCATTGAGATAGATTCCTAAGGCCTGGTTGGTTCTAGCAATGGCATGTACAATCCTTGCTTCTTATTTATAAGCTTGGATATCACACATGGGGTGTAATATTTGAGATACATTTACACATCCTTTCACATATGGGGCTAGTAGAAGTTTTTTTTAAGAATTGCCAATGTCTTTTCAATACCAAAGTGTCCAGCTGTCCTACTGAAGTGTGCTTCCCATATCATCTTTTGTTGCTCTACAACTGGATCACAGATGTGCCCCATATGATAGAGGATATTATCTTGCAAATATAAATTAGAAACATGTTTACCTTTTTGAAGTGCTTGATATGTATCAGCAAAGGTAGGATCTGCTTCATATAGAGCACCCAAAGTGGAAGTCTCATGTCGGCATAGGTCAAGAACTATTGTGTGTAGTAATTGGTGGGTAGCTCAGAAAATTTGTAGCTATATTTAAGCTCCCCTTTTTGTGTTTGATTATCATGTGTAATTACTGAATATATGTGGCCCACTTTTGGTGCCTCTCATTTCATAGTTTTCTTTGCATCTAGATGAATTCCAATGGTCTGTGGTCAGTGTGGATGGCCGTCTCTTTCCCCAAGATGTAGTGTTTCCATTGTTTGTAGGATTGAATAATGGCATAGAGCTCCTTATCATATGTTGGATATTTCTTGACTATATAAGTGAAATTTTCACTGTGATATGCAATAGGATGGCCATGTTGCATGATGATAGCTCCCATGGCATATTCAAATGCATCTGTCATCAACTCAAAAGGTTAATGCAAATCTAGCAAGGCAAGAATAGGGGCTGAGCAGAGTCTATTCTTCAAATTCTCAAATTCCCTTTATTTTATTTCACCCCACTGAAATGTATCTTTAGCTCTTCCTTTAGTCACTTGGGTTAGTGACCAAGCAACATGTGAAAATCCAAGAACAAACCTGTAGTAGAAATTTGCAAGACCCAAAAAGGTGCAAAGCTCTATGAGGGTCCTTGGTGTGGGCCATTCTTAAATAACCTAAATCTTTTCTAGATCAACATAGACCCCTTCCTCATTCACAATGTACCTAAGGTACTGAATTGTTGTCATCCCAAATGTGCATTTGTCAAGATTTTCATACAACTTGTGCTCTTGAAGAGTTTGAAGCACCTTACAAACATGTTGCAAATGTTCTTCCCATGTTCTACTATAGATGAGTATGTCATCTAAGTAGACAACCATGAATGAGTTGGTGAAGGGTCATATGATGTCATCCATCATCCTCATGAAGGTTACAAGTGCGTTAGTTAAGCCAAAAGGCATAACCAACCATTCAAAGAGCCCCTCCTTAGATTTGAATGTAGTCTTCTAGACATCAGTGGGATCGATGGGAATTTGGTGATAACCAGATTTGAGATCAATTTTGGTGAATAAATTTGCACCATGGAGCTGGTCTAGCAGGTCATCAATATTGGGGGGAGGGTAGCGATTCTTCACATAGATTTTATTCAGGGCTCAGTAGTCAATTCAAAGCCTCCATGTTCCATCTTTCTTTAGTGCTAAGACAATTGGGCTACCACAAGGTGAAGAGCTTGGCTTGATGTGACCCTTTTGGATCAATTCTTGAATCTATCTTTTTATCTCATCATTCTCCAAAATTGATCTATGATACATAAGACTATTAGGCAAAGGTGATCCTGGGATCAAATCGATAGAATGTTTTACCTGGCAATGTAGTGGAACTCCTTTGGGTGACTTGAATAAGTCATCATATTATCCTATGATTCATCCTATATACTTTTGTTGTTATGTTGATTGTGTAGTTAGGACTACAACATCGGCCTTCTTGGATTTTTGTGGTTTGACCACCATGAGAAAAAATTGCTTTGTCTTCTCCACCAATCTCTTGCATTTCTTAGCACTAATCAGGGAGATAGATGTGGGAGGTGGTACCTCTAGTACCCTATATCACCATGTTCCAAGAGTGAGGGTGATACTTTGGGTTCATGATTCATAGATGCCATGTCATTCATACATGAATGATTAACCAAGGAGTACATCACAAACATCTAGATTGACCACATCACACAAGACTTCATCTTGGAATGGTTTTATAGCATATGAAAGAAGACACTAATGGGTGACACGAAGGTCTCTCCTTGGGCTCAACCATCCAATACTATAGGGCTTTGGATGAGGCTTCATGGATAGATTTAGACTTTTCACAACTTTAGTAGAGATTAAATTCTTTTGACTCCCACTATTAAGAATGAAATGCAGAGGCTTACCTTTTACCCATAATTTGGAGTGAAACAATCTTTCCTTGTCATCTGGTCTTTCCTAATGGGCCTCTGATAAAGTGACGATGGTGTTAAGCTCAACATCTACAATTTATTCTTCATCCTCTTTGACTGTGGGTTGTGTATGAGGCAAAGTAGTAGATATTGAGTATTATGACTTAGAAAGCAGTGACTTGATGGCTTGACATTCTTCTTTGGAGTGAGTTCTAGTTTTGTGGTAATCACACCATTTTACATCCTTCCCCTTTTGGGATTTCTTATCTTGAAACTCCTTCTACTTCCAATTTTAGCCTCATGTTTGACCTTCCTTGTCACTTTTCCATTTTGAGGGTTGACTCTTCATATTCTTTCTACCATGCTTATGTTTAATTTTCACTAAAAATTTGTATGCCTCATCGAGGGTTTCCAAATTGAAGAGTTCCATTTCCCCTCATATGCACCATTGTAGTCCACCACGATATTTGAGAGTCTTATGTTTCTCACTTTCTTGAATGCCCAATCTTACAGACAGAGAATGAAAAGTGTATGTGTAATCTTGAACAAATTGGTCCTTACCTTGGCAAAGTTGTTGCTACTATATGTATAGATCATCATATGCTCCAATGGGATAGTATTCTTCTTTCACCACTTCCACAAAATCATCCCAGGTAGGTTCCACCTCAAGGCCAATGTCATATGTACTGAACCACTTTTTTTACACTTCCCACCAATTTTTCATGGGCAATGATGATTTCAAAAGAGCAAAAGTAATCTTTTCTCCATCGGTGAACTTATTCATAGAGAATTAGGAAGATAGTTGATCCAACCAATTTTCTATTGCATTAGCATTGATTTTGCCTTCAAATGTAGGAATATCAAAATTTACCTAAACCTTGAAGTGTGTTGGGGAACTGAAAGGATGTTCCCTGGATAAGGAGTTAAGAAGTGTAGCCATAGAGCTAGGATTTCCCATCAGAAATGTTTAAAGAATTTGGGCAATTTTTTGCAGCATCTATGCTTGTTGCCAATGGAGGGCTTCATTCACCATTTCCTTGAAGGGATTGGATGTCTCAGTGTCATCTACCATTTTAATTTGTATGAAGTGAATAGGTGGAAAATTTGGAAGTTTTATTGTTTCCCACCCAAGCTTCTTGTAGCCTGACCTCATCCTCAGGATCATACACTCTCAAGACAAATTGCTCTGATACCATTGATCCAAAACTCATAAGTTTTGGTTGATAAATATTTCAATAGCACATAGATAACATAGTAACAATGAATTCTCTGAGAAGAGATGTAGTATTACTCAAGATTACAATACAAATATATGCTTATCTCTGGGAAGAGATGTCTATCTTCACATTTCGGGTTACCTCTTCATTTATAAACATTTTAAAAGCATGGGGAGGATGTGGAAGGTCACAAATATCGGGGGAGATTAAGTGTTTTGATTTCCAAGATTTAAAACAATATAGAATTCAAGGAATTACTATTTTTAGAAACTTACTATTTTTAGACTACACTATTAAAATTGAAATTTAGGGCACTTCCATTGGGTTTTTAGGGGTAAAACTTCATCAAACAGAGCTCCATGACATTTTACAACATTATCCTCATTCTTAGCTTTCCAACGGTTCAAACAGTGAGTCAATTAGAGCTACGGTGTAAAAGTTATGGCTCTCAAAAGTTCCATCATCAATTGGGGTGGAACTGTCACCCGAATTGTCCCCTAAATTGTTGCCTGGATCACATTATGTGAAATTAAATCAAAAAATTGAGAGATAAATTTCAAACCTCATCTACCCAACCAAGAAAGTGATTCAAAGTATGAGTTATAATCTAACATTTTCATGTTAAAAGATCTATTTGAAGACCAATTTACTTATTTATACTAATCAAACATTTCATTTTGGCCTTTTAAAACAACTTAGTCAAATCATGCACATTTTAATTTGGGTCTAAAATGAACATGTCAAATCTTGCAGATTTAGATATTCATACTTAAAAATAATATAGGATTTGTTAAGTCTTAGAAACATTTTATCTTTGGTGCTTGAAATGAATCCCAAGTCTTGATCATTTCTAATTTTTGTTTTAAAATGACCTTAAGATAAATCTTGAACACTTGGAATTTGGGCTTAAAATGAACTAAATGGTTTTGTTTAAATTGATATTTTATGAAAATATTATTTCAATTTTTCACATTTAAGCTAAGGGGATAGTAAATAAAAATGTCACATTTAAATTGGTGCTTAAAAATATAATTTCACATGTAAATTGTTTTGAAAAAACTTGTTTACTGATTGTTTATTTTTCAAAAAGGATAGTGCATGTATGCTCTCCCCCCATCCCCTATAGGAAACTTGTGGGATCAAAATTTCCTTTTCATTGAATTTTAGTACCTATTCTAAGGTTCACAAATAAATTTCCCTAGGCTCTTCCCAAACTTGCATAGTATTAGGTGATTTAAAATTAACCCTAAAGTCTTTCTACTTGTCTTTTATTTTCATGCATTTTTGGCTTATGAAGGGGGTATCATTGCCCTCATGATTTCTCTATGAAATCATTGACCTATGGATTAATATCATGGTATTTTTTTAATCCATATCCATTGGGGGTATACAAATTATGATTTCCCTACTGGGATAGTGGTGGGAGCAGTTAAACCATCCCCATTAGTGGTAAACTAAGCCCAGGACGTAAGATCAATCTGGACATTACACTACACTGAGAAAGTGATGGATGTAGTCATTATGAAAATGATAAGACCTTTTCATAACAAGTTGATTGACATAAACTCAAATTATGTGCTTCTTCTCTTATATGCATATTGAAAGTGTGTACACATGGGATCAATCTAGATGGTCAAAAATTTGTAGGTTTTAGTCAACCCCACTTTGCCACACCTTGATAGGATTTATGATGATATACTTAGTTGTATTGTTTTCATATATTATTTATTTATTGGTGTGTTAGAACTAATTATTTTTATTTAAACCACATCATGAATGAGTCTTGTGTCCAACATCATTCCATTATTTGAAGAGGCATTATGTCATCTATTTGACACTTTGATTTAACTTAGAAAATATTTGTGTCAAAATGTTGAGTATGGAACTTGATTGAGCTAGGTAATTTTATAATACCTAAATAATTATAAGTCTTGAGACTTTTAAGTATTTGAAACATAACATTATCACATCTTTTGGGAGTGCTAACACTGTTATGCTACCCAAATTTTTTCAAAAGACTTGTCTTATCTTGTGTCTCAATTGTCATTGTTGAAACCAATCATTTGAGCCTTGTTGGATATTTACTTATCAAAATCATGTTGTTAAAAATTATCTATCTTGTTGGTCATAAAAATCCTCATTTATATTAGTTGAGTCTTTGATTAAGTTTTACATGTTCAAATCTAAATATTGATTGATTTATATTTAGGTCTCGACATGTATGGGCTGATACATAGATCTTTTTCTTTTGGTTTATATAATTTAGGTTGATTGATTACTCAAATTTAGAAAATTTATTATTTATTCCTTTGTTTGATAGGATCAACCCATCTTCAAATTTCCTACTGTTTAGTGTTTTTCAACAATCATATCATGCTTTTATCTAGAATCAAGTGCCTAATCTTTGACAAACTATTTCAAGTTTGTTAGATTAATCATCATCATCCTTTGTTTCAAACCTAGCTTTTGACATTGTGTTTGGACAAAATACCCAACACTACCTATTTGAGCCTAGATTTTGAATCCACATTTGGACAAAAGACCTAGCAATATTTCCCTTTCCTAGTTTAGACTTATTTATAAAACATTTGTACATTAGAGTTTGGCATCTTTTTTTTAGGTCATTTTACTTGACTTTGTTTGTGTAAAACATTTAACGTTAAACACTTTATGTTATACTATTTTTACCAAATCTTTGCATCAAACGTTTTGGATATTTAGATTCACCCTTGACCAAGCTAGATCATGTTTGGATCCTTTGTCTTTTTAGACTATTTATAACTCTAATCCCATCTTATTGTGAAACATTTACCATTTGATTTAACCATGGATCACTACACATGTGATGGAACTATGTAATCTAGGATAAAGAAATTTTAGTACATAGGAATAATTTTTTAAAGGCCCTTATGAATATGAAATTATTTACGGGATGGATACCTATCCATCATACAACAATCAAATAGGGGAAAAAAGTTAAAATCATTTGGCCAATTATATGGTTATTATGCATTCCTACATGGAGTAAGACCAAGAATAGATGGATAAATATTTGGCTACTATACCTATGATTTCAAAAAACATCCAACAATAACCTTATTATGGAATAATGCTATGAAACTATGAGTTAGGGCATGACAATTTACAAAATATATAAAGAGGGCCTTATAACATGTCTTATCAAAATAATGATCAGACCTCGTCTAACAACCCTAATGTCATAATACCAATACCCTATCAAGATCTAAAAATTATTACCATGCAAAGATGTCTCACAGAGGACCATTTCATTAAAATGTAGATAGTATACTAGACATATTGAGACATAACACATAACTTTAATCAAATGACCATGTCAAACAATCCTCTCATTGATTTAGCTCCTTTAATATGAGTTTTAATAGAATTAATTGGTAAATAAAATTAGGGTTTAGAACCAATTATGCAAATCACTTTAGTATAAAATATGTTCAATACCCCAATAATCAATGAAGTATCTTCTGCCTCTACACAAAACATAGTGGATAATGCATAAGCAATGTCCAACCCAAACCAAAGTGGTGTTAGTGCAAAAACACATAGTCAATAAAAAAATGTGCCTTTAAATAGCACTATGAGTGGTTAAAAAACTTATAGAGTTAGAGTTTATACTTCCCAATCTCAACCAACTACCTCTAATCCTTAACCAACTAATTCTTATATCACTCAACAACAAGGATTAGGTAGTTAGCCTATGACCATTGTTATACCACAATAGAATATGATGAATCTTACTCCACCCTAATAGGTGAGTAATAATATTCCATAATAATAGGCATAATATATCATATCCATGTAACAAAGGTAAAACATACTTCCACATCAATAGAGGGTAACCAATTTTCTACCTTGTTTAGTATTAGTAAACATACCTCTTTCATTGTAGACTGACATGCCAATCCAAAACCAAACAATGTCTAACCAATAACATTTAAATATTGTTCACTGATAAATTCTAAATCTCCAATATGTATCCACTTCCCAATAGGGATTCACATAATAAATAGGTTCCAATGTTCCTCAAGTATCTATTAGTCAATAGTTGCCTTTTGTGCAGAACATGTCAAAAATTCAAAGACAAGGTCTTGGTTTATAAGTCCCTCTTTAATAGCAAGGTATGATAAGTTAGTAGCATGCCCCTATTCCACCTCAATAGGCATATTACAACCATATACCATAATCCTAGCCTTACTATTCCCAATATAACACCTACATAACCAATATAAACCAAAATATCACACAACCACACGTGTGATTTTAAAAATTACATCCTAATCCACAAATGTTTATTCCTAGTCCATTTTTTAGCCAATCTAATATACCCTAGTAAATGCCTCCATTAGACCTCGATCAAAATAATCCACTTACAACCACTCAACCATCACCTTAGGCCAATGTTCCCACAAGTTTCGTCAAATAAGATCTAAAATAAATGAAGGATGTAATTGCCACCATCCAAGCTAGGAAATAATTCAAAAAGTTCAAGTTGGATGATGTATGTTCTAACCCTTTCAACATGGATTAATTATAGATAACATTTTCTCTAAGGTATGAGCCACTAAATTTTGATAAATATAAGAGGAAAGGTGACCCAAATCCCCATCTGATAGAATTCTTTGTTACATGTTAATCAATGCCCTATAGTGATATATATTTATTATTATTATTTCTAGTAAGCCTAGCAGGGAAAGCATTAGAATGGTCCCTAAAGATGCCAAAGAATTTAGTACTTGATTTTGATGATCTCTTAGACAAGTTTATGTAGCACTTCTCTTACAATCTCAAGCATGAGATTTCATTGGTAGACTTGACACAAGCAAAATAAAAACTAGGTGAAATATTCATAAACTATCTACACTAATGGAGAGCCCTTGAAATCCATTTTACCCACAATCTACTAGATAAACAACTAGTAGTTGTGTTTACAAAAACCTACACATCTAAATATCTTACTATATGGAGTTGTATTATGCACATATATTCAAATAAATCATTGACAAAGGTTTAGTAGTCAAATGATCCCTTATTAACAAAGGGATCATTAAATTAACCTCATCAAATTAGAACAATGGCCATAATTAAAACCATAACAATGGCCAAAATCAATATCTAATCCAAGCATAAACATCACAACTAGCATAGGTTAATAACATTAAGAGACCCAAAAAATTCAATCACAATAAGAATGTAGGTAATGGGGTAGCAAAGTCATGACATGGCCAAATGGTGCAATCACCATCTACTCAACCTACACCACCTTTCCAACTTACTCCCAACCAATAATCATTTCATTAGCCACAACATGCATAAAAAGTACAATAACCTAGACCAGCACAATAAATGTAACAAATGTAAAAATCTTTTCCTTTACAAAACCCTCCACCTCTAAAGAAAAATTTGCCAACATGTCATGCTTTTACTAACCTTGGATAGCCCATTGAAATAGTATTTTTCAAGCTCACAATAACTAATTTGATTAAATGGCCTATTCAAAAAGAGTAAATTCATGAGCATGCTGACATGTCAGGCTAGGATAAGCCAAAATAATTTTATGATTTTCATAGGCTCAATGGCCATAATTTTTATCATTGTGTGCAAATTAGACATGTAATTTAGAATATTTGGAAAATGGAGAGATTACATTAGATCATGGAACTTTAACCTCCAATCAGAGTCTTGGCATCTATCAAAATCCTTTTTGATAACATAACAATCAACAACATCAACTATAATAAAAATAACCACAATAATAATAATAATAATAGTATCAACATCAACAATAATAGTATCAATAGCCAAGGCTAAACCAATAGACTCAATAGAACCAACAACATCAAAATAATGGACTAAACCAAGGTCAGAGTGGTACAAAAAACCATAGATCTACCATGTAGTTGCACATGACTACAACTCAATTGTAGGACATATTATAGGAGTTCATGTTACCACTATTTTAATTAATCTAAGACCATGTACCAATTGGATAAGACCATTACTAATCATACCAAAGCAACCAAACTATTCTGGTATCTTTCCTTAACCTAAGACTACACATAAGTAAACTAACAAGCATGGATTCCCATGTTAAGACCTTATACTGATAACTCATCATTATCCCATGACCATGAACAAGTACATCAACAACTAAGACTTATCCTATCTAGTCCCCCTTCACCATCATTTGCTAGCAACAATGGTCATGTATCTAATCTTGATTGTGTAATCATAACTTGACAGTCAAAGATTACCATACCAAGCCCATGACCATCTACCACTTCACCCATCATCCAACCAACCATTCTACCTTGTAAAAATCCATTTACAACTATCCAAGAAAGGACATTTGAAATTGTGGAATAATTTTAAAAGACACCAACACAAATATTTATTTTTGATTTGATATGTACATCTACCATCAACAAAAAAATATTAATAGAGTTCCTTAGTCAATCCACAATTCCAAATGACATATCTCCTAAAAAATTTCAAGTGTTGGTTGGACATATATCTCCAACCCAATAAGGAACCTTCAAATAAATCTATATATCATCCCTTATCCCACTACATATTAATCTATTGTACATCAAATTTTACACAAAGAGGCACATAGTGAAACTTGTCCTTGTAGACAATGGATTAGGTCTAAACACAGTATCTTTAAATCTCATCAATCTTCTTGGGTACATCTCAGTAGATCTCCAAGTTTAAACATTCACTATCAAATTCTATGATAATGAAGAATAAAAAACACAAGGTACCATCAACTTACTAGTTATCATTGGGCCTTTGACCCATGATACACTTTACCATGTGTTAGATCTCAACTTATCATACAATATGGTTTTAAGTATACCTTGGTTACACAAGATTCATGTAGTGCTATAAAAATTACATGAGTTTATTAAGATATCCCATTTAGGGAATGATATTAGTATTCTAGGATATTTACATCCATATGATCATTAAAAACATCTAAAGTTTGAGTTCAAAACCTATAATTATTGTTTCAACTGTTAGGAATCTAGAACAACAAACAACTCTGATTCCACTTGTTAGGATTAGGAGCACAATTGATTACCTTGTATAAGCAACTAAACATAGAATTTAACCAAAAGTAATAAGTAACTAGAAATCAAAAACAACACAAAATTTGAGAGACAATACAATCTTGTATTCAACTCATCCAGAAAGAAAATACAATCAAGAAGATGCCACACTCTTCTCACACCTATGAGGCTTCCCACACCTCTAGGGGTCCCAGTAATTCTCGATAAGAGTTCTCTCTCTCAATTACGATCACAACAATCAACTCAAACACAGAGTTGTTGTTCACCTCCACCAGTCAGTAACAATACTACCAGTACACAAGTACTTAAAGTACTCCAAGTAGATCTCCCTTAAACTTACAAAAACCTACAAATCAAATGATCTTACTTACCACGTAGATCTAACCTAATCTTACAACACCTGTAGTTCAACCTAGTTTTTCACACTTGCAAACCTAGATCTTACAATTAGAAGGATCTCTTCCTTGTCCTTAATTATAATACAGCCCCATGAGTCTATTATATAGATCCCATGCAAACAATAATTAGACATCTAGTTACAATAATTAGAAACATAGCTCTAAGACCAAAATTAGTCTTTTACATGCAAATAACTAGTTTGTTAAACTAACTATTCATCAACTAGCATTTTTGGAACTACACAGGTGATCGACGTTGGTCCCTATCTATTTGGAGATGACTGATGTCAGCTGATCTTTGACTGATGCCAGTTGCTTTGTACACTAGATACGATTGACATCGATTGGCCTACCAATGTCGATTGCTCTGTAACTTAGTAACTCCTCCGTTTGTATCCTTGTGAAGCTTTTAGCTCCATAACCTAACAATCTCCCACTTGGAGATAAATAGCTGCACCTATACCTGTACCTGTACATCATCTAATTTGTTTCTTGGCTTGTATCCCTCTTAAAGATCAATCTTGAAGACCAACCACCACACATCCTATGGTGCAACGCCTATCATCCAAGTCCCCTACCACATCTGATTCTACATACCCATGTAGAGATGTGCTTGACCCTACATCACATGTATACCTACTGTTAGTCCCTCTCAGATACCTGAGAATCCATTGAAAAACTTTCTAGTGCTTCTTTCCTAGATTGACCCCAAACTCATTGACAACACCCACTGCTTGGGCAAACTCAGGTCTAGTACATACCATGCACTTAACCTCATTATGTGAATTAGGACACCATTCTGTGAATTGTCCATCCATAAGTGTACAAACTGGTTCTGCATCCCACATCTTAAACCTCACCACTACCTTATTCACACAATCATCCTGAGACAACATCAACCTATGATCTTCCCTATCTTTAGACATTCTCATGCCAAATAATCTTGTTGCTCCCAGATTCCTCATGACACACCTCTGAACTAACTTTACCTTTAGCTCAACAACACCCTGCATGTGTGACCCTACAACAAGCATACACACAACATACAATAATAGGAAAATGTATCTAATATTATCCAACTTGGTAAAGTAAACAAAATGGTTAAACCTCCATTGTCTTGTAGCCTGCTCAAGACCATATACCCTGGCCTTCCGTCTCACGTGTCCATTCTCTCTCTTCTTTAACCTGGGAATCCATTCATCTTTTAGTGCTTTCTCTCCAGCTGGAAATTCTACCAAATCTCCCATTTTTTTCTCATCCAAGGAATCCACTTCCTCATTCATGCCATGTTCCCACTATTTCCTAGATTTTACTTGCTCTACTTCTTTAAAACTTCCTGGTTCTTGACCATCAGTGAGCAACAAGTAGTCTAAAGAAGGGGAATAATGAATTTGAGGCTTACTTACACTTTCAGTCCTCCTCATGGGCATTTAAGACTCCTTGATAGCTTGCTATCTGCCTAAAATCCATTCTGATAGTGACCAACCTCGATCACCTCTCAGTCTACATCTGACTGACGTCAGTTCCCTATGACTGACCTTACTGTCGACGTCAGTTCCCTGAATGACATCAGTCTTAACCTACCTGACACCACCAACTCTAGTCTACACATGACTAACATTGATACCTGATTGTTCAACGTCGGTTCTACCTAACTGACATCAGTACCTATGTTTACCTGTGAAGGATGACTTTTTACCTGTGAGCTTACCTTAGATCATACCCTTATCCAAACTACCCTACTCAGAATTATTCAACCCATGTGACTGATCTCTATCCATCATCTTCTCCTTAAACACTAAGGCTTTCCTATTCTTGTAAAAAACATCAGATTTCCTCTTTATGCAATAGACCCAATCCTTTCTTGTAGCATGTGTTTCAAAAAACCTCACTTTCTTCTATTGCTTACAGAAATCTTGATCTATGCTCTTCGGATCTAAACTCTTACCCTTTAACTCAAGAACATGCATCCCCTTCTTATTCATGTGACCAAGCCTATGAAGCCACATCTTCAAATCTATAGCTGAAGTAGATAAAGCTGAAGGAGAATTATTAATACAAGTAGATAGATAAAGAGTACCTAATTTATTACCTCTTTCTAAAATAAGTGCACCCTTGGTAACTTTCCAAGAGTCTGCTGTGAGAGTTACTGTGCATCCCTTATCACCCAACATTCTAACAGAAATCAAGTTCTGCTTCAAGACTAGGACATGCATGACCTCTTTCAACACCCATGTCTTGCCCGTCTACAATTTCAGCTGCACTTTCCCTTTGCCAACCATTTGACAAGGCTTACCATCCCCTAAATAAATCTCTCCAAAGTCCCCTTGGACATAATCATGAAAATATGCTCTATTTGGGGTTGCATGGAAAGAGGCACAAGAATCTAACACCCAAGATTCCACTTTATCCAAGGAACATATAAGAGCATCCTGTGTAACAATATCTACAATATCTGCTTCTTCATTTCCTTCATGTTGATCTTTAACTGACCTGTAATCTTTCTTTCTATGCCCTACCTTTCCACAATTCCAGTAGATAATCTTGCCATACCTGGATTTGGATCTCCTACCTATCTTTGACCTTGATCTCCCTTTCTCGATCTTCTCTCTTTTACTTCCCCTACTTTCAACACTTAAAGCATTCCCTAATGATTCACCTATGCTTTTCCTACAAATTTATTCATTCAAGATTACACTAACAACATCATCAACTTTTAATATATTTGAAGCAGACATAGTATTACTAACTGCCATTACCAAACTATCCCAACTTTTAGGTAATGAGCATAAGATTAAGAGAGCCTTAATTTCATCATCAAAAATAATATTGACTGAAAATAATTGGTTTACCAAACCATTGAAATCACTAAGATGACTATCTACAGATCCACCTTCCAACATTTGCAAATTAAATAACTGCTTCATAAGAAATACCTTATTTAAAGCTGAGGGTTTTTCATATAAATTTGCCAAAGATCCCATTAACTCTATTCTTGTCTTAGCCTATGATAAGTTGGAAATCATAGACGATGCCAGGCTCAACCTTATAGATCCTAGAGCCTTTTGATCAAGAACCTTCCATTCTTCATCTTTCATATTCGTGGGCTTGCATGCAACCCCACCCAACAATAAGTACAGATCTTTTTGATATAGATAATATTCTATCTGCATCCTCCATAATTGATAATTCTTGTCGTTAAACTTCTCCATTCTTAGCTTACTTTCTTCTACCATTGCTATACTCCCACTCAATCAGAAACCCCTAAGAGTGACCTGTAATCAAACAAACACTTAACACACTCTAAAACTAAGGTGTTAGTAAACCTGCTCCAAACCAGGCTCTGTGAACCTACAACCCTAGCTCTGATACCACTTTGTCAGGAATCTAGAATAACAAACAGCTCTAATTCCACTTGTTAGGATTATGAGCACAATTGATTACCTTGTATAAGCAACTAAACATAGAATTTAACCAGAAGTAATAAGTAACTAGAAATCAAAAACAACACAAAATTTGAGAGACAATACAATCTTGTATTCAACTCATCCAAAAAGAAAATACAATCAAGAAGATGCCACACTCTTCTCACACCTATGAGGCTTCCCACACCTCTAGGGGTCCCATTAATTCTCAATCAAGAGTTCTCTCTCTCAATTATGGTCAGAACAATCAACTCAAACACAGAGTTGTTGTTCACCTCCACCAGTCAGTAACAATACTACCAGTACACAAGTACTCCAAGTAGATCTCCCTTAAACTTCCAACAACCTACAAATCAAATGATCTTACTTACCATGTAGATCTAACCTAATCTTGCAACACCTATAGATGAACTTGGTTTTGCACACCTGTAAACCTAGATCTTATAATTGGAAGGATCTCTTCCTTGTCCTTAATTACAATACAGCCCCATGAGTCTATTATATAGATCCCATGCAAACAATAATTAGACATCTAATTATAATAATTAGACATGCAGCTCTAAGACTAAAATTAGTCTTTTACATGCAAACAACTGGTTCATTAAACTAACTATTCGTCAACTAGTAGTTCTAGAACTACACAGGCAACATATGTCAGTCCTTGTCTGTCTAGAGATGATCGACATTGACCAATCTCTAACCGATGCCGGTTGCTCTATACACTGGATATGACTGACATCAGTTGGCCTGTCGACATCAGTTGCTCTACAACTCAGTAACTCCTCCGTTTGCATCCCTGTGAAGCTTTTAGCTCCACAACCTAACATCAACATAAATCTAGTTGCCGAGTAGGAACAAGGGATATCCATACTTATAGATTTACTAGAGGCTAAATAAATTGACCCTAATACCCTTGATTCTCTTTCCCACATACCACCTCCTAAAATTTCTAATAACTATGCCATCTTGATTAATAACCCAGGAGAATACATGACCCATGACACCTTTCATATTGTAAAGTTTTCACAACACCCAAAGTCCTTTGGAAGACCTAAAGCCAAATGGCTTATGAAATGGAAAATTAATGGTAAAGGCCATCAATATATTCCAATACCTATCACTTTCATATCATCTTTTAGCTAAGAACATGTCAGGATCTTAACAAGAACAATTGATTACTTTATTGTGTAAGCAACTAAACACAAAATTAAACCAGAATAATAAGCAACTAGAAATCAGAATCAACAAAGAATAAGAGATACAAGAAATAATGAAAACTTGTATTAAACTCTTCCAGAAGGAAATACAATGAAGAAATATCTATTTCTTCCACACCTCTTAGATATCAAATCTCTTTCCCTCAAGAGTTCTCTCTCACAATTACAAACACAATTCAGCTACTTGAATTGTCTACAATTTCATGTCTACAAGCTATGAAGATCTATCCCTATTATATAGAATTAGGGATCATGAGCTATGCATTTTCCACCATTAGATACACCTCCTAATCAAAGGTTCAAATTAGTCCTACCAAAAATAGAAACATGAACTTACAACTAACAGTTAATACTATCATGCAAATAATCTGTTCATCCCACAAAATAGACTTCTGGAATGCACAAGTGACCAAAGTCAGTCTCTATCAGCCTGCATATGACCAACATCAGTTGATCCATAACTAACGTTGGTAGCCTCCAGTCAATCCCTGATCAACATCGGTGACTGTGTAATAACAACAACCTTGCAATTTGCTCATCTAGTGTAGCTTTTAGCTCCACACCTCAACAATCTCCCACTTGGAGATAAATAGTTGCACCTATACCTGTATAGCAACATCCTCTAGCTTGTCTCCATCTTCAAGCTCAATCTTGAAGACCAACAAAAGTTTAATGAAGATTCAACTTCTCCTTTATTACTAGCTTTGTTAACATATCAACAGGGTTCTCATCTGTATGGATCTTTTCCAGCTTCAACTCACCATCTTGCAATACCTGTCTAATGAAGTGGTACCTAAGCTATATATGTTTGGTTCTTGAATGAAAGGCTGAATTCTTTGCCAAATGAATTACACTTTTACTATCACTGTATAATCTACAACTCTCTTGCTCCTTTCCCAACTCTTCCATGAACCGTGTCATCCATATCATCTCTTTGCTAGCCTCTATGACTGCAATGTATTCTGCCTCTATAGTAGACAAGGCAACAACCTTCTACAACTTTGAAATCTAGCTAACTGTCATTCCACCAACAGTGAAGACATATCATGTGGTGCTTCTCCTACCATCCAAGTCACCTGCCATATCCACATCTACATACCCATGTAGAGAAGTGTTTGACCCTCCATAGCAAAAATGCCTACTGCTGGTCCCTCTCATATATCTGAGAATCCACTGAACTACTTTCCAGTGTTCCTTTCCTAGATTGGCCATAAACTTACTGAAAACTCCCATTACTTGGGTAATATCAGGTCTAGTACATACCATTACATACATTAAGCTCCCAACTGCAAATTTTCTTTGCTGCTCCCAAATCCTTCATGGCAAATGTGTGAGCTAATTTTACCTTAAGTTCAAAAATATCCTGCATGTGTGAACCTGCAACAAGCATATCATCTACATACAGTAATAGGATAATATATCTACCATTATCTAATCTCTTAAAATAAACACAATGGCTAGATTGACATCTACTGAAACCATGATCAGTCATAAACCTATCAAACCTCAAATACCATTGTCTAGGAGCTTGCTTAAGACCATATAAGCTTTTCTTCAACCTGCACACAAGATTCTCCTTACCTTTGACCTCAAAACCCTGTGGCTGATCCATATATATTTCTTCATTCAAATCTCCATGAAGAAACATTGTCTTAACATCAAGCTTCTTAAGATGCAAATCCTCAATAGCAACTAAAGACAATACAGTCCAAATAGAAGTCATTTTTACTATAGGAGAAAAAATTTCACCAAAATCAATACCTAGTTTCTGTGCAAATCCCTTTACTACCAACCTGGCCTTATGTCTCATTTGTCCATTCTCACCTTCCTTTAACCTATAAACCCATTTGTTTTTGAGTGCTTTCTTACTGGCTGGCAACTTAACCAAATCCCATGTTTGGTTCACTTTCAAGGAATCAATCTCCTCTTTCATGCCAAGCTCCCACTGTTTCTAGGTTTCTACCTACATTGCCTCATCAAAACTCTCTAGTTCTCCACTATCAGTGAGCAATAAGTAGAATAATGAAGGGAAATAATGAATCAGAGGTTTACTTACCCTTTCTAACCTCCTCTTGGGTGTTTGAGACTCATTCACCACTTGCTGTTTGCCCAAATTCTCTGTCAGTGACCGATCTCAGTCATCTCCAGGTATGTACCTGACTGACATCAGTTTCAGATGACCGACGTCGGTTCTTGTGTGATTAATGTCGATTACTGTCTAACCGATGTCAGTTCCTGTATGACTGATGTTGGTTCCTTTCTGACTGACGTCAGTGTTTGTGTTTTCCTATATGTGATTATATTTTACTATGAGCTCATTTTGGATCATCACCTCATCCAAATCAACATTACTCTACTCAGAATTATTCAGCTTCTTGAGCTGATCATTATACATCACCTTTTCATTGAAAAAAACATCACAACTTCTAATAATTTTGTTAGTTCCTAGATTCAAAAATCAGAATTCAAAATCTCCAAAGCCATAACCAATAAAAGTGCACCTCACAGACTTAGCATCCAACTTCTTCTTATTTTCTTTATCAACGTGCACAAAAGCTTCAGAACCAAAAACTCTAAGAAATGAAAGATCTACCTTTCTACCTATCCAAGCCTCTTCTATAATTCCACCATCCAGAGTAGTAGAGGGTCCTTTGTTAATCAGGTAAACCATAGTGTCTACAGCTTTTGCCCAAAACTGTAAGGGCAAACCAACATGTAACCTCATACTCCATGCACGCTCCAAAATTGTTCTATTCATCCTTTCAACAACTCCATTTTGCTGAGGTGTCCTTGGAACCATCTTTTCCATGTGTATTCCACTCATTGAACAATAACTTTTGAATTTATTGTTGTAGTACTCACCACCATTGTCAGATCTAAGGCACTTCAATCTCAAACCTATTTCATTCTCAACCAAAGCTTTCCATTTCTTAAATGTGTCAAAAACATCTTATTTCTTCTTTATGCAATAAACCCATACCTTTCTTGTAGCATCATCAATGAAAGTAACATAATACTGTGATCCTCCAATAGAAGCTACCTGAGCTGGTCCCCACATGTCTATGTGAACAAGCTCCAACTTTTGCTTCCTCTTTGTTGACCCAGTCTTGAGAAATCTCACTCTCTTTTGTTTCCCAAAAATACAATGCTCACAGAAATCTAGATCTACTCTTTTCAAATCTAAAAGCTTACCTTTTGACTTAAGAATAGCCATTCCCTTCTCACTCATGTGTCCAAGCCTCTAGTGCCATAACTTTGCATCTACATCTGAAGTAGATAATACAAAAGGAGAATAATTAGTAATACAATTACATAAATAGAGAGTACCTACTCTCTTACCTCTGGCTAATACAAGTGCACCCTTGGACACCTTCCAAGATTCAGCTGTGAGAGTTACTGTGCAACCCTCATCCCCCAACTTTCTTGCAAAAATCAGATTCCTCTTCAGGATGGGTACATGCATGACATCCTTCAACACCCATGTGTTGCCATTCTGCAATTTCAGCTGCACTTTTCCTTTTCCAACAATCTTACAAGGCTCATCATCCCCTAAATAAACTATTCCAAGATCTCCCTGGACATAATCATTGAAATATTCTCTACTTGGGGTAGCATGGAAAGAGACACCAAAATCTAAAACCCAAGATTCTATTTTATTATCCAAAGAAAATATAAGAGCATCTTGTGTAACAATACCTGCAACTTTTGCTTCTTCATTACCTTCATGTTGATTTTCTTCCTTAACCGGCAACCAGCAATCTTTCTTTGCATGCCCTATTTTTCCACAATTCTAGCGGGTTATTTTTCTTCCATTTCTAGATTTGGATCTACCTCTCATATTTGACTTAGACCTTGATCTCCCTTGCTTGCGCTTCTCTTTTTGCCTTCCCCTACTTTCAATACTTAAATCATTACTTGATGTTTCCCCTATGCTTTTCCAATGAATTTATTCATTCAAGATTACACTAACAACATCATCTACTTTCAAGATATTTTTAGCAGATGTAGTATTACTAACTGCCATTACCAAAATATTCCAACTTTTAGGTAAAGAGCATAAAATTAAGAGAGCCTTAATTTCATCATCAAAAACTATTTTGATTGAATTTAACTGATTTACTATTGCATGGAAATCATTTAGATGATTAGATACAGATCCACCTTCTTGCATTTGAAAATTAAATAATTGCTTCATAAGATATACCTTATTTGAAGCTGAGGGCTTTTCATATAAATTTGCCAAAGTATCCATTAACTCTACCATTGTCTTTGCCTATGACAAGTTGGAAATCACAGAAGATGCCAGGCTCAACCTTATGGATCCTAGAGCCTTTCTATCAAGAACATTCCATTATTCATCTTGCATATCTGTGGGCTTGCTTGAAACCCCACCCAATGATAAGTATAGATCTTTTTGATACAGATAATCTTCTATCTGCATCCTCCATAATTGATAATTATTGCCGTTAAACTTCTCCATTCTTAGTTTACTTTCTTCTACCATTGCTATACTCCCACTCAAATAGAAACCCCTTTGAGTGCCCTGTAATCAACACACACTAAACAGATCTGAAACCACCTATTTGTGAACCCAAGCTCTGATACCACTTGTCAGGATCTTAACAAGAACAATTGATTACTTTGTTGTGTAAGCAACTAAACACGGAATTAAACTAGAATAATAAGCAATTAGAAATCAGAATCAACAAAGAATAAAAGATACAAGAAACAATGAGAACTTGTATTAAACTCTTCCAGAAGGAAATACAATGAAGAAATCTCTCTTTCTTCCACACCTCTCAGATATACAGATCTCTTTCCCTCAAGAGTTCTCTCTCACAATTACAAACAGAATTCAGCTACTTGAATTGTCTACAATTTTATGTCTACAAGCTATGAAGATCTATCCCTATTATATAGAATTAGGGATCATGAGCTATGCATTCTCCACCATTAGATACACCTCCTAATCAAAGGTTTAAATTAGTCCTACCAAAATTAGAAATGTGAACTTACAACTAACAATTAATTCTATCATGCAAACAATCTATTCATCCCACAAAAATAGACTTCTAGAATGCACAGGTGACTAATGTCAGTCCCTGTCAGCCTGCATATGACCGATGTCAGCCGATCCATAACCAACATCAGTAGCCTCCAATCTATCCTTGACCGACGTTGGCGATTGTGTGATAACAAAAACCTTGTAATTTGCTCATCTGGTGTATCTTTTAGCTCCACACCTCAATAGAACAATATCCTATTGAAGGAGATGAATCATGGTTATATAATGACAAATTATCTGATTGTTATAAAAACTTCAAGTATCCCATCCCTAATCGGATAGTGGAGAATCAAGACTATGAAGGAGGCCTTAGGACAAATAAACAAGTAAAACTTGAGCCCATTTCTATGAATAAATATAAATGAACCTATGGATTTATATTTAAACTGCTTAATGGTGACCCCACATATCTTATTCGATTTCTATTGCTAATGACTAGTGATGATGATGATGAAAACAAAGTAGAGTCTAATCATATCCAGTTTATTAAATTGTTTGACCATCATGCCATTTTTATCCTTCTCTTATTCATTTGACATAATCCATTACCATTGTATTAACCCCAATTAATAGACTGAGACAAACAAGAATCTAGTGTGCCAATTGATAAGTTTTAGAACAATGAAGCTTTTTGTTATTTACTAGGCCCTAGGGATAATGTTTTATTAGGAGATCATAAATTAGGGTTCTCAATCATTGTATATCCTAAAGCCTATTTTGGAGAGTGAGTGAACACCTTTAGCATAAATCAAATAAATAAAACATTGAGGTCCGAAAGTGAAAACCTCTTTGAGGCATTTTTCAACTAGGGCAAAATTAAAGATAAATGCTAGTATAGTGATAAAAACCTATTTTAGGCACCACTATATAGGGGTGTCTAACCTTCTTCAAGTATAGACTAAGATACCACCAATTATGAACTTGTCTATGGGGCCAAGATTAGCCTTGCATAAGAACAAGATTTGGCTCAAATCATCTAGGATATCAATGATGATGATCTTGTATATGGGTCTAAATTCAGTCTTAAATAATAGTGAGCCTTTGATTGCATAATCCAAGAGTTTCCAAAATAATTTTTTACATGGCCATCCCTCCCATTTTGGGATTATAATTCATCATGTCTAGGATAAATTAAAGAACTAGTCTTAACAAAAGAATCTGACATAGCCAAATCATTCAAAACTTTGCCCACTATTTTTGAAGATGGTTCAACCCTTCTAGTAGAGGACACAAAAAAGGTAAACATAGGGTTTCTACATGCCCTACTGAGGAGGAGTGTGAAGTCCTTACATCCCTATTAAGATAATTTGTAGATATATTTGCATGGGCCTATTGTGGCATGTCTGATTTGGACCCCACCTTGGTTGTTCACCACCTTGTCATACATCCTAATGCTAAAATTGTGAAATAAATGCTATGAAATACTCATCCTCATATTGATTTATTATTAAATAGAGAGTTGTAAAATCTCTTTAAAGCAAGATATATTAGGCCAATCAACTATTTTGAATGGATTTCCAATGTTGTACTAGTCAATAAAAAGCTAGAAGGAATGAGAATCTACACTAATTTCAAGTACATTAATAAATATTGCCCAAAATATGATTTTTCATTTCCAAACATTAACATGATTTTCAACTCCAAAATGGGATATGAGATGCTTTCACTGATGGATGGATTCTCAGGCTACAATCAGATCTGAATAGCACCATAAGACCAACACAAGACAACATTCACCACTCCATGGGGAACATTTTATTATCATGTTATGAAATTTTATCTTAATAATGTAGGGGAACCTATCAAAGAGCCATGATATTCATATTTCATGATATGATGCATGAAATTATTGAAGACAATGTCAACTACATACTAGGTAAATAAAAGACTAAGGATGATCATTTAGCAACATTGAAAAGGATATTTGGGAAATTAAATGAATATAAACTCAAGATTAACCCTAAGAAATGTGTTTATGGAATCACATCAAGAAAATTAATTATCTTCATTATGTCTCATAGGGGCATAAATGTCGATCCATCTAAAGCACAAGCTGTAACAAATATGCTACCACTGACTAATTTGAAGTAGTTTTATAGTTTGTAAGGAAAAATCTAGTCTATTGATGATTCATATCTAAATCATCTGATAATTGAAATCCATTTACACACCATATAAATAAGGTTGTAATATTTTTTTGAGATGAATATTGTTATAAACCTTTTCAATAGCTAAAGGACTATCTTGCAAATCCACTAGTTTTATTACCTTCTATGCTAGGGAAACCATTCCTTTTGTATTTATTAGTGATAGACAATGCCCTGGGGAACTTCTATCTCAACATGATGATAGTGTAAAATATTATGAAATGTACTATCTAATCCATACATAGGTAGCATATGAACACAATTATACACCTTTAAAAAATCTTATCTAGCTATGGTCTTCATAGTTTAGAAACAATGATATTACATGTTAAACAATAAGACCATGGTTATTTCAAAAGTAGATATTCTCAAGTATATACTATCTAAAGCATCTTTACGAGGCTGTATGGCCAAATGGATCATGATTATCACTAAGTTTGAGATAGAATATGTGAATCAAAAATCCATCAAGGGGTAAGTTCTTATAGATCAGCTTGTTGAAGTGCCCCTTATAGACATAAAACCACTCACATTCCAATTTCTTGAAAAATCCATTATGACCTTGATTGACAAACCTCTTGAGGAGTAGAATTTGAAGATGTATTTTTATAGTTCACTCACAACACATAGATCAGGGGTAGCTTTTGTTTATCACTCCATAGGGGGATCTAATCCTTAAATCATTCAAAATAAGATTTCTTTGTACCAATAACATGGATGAATATGAATCACTTATATCAAGGCTTTAACAAGAATTAAAATGGAAAATATCTCATATAAATGTTTATGGTGATTCATAGTTAATCATCAATCAGGTTATAAACCACTTTTAGACCAAAGATGACAAATTGGTTTCCTACAAGGCAATGGTCGACACTCTCAAACAATAGATTGTTGATATCTAGTTTGAACATATACCAAGAGATAAAAAAAGAATATAAGATACCATGGATACTATTATATTTTTTATTTGAAAAAATGATATAGCCAAGGAATAATAATTTCTCATTAAAATATTGTTAGTGTCTATTCATGAACCATCAACCATCACAATGATATATGATATTATTGGTCCTAGCTCTACTTGGTATTATTAATTATTTCCTATTTACATGACTATGTTTTACCACCTGAATTATCATATATATAAACCAAATCCTTCATCCATAATGCCCAATGTTATACCTTACTCAAACTAACCCTATACCACCATAGTTTTGATAGAACTTTGCTTCGGTGTTTACCTTTGATAGGATCTATACTAGCACTATGGGAAGTTCAAGGAGTATGTGGATCCCACACTAGTATGATAATCCTATCCAAAAATATCTTTTATATTGTTTATTATTAGAAACTACATATGTAAAAAGATTCAATAAATGTCATTAACATGCTAATCTAATTCATGCCCCAACCAAGACTTTCAAACTAATGTTATACCATGGCCATTCGATACATGGGGACTTGATCTCATTGGGAAGATAAACCCCACCTCATTATACAACCATAAACATGTATTTACTACCATAAAATATTTCACTAAGTGGGTTTAATCTATACCCTTGACTTATGTGGCTGGAAAGCAAATTTCCAAATTCATTTTCAACCACTTCATCTACCTCTATGGATTCCCTTCCGACATTATATTTGATAATGGAGGATCATTAAAGAATAAGGATTTTGAAAATTTATGTACTTAATACAAAATAAAACACCACTTTTCCATATAATATCACTCTCAAGGTAATGTCCAAGTCAAAGCATAAAATAAAACCATTTTCAACATTCTCAAAAAGATTGTCAATTATGTTGATCATGATTAACACTTTCATATATTGTGTGCCCTTTGGGAATATCATACTAATAATTGTACCCTAAAAATATCTTCTCCATACTCACTTTTTTATGTAAATAAGACCATTCTTTCCATTAAGGTTGAGTTACCTTCATTATGCATCTCTTTCAAACATATCCTAGATGATGAAGTCTATCGAGTAGCTCACTTGTAAGAGATGGAGTTACTTGATGAAAAATGCATGGACATAACAAATAACCTTAAATAATATTAAAACTAACTTCATGGACACTACAATAATCATGTGAAACATACAAAATTCAAACTTGGTGACCTTGTACTCAAAGAAAACCAGAAGAATACCATGACTAAAAAAACATAAAGGCAAGTTCAAACCCAAATAGGTTAGTCCTTTCATCATTGTTGAAGACTATGGAACATGAGCATATAGGATCACCACACTAGATGGGGATGAATTTGATGAGCCTATGAACATTATACACATCAAGTGGTACTATGATTTAGTGAAACAATGTATTATCTATGAGGGCCATTTCAAGTTGTACCATATTATCAATATTTTTCTTTGTACCATACCATTATATCATCATACAATTTTATCATCCTATCAAAATAACATCATATCACTTTGCCTATCACTTATCCATCCTAAAATTATGTAATATCAACCAAAACATGTTTTAATCAATCTTATCCTAGCCTATTTGACCTTGGTTCATCCATTGGTTTCATGTTTTCAGCATGATGAATCATATCAGTTTTAGTAGTTGTTTCAAACATTCTGAATATAGGTAGTATTTTGGAGTAGTATAACAAAATATTTGGTAGTTTCATCCTTTATTTCTTATTCCATTCAAATCATGTTTTTTTATGTGAGCCTAATTATATCTGCCTATAAAGGTAAATCAATGTTTCATTGGTCTTAATACTAATTATAACTACCTATGGGTAAATTAATATCATTGATCTAATCCATTATATCCTATTTATAACTATCTTTTAGAAAACTAGGGGCAAAATTTGTTTATTATTCCTTGACATACCAACTTAACATTCCTATGACATACTTTTCCATCATACCAACTGCACCTATTTTATTGGAATTAGCTGGTACACTAGTCAAATTCCTCAACTATAAGGTAGAGCTAATGTGAACTAGGGCCATTTTAGAACTATGTGGGTCATGCTTAATTAATGTTTAGGTAAGCTCAATCTCCCTTTTCCATCATGATCTCACTATTTTGTGAGAAAAATTCAATTTTTCCATGATCTCACCATTTTGTGATCTTAGATTGTTTAGTGTCTCATCATTCTCGATTGAGTTGAGATACTTCAAAATTCCAAAAACATTTGAATATCAATTTATAAAAACCAAAAACATTGATCACTTCTTTGCCTTAAGGATTCTGGGAACCCTTACTAAGTTACAATAAATCACTTGTCACTTAGTTTCCCCATCTTTTTTATCCTTATCTCATCCACTTGTTATTTTTCAAGAATATTCCTATTCTTCTATCACATCCATCATGTTTGTTTTTCATCAATTATCATTTTTGTCCATTTCCTGGGAGAAATACATTTGGCCTAAAGTTTTATTGGATATATCATCCATATAACTATGTAAGAAGCATCCACTTACCTAGTGTATATGGAGATAGCTCAACCAACCCCTTCCTATTCTTCTATTTACCCATCATGTTTGTTTGTTAATTTTTCACCTATTTCTAGTGGAAATGTTTATCATGTTGTTTATGTCATATTATTTATACTAACATAGGGACTAACTATTGTTTGTTTATTTATATCTTTATTTATGTGCCTATTTATTTTCCTTCAACACTATTGCCTTGATTTAGTCTATGTGTGTTCATTGGGTGATTCCTTATGTACATTAGTCTTGAATCCATCTATATTCATATGTATACATTGTCATCATGGTTTTTATCATTGGTTCATTCTTTTCCATTGAGAATTAGATCATGAGAGTCAGTCCTTATGCATATTTTGGCCAAGTCCTTATGGTATTATATCATGATGCCTACTGTTATGTGTTATAGCAAAAATTAACTTCAAAAAATCTACATAGTAATGCAACATCGATATCTCCTCAACACCAGCACCAATAACAATCCCAATCATATCCCAAATAATATTAATTAAATAATAAAATAATTTTAACCTTTGTTAGTTTGGAAGAGCATCTCCTTACTATAAAGTTATCCCAATTCATCTTTATCCTTTGTATCAAGTTATCATCATTATGTTTTCAATCATTATCTATTAATCATGCTTGCCATAATCAAGGTCCAATGATTATAATCTCATATGGGCAAATCATTTTACACCATTCCACCTATATTTTTAGTGATTATAACTACCTTTGGGAAAATCATTTTGTTATCAACAATTCTAAATTATTTACTTTTTTTCTACTTACTTGGGGCATGTTGTTATCTTATTTTTATATACTAATTGGGGAAACTCCATTTTCTCAATTATTATAAACGCCTTTTTTAAAATCATTATGTTATCATACCACATTCTCACTATTAGGGTGCAATGCCTATAACCACTTTTTGGAGAACCATTGTACACTGTCCCACTTGCATTCTCAATGCTATTGCCTAACTTTGGGAAAATCATTATGTTCTCAACCCATCATCTTCATTTTTTTAGTCCCCTAATCTCATTTTTTCTCTTTTGAGGGACCATTTCCACCTAATTTTTCCACTCAATCCCTTGAGGGGGAAGCTATAGTTCATCCATCACCACCAAAGTCTTAAGCACATAAAACAATTTTATTCTTTGAGAAGACATTACTATTCTTACAAATTTCATCACCTTCCCAAATAGGGGCAAACTGTAGACACCTAAAATTGGCCACCAATGGATCCATACCTAAATTTAGATCAATTCTTATCAACCTCTAAAAATCTAACCTAAGAATCTCTAAAAGTCTAGAATTTAGCTTCATAACATGTTCAATTGACCTAAAAATCAATTAAATAAGATAAATACACATATTGAATTAAATCAAAATCTCAAACATTGTAAAAAGCCTAAAAGTAATTAATTAACATCAAATCCTAATCAAATCCTAAATTAATTCATCCAGAAGCAATTAAAGTAATTATCAAAAAGATAAATTCAAAAATCAATGAATATCCTAGGTATTCATCATCACCTTTTGTGAGTTTTCATTTTTGGAAAATGTCCCACCCATGCTTATTCCATGATAATCATGACCATTTGACACTTTTCAACCCTACTTGGGTTAAATAAGCCAACCAAGGTTAATATTTAACCCTTTCCAAGTCATTTCAAAACCTATAAAATTAATCCTAGAGATCTTCATTTGGAGAGCTTGGATAGAGTAAAGTTATAATGTTGGTTTTGTGAAATGAATGAAAACATAATGTTATAATGCCAAAATTATGAATCACAAGCCAATCCATCAAATATTTTGAGAAAACATCAAGCCAAAGCCAAGCCAAACATGGTGTTAAGAGGAGATGGAAACAGTCAAGCCCCATTGATGAAGACCTTTTGAGAATAATCTGAGCAAGCCAATGAATATGTATCTTGGAACAATCAAGGAAGGTAAAGAAATTTTATCATTTCTTTGAATTTTAGTTTTGTTTTCAATTGGTTTGTTCACTAAGCTCCCCCATGATATAATCCTAGAGATGTTATCTTGTTAGTGTGTTGATTTCATTATTTTTGAAACTAACACTGTAAAAACCTCCTCTCTTGAGTCAAATTACTTGATCACAACACCCACTTCCTTTAGATGATAGACCTTTTTGATATAAAACTTGAAGGAGTCATAGAATACCTTTTATCATGATAGAATAAGGGGAATATACCACTAATTTTAGAAAATTACAACCCAAATAAAACCTATGTGGATACCCTCTGATCTTAGGTAGACCTTAGATAGATATATTTGATGCATTCATTGGTTGTAGGTCAAGGAACATGCTCATTTATAATGTAAACACCATGAAGAAAAAAGTTTATGTCCACCTACTCAACCTTCATCATAAGGAGATAAATATACATGGGTATAATTTTATGATGATGACCAAGTCCCTTTATGAACTCTACTAAACACTTAACATAAATATTTATTGAAAACATAAGAAGAAGACACAGTCACTCCTAATATCATATAAAACATGTATATAATAGACCAACACATTGATAACCTATTTGCATGTACACATTGTCCCCTTTAAAATATTTTTTTTGAAGAAGATTCCTCAAAATTAAATGAGGATATTAAGATCCTTCATCACCTTCTACCTCACACTTACTACCTTATCACTCTTCTAGGTAATATTGAATCTATGACAACCTAATAAAAATAAGTGGACATGCCATTTAAAATATCCATCAATATCTTTTGTATTCAACACACCCCCACACTTTTAGTTTACCTAATTAAGGACCCATTAGAAGTTTGAATGTTATAGTTTTGTTAAAAGGTTTTTCCATTGAAATTTATATGTGTATTTGGTAGGATTAAGCTTCAAATTTTTCCTTTTGAATGACTATTGAATAATATGAATGCATTTGGAATTTATTTTTTATTTAGGTTTTCACTGTGTGACTTATTTATACTAATCTATTAATATTATTTATGAGTTTTAAATATGTATAAGTTTATAGGGTATGTGCAGTAATTACAAAGTTTTGCACTTTACATATTTTAATTTTCACCAATTTTGTTTTACACATATTTTCAATTTTCAAAAATTTTGTTCGTGAAGTCATCTTTTGGCATTTTTGATCCTTCATATATTTTTCCCTTCATAAAAATTGTTCATCAGAACTTTTGTTCATGGAATTTGATCTTCATAACTTTTGTTTAGAACTTGTGCATTTTAGGAATGTTTGTTCACATCTTTTTTTGTGATTTTACTTTCACATATTTTAGACTTCACAAGTTTTTTTAAAAACTTATGTACTTATAAAAAATTTCATCTAGAATGTTTTGTTTGAAAGTTGTGTTCATGACATTTTTTCTGTAGGTTATGTTCACATGAATTGGTCCTCATAAATTTGGTTTAGAAATTGCGTTTATGAGTTATGTTCCAATGAAATACCCAACACCTGACATCTGAAGGTAGAATATGTGGCATAGTTGGGATTATGTGAAATTAATAACAAGATGACACTTGTCCAAGGCTACAACATAGAATTTTTTTTAATGTATAGAAAGCTTACATGGCACACCCACCAAAGTGAAGTGATGAAGTTTGAATTAAATAATTAAAACAAGATTAGATACTTTATAAATTAATGGTGAATAAATTGAATAAAAGTTTTAGATTCAAATCTATATCATTAAACTATAAAGATACATCATGCCTTTTAATTAACAATAAACACCTGAGAACTTGCACTCTATAGAAAACTTGAAGCCCTAGATTTCTGTGTTCTATTGAAAATTTCATTTATTAATCCAATGATTAGTATAATTAGTGTGATAATAATGAAATTGAACCAAGTAACAATGTCCTCTTCATCAATGGCATTCACATTGGTGTTGGCACCTTCTAAATTCTCTATTAATGACTCCATGGAGTACAAAACTCTTTTTATTTAACTATGTTTAATAATGAGTACGATAATTATTTAACTCTTTCGGACATATTCAAAGATGTATATTCCAATGTGATTGAAAAAGTTATGATATACCAACAACATCAACTAGTAGTAGACATGTTATTATTGAAACATTAATAGTTACACTTTATAACGATGAACCCTGAGGTCATGCCTTGCATCGACTTATTATGATACCTATTCTTTATTGGGAAGGAAATTTTAGGTGGATTTATGCACCACCTAAGACATAAGATGGCCATTGTTTGTATCTCAAGAGATGCCTTATAGAGGTATCTATAGCCACCAATTATCGATGCTACATTTGATGGACATTAGGTGGAGACATGGAAGAAAACAACCACTATTGAAAATTATTTAAATAAATGGATCATTCCTAGAGAGGTTATCACTCTAAATTATTACTATCTAGTGGTAATTACAAAGTTCTAGATGGGTATACACATTTGAATGTCATTATTGAATAAATTATATGGTCACCCTAGCATCCACTATATCTATTTGGAGTGGGTACCATTAGTTGACTTAATGAATAATTTTAATTTGACCTTCACATTAGGATAGATAATCATTATAAGGATAAAATAGTTGATTTCAAGAAGGATAAGATGTCCCTATGTGTCCATTTCTACATAATGTCCTATCTATTGGATGATGTCATGGGTACTGTCTACTTACATAATGCATTAATCTAGAGTCCAGCCATAAACTCTATCAAAAATTAGGCATACAATTATTTTTATTTCCTCCACATCTACATGTACATGAGGAACATAGTTAGGATTGACAAGAATGTCTGCCCTCAAATATGGTAGGTAATTCATGAAGAACCCTTACTCAAAATATCAGAGAGCTTTAATAAGACATTATGGATGAAGGGGGATTATTAGATTTACCTTGACTACATGGTGATAATGGTCATGGGAAATAAGGTTGATTTATTGAGTCTCCCCAAGTTTGTACTTGAAAATCTAGCTAAACAGGAGATGGCCTACCTATTATGGTGGAGTGTGGATGAAAACTTAAGGAAAAATAAGAAAGGATAGTTTCATGGTTCCTCCTTAATGATAAGATGGATGAGTTATACCATTATAAAACACTTTGGATATGTTTTAAATAACAAATATATTATTCATTAGGCTCTTTGCCACATAGAGATTGGGATCCCATGGCCTAATCTAGAAACACATATAAGGCCTTGTCATCATATACCAACATAGGCCTTATGACTATGATTTCATTTATATATATTCAAAATATGATGTTGATGTTTTTGAGAGACAAAATTAATTTGGTTTAACTGATTTAACTTTTGATTAATATTCAAAAGACTCTTCTATAATAGTTACTGATGCACACACTAAGCTCTGTCCTCCTAGTGGATGCCAATTTTAGACTACTATATCTCCCATAGATCCCAGTAGCCTCATGACCAAGGAACCTCTTATAAAACACCAATATGATGATGAAAATAATCAAAAAAGATCTTGGTGTGGAGGAGACTCTAGTGGTTTCAAGTTCATCTCAATAAAGAACATCTCACACACCATCACTTTCAATGAGGGTTGTTAAGCAAGAGCAAAATGTGGAAGAAATTATAGCTACTACCAATGGTCCATGTGGACAAAAGGAAATAATTTTTATATATTTTTAATATACATAAGAGGAAGGCCTCCCTATTTCCTACTCAGTTCCACCTGATATAATTATGGAGGTTACTTCTTAATCTACTCAATAGACCCCCCATTACTTGGAAAGACTACAATTTGTTACAAAAGGAAACCCAAAGTCCTTGGTACCCTTATGGATACAATTGCTAAAATTACATTTCAATAGGGCCCAATAAACCATGGATAGACATCCATCAATGGGGAACCTATGGATGAAGAAGAGGATGAAGATTTATAGAAGGCTAAGGTCTTAAGCCTTTAGGCATTGAAAGGAAAAACACCACTTGAGGGTGGGAAGTTGGGTAAGGATGTAGCTCCTTAAATTACCTCAATCCCTATTTTATCCATAGACCCTTTAGTTTCTATTATTTCTCCTACTACTATTTTTTTATTAGATCCTATTTTTGTTATTCCTTTTGTTTCCACATTTCTAGTTGTTTCTAGTGTTGGATTTATTTCTCAATCCCAAAATATTTACACTTACACTATTATCACCTCAATCACCATTCCCTCTACCACTCCTAATCCTAAAAATGTTAAATTCAATAAAACCAAAGGATTTATGTCAAGTGCATAGTTACATGTCTCCTCCACCCAATTAGATTGCTAATGTCTTCTTCTAGCTACACCCAATCATATTTTGTTATTTCAATGAATAAATTTAGAAATAAGAAAAATGTATACGTTATTCATCTCATTCCATAGTTTGGTGGTACTGATTGGTCCAAATTAACTTGGCCATCTTTACCCAACCCCTTACAAGCACATGCTTTAATGTAATCTTCATGGGACCTAATGATTGAGACTATTACTTAGGACACTCAGCCAACTAACTCTACACAATTGGTGACTCCTCAATGAGAATTTGATTAGGAGGCCCAAACTTACCATAGGCCTAATATAACTATAAAATAGGTTCCCACAATGATTTTTGTCTTTAAAAAATACAAAAAAACCATCTAAAGGGTTCAAAAGAAGAATATTGAGGATGACACTAGTAAAGGTCTAGTTTTGGAGGAGAGGCAAGATGTTCTCTCTTTTTCAAAGACAAATAATTAAAGGTTGGGTGAGTCTCATTACATTGAAAATTTAAAGTCCTAATTTAGGACTCAAACTAAGGCTTTAATAAAACTCTATGTGGAAACTGAATAAGATAGGTGAGAGTTAGAAAAAGAGCTTGAATAGGTTAAGAAACAATAAAAAACTATTCATATCCCTACGGAGATTAAAAATAATGTTCAAAGCACAACCCTTCAATTATACAACATTTTATGTGCCATTAGTTTAATTATATTTAAGCTAACTCCTCATGTAATTGAAATAAGAAAATTGCTTAATTATTTAAAGGAAGACAAAAATAAATTGAATTTTATTGTACTCTATATATAACTAATAAGGCTTATATCCATTTGGATTTCATTACAACATTTGAGGTCTCAAAACTTGGTGTTCATATGGACATAGGAGATTAGGGACTAGGTTTTAATTATATAAACTTTAATTCCAAAGTTTTCAAAGCATGATAAGTTAATCTTGCATATTATAGATGAACTAAAGCTCTCTCAAGCAAAGGACTTATAAGAAAGTTTATAAGTAGATTCGGTTTTGACTAATTACTTTAATAAGATTATACCAACTTAAAGAAGAGGTTGTAAGGGCTCAAATTAGATGAAATCATATCAAATCTCAATTTTTTGAGAAAGAAGATTATAGAAATGGATATTTTTGGAGTAGAGTTCAGGGCTACTAAAGTTGAACATGCACACATGCTAGTGCAAGTCAGTAAAGTACACAAGCCATATCTCTTAAACATGGATACCACCAGGCTATAACATGGATCTGATTACAAACACAAACAAGATTTGGAGGCTAATAAAATTTCTATGGCCCCACCATCTAATTCCCAACTGACTACTTCAGTTCCTTCTACTACATCAACTTCAAATATGCAAGTGTTAACTTCATTTAAACCTTATTTTTATGAGGTTATTTTGTATGTATTTTTCATGGAGATTTAATTTATGTAACTAGATTATATTTATATTTGACATATGCATGTAATATTTATGACCTTTTATAAGCATGCACACAATGCATTACCAAGTAAAATTAAGTCTATTTTTGGAAATATAGTTGTGATCAACTATAATGTACATATAGGATTTGCATTAATTAGAACTCATGTTATAATTATTAACATGTAATTTTGAATTTTTCATGGATTTGAGGGATGAGAAAACCCCTCCAGAAATAAATTTATGCATGTAATCATTTTGTATTCAGGGGTTGGAAAATATACCAATACAAGAATAAGTCTTACTTGATTGTCATGAATTATGTTGATGATTTTTTATTCCAATTATGTGTAATTAGCTATGTTTTATTTTTTTGGTTATTTAATTTATTAATTTAAAGTATTATTAATGTATGATAGTTTAAATATGTGCAATAGTAATTAGACAATTAGCAAGTACCATTAATTTCATGTAACTAGGTAAACCATTTCAATTCTTTGAGTGTGCATAAGTGTTTTGTTTTGATATATTTCTAGGTGTAAGCCATAACTAGCTTAGATAACTCTTCGATATGAGCTATAATATATTGAATAAGGGTGTTTAATAGTAACTATAAACAGTATAAACCTTTATTTGAGATCTGAGAGTTTACTATGTCAGTTATTCTCTAGATCCTCTTGTTGTGCTTGCATGGGAGTGTGAAAAAATGATTAGCTACAAATATTGGTATTAAAAACACTTGTCCACAAAGAGACCAACACAAAATAATCATTATAAATACCATAAAGCTTTCTTGTCTTCCCTACCTTTCTCTTTTTGAAGTTTTTTTGATCAAGATCTATGTACTTTAGAATAAGTTCCATCCATCTAACTCAACTAGGTTTTAGCTTCCTTATAGGTTTCATTCATCCACACATACACCTAGTTAACAACACATGTGATCAGACTATTATTCCACCACTCAATTGTTTAACCCATGAATGCAACTCATGCCCTAGATTGGATTTCACCTCCATTGAGATCCTAAAATATTAGTGGTTACCTCATTAAATATGGGGGGTGTATAAAACCCACATCAAAATAAAAACTTGGTGATAAAAGGAGGGCCATTTTTATGTCTTTCCTAGTAGAATTTATCCCGTACATTTGATGTACACCAAAGACACCCAAGAGAGTAATCAGGTCTAGATAACAAACTAGTCTTTTAGTTTCACCTTTTTTTGTCCATCAAAGGCCTAAATCAAAACTAGTTGTCCCAACCATTTCCCAAGTCATACCACCTTCCCCAATGATAAATATCCATCCCATTAATCCTCATATGGCTCAACCTTGGTTAATTTTATCCACCATTACAATCCTAGGATATGTACATGATTTGATAAGGAATTCAAAGAAATATCTATCTTCTTTCTCCCCTTTAGGAGGAAAAATGATAGATTAACATATCAAGTCCTTCAAAGGTAATTTAAGATTAATGAATGCCACTAATGAAGATGTTACATAGAGGATTTTCCATTTTAAATTATGGGATGTCACTTATGATTGGTTCCTCAACTTGCAAGAGAACTCAATTACTTCATGGAACTCATGTTAGAGGACTTTTATTACTTAATTTGGATAAATTACCAAACTGAGTCTGGTATATCATCTTTTCACTTGTATAAAGAGGGAGCCAAATGAATAATTAAAGATTTTAATGCAAGTTTTTAGAATATTTATACTTTGTTAAGTTTTACATATAAACCACATATGTAATTAGAACTTAAAATATACAAGAATGCCTTGGATCCAATCACCATAATATTTATACGAAGAAATATTCTTACTAACACTCTATTATTAGCTTATGAATAAGTGATTAACATTGGTATATAACTAAATCTACAAATACCAAGCACTCCTAGCCTCAATGTAGGTTTCCCAACTTTGAATCCAATACCTCATGTATATAAGAATGTTTCAACATTTATAATTAGTTATATGAAATACCTCCTATGACATAGTACACATGAATCAAAATTATGGTTTCTTTAATAACTCTTTGTAAGGCACCTAGAACATAAATGTTCTGATACCACTTGTCAGGATCCAACTCCTCAATAAGAGTATAATATGATTACCTTGTATAAGCAACTAAACATGGAATTATACCAGAATTAACAAGTAACTAAAATTCACAAATGACACAGAATATGAGAGACAATACACAATCTTGTATTAATACTCATGCCAGAAGGAAATACAATGAAGATGCCACAATCTTCCACACCTCATAGATGTACATATCTCTTTCCCTCAAGAGTTCACTCTCCTACCAAAAATGGTCCCAACACACAACTCAAACACAGAGTTGGTGTTGACCTCCAACCAGTCAGTAATAACACTGCCAGTACCAAGCACTCAAAAGTACTTCAAGTAGATCTCCCATGAACTTGCAACAACTTGCAACTCAAATGATCTTACTTACCATGTATAACTTCTCCCTAATCTTGAAGTAACCTATAGATCACCCTATTCTTACAATTGGAAGGATCTACCTTGCCTTCCTCTATTGCTCTTATTACAATACATGCCAATGGGTCTATAAATAGATCCCATAATAAACAATAACTTAGACTTCTAATTTACAATAATTAGACACGCAGTTCAAGACTCAAAATAGTCTTTACATGCAAACAATTGGTTTAACAAACTAACTGTTCATGTAATGAATAGTTCTGGAACTGCACAGGTGACCGACGTCAGTCCCTGTCTGACTGGAGGTGACCGACGTTGGCCAAATCTTGCCAATTTTAGTTGCCCTTTGCATTGTAGATGACCGACGTCAGTTGCACTGCTAACACCGGTATCCCTAGAACTCAGTAACCTCCTCCATGTATGCATCAATTGAAGCTTTTAGCTCCACAACCTAACAATCTCCCACTTGGAGATAAATAGCTGCAAATGTACCTATACCTGTACATCATCTATTTTGTTTCCTAGCTTTGTATCCCTCTTCAAGATCAATCTTGAAGACCAACCACCATAAATCTTATGGTGCACCTCCTGTCATCTAAATCACCTGCCACATCCACATCTACAAACCCATGTAGAAAAGAACCTGACCCTGCATAGCATGTGCACCTATTGTTGGTCCCTCTCAAATATCTGAGAATCCATTGAACTGCCCTCCAGTGCTTCTTTCTCAGATTGGCTCCAAACTTGCTGACAACTCCCACTCCTTGGGCAAACTCAAGTCTAGTACATACCATGCACTTAACCTCATTATGTGAATCAAGACGCTATTCATAGAACTATCCAACCATCGACGTGCTAACCAATTTCACACAATCATCTGGAGACAAAATAAACCTGTGACCTTCCATGTCCCTAGAACACACTCATGCCAAAGAATCTTGTTACTCCTAGATTCCTCATGACACACCTCTGAACTAACTTTACCTTTAGTTCAGCAACTCCCTACATATGTGACCCTGCAACAAGCACAACATACAGTAATAGGATAATGTAGCTAATATTATCTAACTTGGTAAAAAAAACACAATGGTTAAACCTCCATTGTCCTGCAGCTAACACAAGACCATATACCCTAGCCTTTTGTCTCACGTGTCCATTCCCACTCTTCTTTATCCTAAAAATGCATTCATCTCTCAGTTCTTTCTTCCAACTAGCAACTCCACCTAAAAACTCCCATTTGGTTCTTCTTCAAGGAATCACATCCTTCATCCATGCCAAGCTCCCACTATTTCCTAGATCTACCTACTCTGCTTCTTTAATAACTTCTTGGTTCTTGACCATCAGTAAGCAACAAGTAGTGTAAAGAAGGGAAATGATGAATTTGAAGCTTACTTGCCCTTTCAATCCTCCATATGGGCATTTGAGACTCTTTGACAGCTTGTTGTCTGCCCAAAATACATCTCAGTGATTAATGCCAGTCACATCTTAGTCTGCACCCAACCGACGTCGGTTCCATGCGACTACCTCATCACCGACGTTAGTTCCCCCTGACCAATGCCGATGTTTATTTTTCTAGAGTCACCGATGTTGGGTTGCACATAGCTGACATCAATCCCTATCTAGATGTCGACGTTGGTTTTTTAACTGACATCAGTCTCTGTGTTTTACCTGTGAGTGATGACTTCTACCCGTGAGCTCCTTTTGGATCAAACCCTTGTCCATATCAACCTTGCTCTACTCACAATTATTTATCCCCTTGAATTGATCTCTGTCTGTCATCTTCTCCTTGAAAATTAAGGCTATCCTGTTCTTGTCACGAACATCAAATTTCTCAAGAAATGTCACTTTCTTCTTTTCTTTATAGAAACGTCGATCAATGCTTTTCAAATCTGAAAGTATACCTTTTGACTCAAGAACATGCATCTCCTTCTTATTCATGTGACCAAGCCTATTAAGCCACATCTTCAAATCTATAGTTGAAGTAGATAAACCAGAAGGAGAATTAGTAATACAAGTAGATAGATAAAGTGTACCTACTTTCTTACCTCTTGCTAAAACAAGTGCACCCTTGGAAACTTTCCAAGAGTCTGCTGTGAGAGTTACTGTGCAACCCTCATCACCCAACTTTCTAATAGAAATCAAATTCCACTTCAGGACTGGGATATGCATGACCTCCTTTAACACCCATGTGTTGCCCATCTACAATTTCAGCTTCACTTTCCCTTTGCCAACCATTTGACAAGGCTTACCATCCCCTAAATAAATTTCTCAAAAGTCTCCCTGGACATACTCATGAAAAAATTCCCTATTTGGGGATGCATGAAAAGAGGCACCAAAATATAAAACCCAAGATTCTACTTTATCCAAGGAACGTACCAAAGCATCCTATGCAACAATACCTGCAACATCTGCTTCTTCATGTCCTTCATGTTGATCTTCAACTGACCTGCAATCTCTCTTTACATGCCCTTGATTTCCACATTTCTAGCAGGTTATTCTACCATACCTAGACTTAGATCTCATGCCTATCTTTGACCTTGATCTCACATGCTCGATCTTCTCTCTTTGCCTTCCCCTACTTTCAACACTCAAAGCATTCCCTAATGATTCACCTGCGCTTTTCCTGTGAATTTCTTCATTCAAGATTACACTCACAACATCATCCATTTTTAAGATTTTTGAAGCAGATGTAGTATTACTAACTACCATTACCAAACTCTCCCAACTTTTAGGTAATGAGCATAATATTAAGAGAGCCTTAATTTCATCATCAAAAACAATATTGACTAAATTTAACTGGTTTACCAAACCATGGAAATCACTAAGATGACTATGAATAGATTTACCTTCCAACATTTGCAAATTAAATAATTGCTTCATAAGAAATACCTTATTTGAAGTTGAGGGTTTTTTATATAAATTTGCCAAAGATTCCATCAACTCTATTGTTGTCTTAGCCTGAGATAAGTTAGAAATCATAGACGGTGCAAGGCTCAACCTTATAGATCCCAGAGCCTTTCGATCAAGAACCTTCCATTCTTCATCCTTCATATCTAGCGGCTTGCATGCAACCCCACCCAACGGTAAGTACAAATCTTTCTGATATAGATAATCTTCTATCTACATCCTCCATAATTTATAGTTCTTGCCATTAAACTTCTCCATTCGTAGCTTACTTTCTTCTACCATTGCTATACTCCCACTCAAACAGAAACCCCTGTGAGTGACCTATAATCAACAAACACTAACCAGATCTGATACAACCTGATAGTAACCCAACCAAAATCTTTGATACCAGTTGTAAGGCACCTAGAACATAAATGTTCTGATACCACTTGTCAGGATCCAACTCCTCAACAAGAGTACAATATGATTACCTTGTATAAGCAACTAAACATGGAATTATACCAGAATTAACAAGTAACTAGAATTCACAAATGACACAGAATATGAGAGACAATACACAATCTTGTATTAATACTCATGCCAGAAAGAAATACAATGAAGATGCCATAATCTTCCACACCTCTTAGATGTATAGATCTATTTCCCTTAATATTTCACTCTCCTACCAAAAACGGTCCCAACACACAACTCAAACACATAATTGGTGTTCACCTCCAACCAGTCAGTAATAACACTGCCAGTACCAAGCACTCAAAAGTAATTCAAGTAGATCTCCCATGAACTTGCAACAACCTACAACTCAAATGATCTTACTTACCATGTAGAACTTCTCCCTGATCTTGCAACAACCTGTAGATCACCCTGTTCTTACAATTGGAAGGATCTACCTTGCCTTCCTCTATTGCTCTTATTACAATACATGCCAATGGGTCTATAAATAGATCCCATACTAAACAATAACTTAGACTTCTAATTTACAATAATTAGACATGGAGCTCAAGACTCAAAATAGTCTTTACATGCAAACAACCGATGCAACAAACTAACTGTTCATGAAATGAATAGTTCTAGAACCACACAGGCCACCGATGTCGGTCCCTATCTGACTAGAGGTGATTGATGTCAGCCAACTCTTGCCGATGTTGGTTTCCCTTTGCACTGTAGATGACCGACGTTGGTTGCACTGTCGATGCTGATATCCCTGGAACTCAGCAACCTCCTCCATGTCTGCATCAGTTGAAGCTTTTAGCTCCACAACCTAACACTCTTCACAAATGAAGGGTCATTAGTAAAACTATCATTTGATCTCATCCAATACTGTAGTTTCCCAGGGTGTTGATTCTACCAAAGAAGAATTGAATTTTATATAGAGAATAGTCCAAAAATTAAGTAATGACTTCTTGGGAATTCATAAGAAGAATAGTAATGCTACTGGTCAGAATAATAATTAGAATTATGGGTTTTAAAGATATAACAAGCCTTTTAATAGGTCTATAAATAGTGCATAATAGTAGTACCATAATAAGTTTCTAGAAATCAACATAACGGAGACAACTCTTCCCAATTGGTATAGAGTTCACAATACATCAGAACATGGTGAACTTAAATGTGTTGAATTTTGTGCAGTATTCAAGATATTTCATAATTAAATGGTGAGGTAAGACTTGATGAACAATCCATCAAAGTTTACCTATGAGTCTAATTCCTTGAGTACTACCATGGTTTTTATTACTCATGAGTTTCCTTTCCAAAGTGAGGATGACAATGTACTAGAGGATAATTTTGATTAGGTACATGCCTTCTAATAGTATTAGAGAACAAATTAAAATCTAAGTAACAAGAAACCATTCACAATGTTTACTCCTATAAATAATATGAATATTACACCAAATATAAAGGATGATAACAATCCACCTGCCCCAAAAGGGAATGATCAAATTTAGAATAAGGAGGAACAAAATAAAGGAAGATATAACATTTTTGAAGACATGAATAAAATTAAATCAAACATCACTCTTCATGAATCGGCTCAGATCACTAAATAGAAGGATTTCTTATGGAAGTCTATCATAGGAAAAACTACTATAGAGAAGATAAAGGTCCCCATATAAATGCCATATATAAGAGTAAGCCAAAATTTCCTCCTTTATTATTAACTATCAAAGCATTTGTAAATAATATTCACATATATTTATTTTATTCTAGGGATTTGGCTATTGTGATGCCAACATTTATTTATCATAAGCTTGGATTGAATCCAAACCCAACTAAGAGAATGGTTTCATAGCTAGACAAATTAGTGGTTTATGGGGCTAGAGAATTGAAAAATGTATGCATTCAAGTGGCATCTGAACCATGTGTGCATATGATTATTTATATACTTGTGGTATATATCCCAAAGTGATATGGACTACTGCTAAGTAGAGATTGGTTGAAGTCATTGAATAGATATATAGCAATAGATTGGTTATCATGGAGAGGTTTTTAAAACCATATTCAAATTGATTTAGAACCAATAATGAAGCACCCCATCATAGATTTAAATTGTAAGAATGAATAGGTAAGTTATATATCCCCCAAACTTGTAATTCATACCTTTACAACAAAGTATGAGGTGCAAGAACCAGAAGTCTAAGGACCCCCTCAATTGTGGACTCTCTATTTCAATGTTGAAATATCCAAGAAAGGATAAGGTGTGGGTGTTGAATTAGTTAACCCATAAGGTAATAACTACCTAACATCCTACATGTTGCAATTCACTTGTACCAATAATATATCACTGTATGAGGCATTAATTTTGGGACTACAACTCACACTCACAAATAATGTCAAGAATTTGGTAATAAATGAAGATTTAGAGATGGTAATTAATTAGGTTAGAAATAAACACTGGTGAAAATTTTTATATCAAAAAAGGTATAAGAACATGGCTTAGGATTTAACCGAGTCATTTTAAGCCTTTAATAGAATAGTTTTTCTTAGAGAATAGAATTAAGGTTTTAACTCATTGGTTGGTTCAGATACTAATTTGGTGCCATTATAGGGATTCAAGGTGCATGTATTTTCCATAAAACTCATACCTTTCCCATGTATTCTTGATAATGTGGAAAATTTCTAGGTTTTTATTGATGACCAATAGATTATCTAGTTCTTGACCAAATCAGGATAATTTTAAACTCAAATCATTAATGATAAAGAAATTAGTTGTCTATATTAGGATAAACTCAGAGAAGGATTTATTAAACTCAAATAAAATCATTTTCCTTTAAGGATGGTCTCTTTAGAGAGAGGATTCGATAGAGACCCACATGCTCAGTAATTGAGGAAGCCCAAAGTCAATGAATATGAGTTCAATAAAGAGAACTTGGGGTATGAGAGAGATCTATGTTATGTCAATATTGGTCTCACAAGTAATCTATAATAAACAAAAAGGGTAAAGTATTTACTCACCCAATATAGATATGTGATTTCATGGATGTCTGAGGAATTGAAGGTTTTTAACCTGAGTCATCACCCATATAATCTCATTGAAGCCAAACCATAAGCCATTCATTTAGAGATAGAGGCTAATCAATCCCATCCTATAACTACTCATCTAGAAGGAAGTAGAGAAGTTGTTAATTGCAAAAATAGTGTTTCCTATCAGATATTCTACCTAAGTTTCCAACTTGGTTATAGTTAGGAAAAATAATGGGGAAATCATATTGTGTTGATTTTAAGAACTTGAATAAGGATTTTGAGAATGATAACTACCTTTTATCTTCTATGGATTTGGTGATATAGCTATTAAGTTATTCTAAAATTATGTCTTTGGATAGTTTTTCAAGTTATAACTAGGTGTTGGACAAATTTGAAGATAGAATAAATACTACATTTACCATAAAGTGGGGTGCTTATTCATATAAGAGGATTCCTTTTTTTCCTAATTAACATATGAGGTACCTTTTAGTGATATATGGACCACACATTTCAAGGTCTAATAGGTAAATTTATAATCATTTATATATATGACCTCACTATTTTCTCTAAGAATAGAACTAATCACATAGACCATCTACTATCAATATTTTAAAGATGTAGAAGGTTTGGTATCTTGATAAACCCTAAAAAGATAATATTTGTTTTTACTAAGGGAAAAATATTATTCCACATTATCACCAAATCTTGAATCATAATTAACCCAAATAGAGTTCAGGGGATTTCAAAGATTACATTCTCAAACAACAAAAAGTAACTCAAGTCATTCTTTGGAAAGATAAATTTTGTGAGGAAATTCATCTCAAGTTTTTCAAAAAAAAATAGACCTTTGAATGCAATGCTAAAGTAAGATGCTAAAGTGGAGTGGAAATTTAAAGGCCAAAAGTCTTTTCAACACATCAAATATGCCATATCTTAAGCTCCAATGTTAGTAATCTTGGACTTCAATGAAGAATCTGTATTATATTAGTTTACTTTAGAACACATGATTGATGTAATGCTTACTTCTAAAAAGGATTGAATCAAGCATCCCATTACATTCATGAACACAAATTTGAAAGAGATGGAGCTTAGGTACTCCATAATAGACAATAAAATTTTTGCTCTGGTCAAAGTGGTAAATAAATTTAGACTCTACATCTTGAGAAATAAAACTATTGCTATAATAACAGACCTTATCATCAAGCTCACTTTAAAACATAATGAATTGGGAGAGTGAAAAGGAAAAGGTATGAAAAAATTGTAGGATTTTGACTTAGAAATCATGTCTACCAAAATTTTTAGAGTACAAGGCATCATTCAGCTTATGACTAAACCTGATGTGCATATCACCATTGAGGAGCATTATCAGACCTAGGTATCTAAAGGAGGATGGTATGTTGATATCATTAAATATTTAATCATGATGACTTGATCCATGGAAATTAATAGAGAACAAAGGAGATATTTGAGACTCAAATCTACTAATTATAAGATTAGAAAGGGAATTACCTATAAAAGGAATTATGAAGGCATCTATTTGAAATATATGTCATGATAAGAAGCTCAAGAGATTATGGAGAACCTGCACTACAATATTGGTATTGGTCATCTATTTGAAAATACCACAACACATAAGATCCTTTGAATGGGTTATTATTGGCCAATAGTCTTTAAAGAGACACACACCCATGTGAAAACATATCATAAATGCCAAGTTTTGGCAAAAAAATGAAGTACATGCATCGATGTCATTATATCCTATCATTGAGGGAAGAACATTTGATCAATAGGTCTTATATTTCATCAGTAATCAACCTAATTTATTCATCTATCCTTAAATTTATGCTCATTACCACAAATTATTACACTAAATAGACTAAATCAGTGGATATAAAACATTTTAGAGCATAAGATGTAAACAATTTTCTAGAATAAAATATCACAACTAGGTTTGGTACCCCTATTTCCTTAGTTTGTGATAATGGGAAAACATTCTAATTAGTTGAATTCACTGAATGGGCCCATAATAATCAAATCACCATTAGGTAATCTTCCAACCATTAACCATAGGGAAATTGATTAGTTGAATCGACAAATAAGAACTTGATTGATGATATTAAAAAATTAGTTATAGGAAAACCTAGAGAATGGAATCATTTATTGAAATATGCACTATGGGTAGACCAAAAAATATTCAAGTAGGCACTCAAAGCTTTACCTTACATGATAGTATATGGATGATGGCCATTATTCCCAATCATGCTCAAATTTATAACATATCAATTTATGCAAGATTACATGGAACCAAATGAGAAATAGGAGTCCAATTATTGGATATAATAGAAATGTAGGATTTAAGGAATGAATCATTTCTTAATTTTAGAAAACACCAAGACTTGGTCAAAATATGGTTTGTCAAAAGAGTAAGTTTTAAAGCATTCAGAATATATGACCTGGTGCTTCTATGGGACAAATCCCATTAAAATAAAGCATAACATGATAAGTCTACCCCCTTATGGACTAGACCTTACCAAATATCAAATCATGGGTAAAAATTCTTTCCATTTAACTGACCCCCAAGGTAGTAGATTGGCATATCCAGTTAATGGGTAGCCTTTGAAGCACTCTTTCATGGTTGTAACATCTAGACATCTCCCTAAATGACCTCAAGTGTTGAGATAGAGGTATAAGCAGTTTATACTTACTATTTTCAATAGTTTAGTTTTTTATTTTATATCATTTAATTTTATTAGGTTATTTTTCTTACTTTCTAATTAGTTGTCTTTATTTTTTGCATTTTGCTTTCTTTAGTTTAGTTCCCAAATTTATAGAATTGTTTTCTTTGTTTTTCTTCATAATCTAATTGAATTCTACTTGTATAACCAAGAAAGTATCTTATCCTATAGAATTCTTATCCATGTTTGAGGTTAAAATTTAAACCCATGAGAGGGTTTCCAAATGGAGAACAACTTTGTGAAGGACATAAAATGAAAAACTCAAACTATCTTTGCTTGAAGGTTTTACACCCTTGTGTTGAAAACTTAATAATTTAGGTATTAAAAAAATAATTTAATTATGGTTATATCATAATTGAATAATTCTATCAAGTATGTAAAATATAATCTCAGTGCTCCCTATAAATTTAGAAAGTTTTCTCATCTCTTTGGAACAAGTATATTTCCAATGTTAATACTTGATTAGGGTAATACCTTTGATATAAATATAGCTTGTAGGGAAATTTTGATAAATTAGGTTTTGCTTTTCACATAAACAATCTCACCATGATTCCTACCTTCCTTATTATACTCACATTCTAAAAAAATAGAGAGAGTACAAATTTATTTGATAGAGTGATCAATAAAACTAAAGTAAATCCAAAGGTGATCAAAGGCTCACATGATGAAATAAGATCAATGTATCATGAATCATGCAAGAATATGAGGGGAATTAAAGGAAGAGGAACCAAAGGTATCTCTATTGAGGCTATAGGAATTTGGCTAGTAATAGATCAATACCTAAGTATACCTAGTTTTAATATGTTTAAAAATAAATCAGAATGAATCCTATAATTTATTCCAAGTCTTTGCTAAAGCCCTCTAGAAAGGGTAAAATAAAATCACTTAATTATACACAGATCTTAGGTATAATCAAGGATATTATGTTGTATGATATCCTTTGGAGTCTCTTTCATGTTTCTATTTCAATTATTCTCTTGTGGTGTGGTTCATTTTTTAAATTTGGGTTACTAACCAGATATTTTGGGTTCTTGAATACCCATGATTATTGTTCCTATGAGTCATATTTTGTTGTATTCAATACACTCTCACTCTTTTTATTTCCTTGCATAGAGGCCCATTAGAATTTTGAAAGGTTTAGTTCTATTAAAAGGGCTTTCCATTGGTATTTATATGTGTATTTAGTAGCCTCAATCTTAAAAGTTTTTTTTTTATTTTAATGAATGATTGTTAACTAATATGAAGGAATTTTTATTTTATTTATTATTTAGGTTTCCACTAGGTGACTTATTTGGACTAACCTATTAATATTATTCAATATTTTTTCATATGTATATGTTTTTAAGGTATGAGTAGTAATTACAAATTTTTGGACTTCATGTATTTTGATTTTTTCTAGTTGTGTTTTTCACATATTTTTCATCTTCAAAAATTTTGTTTGTGAAATAGAATTTTAGTATTTTTTTATCATTTACATCTTTTTGAATTTACAAAAAAAAATCATTGAAACTTTTTTCAAAAATTTTGTTCACTAAATTTGGTCTTCGTAACTTTTGTTCATAAATTGTGCATATTCAAAAAGTTTATTCCCATATTTTGTTATGAATTTACCTTCACAAATTTTATTTATAATTTCTACATTTAGAAAAATTTACATCTCAAAAGGTTTTGTTTGGAAGTTTTACTTTAGAATTTATGTTCACAAAAGGTTTAATTCATAATTTGTCTTCACATTAATTGGTCTTTAGAGATTTTGATCAAAAAAATTATTCACAATTTGTGATCTAATACCCAACACCCAACATCCAAAGGTAGACTATGTGGCATAGTTGGTATTACATAAAAGTAATGATAGGATGACACTTGTCCAAGGCTACAACATGGAATTTTTTTTGAATGTATAGAAAGATTATGTGGCACACCCATGAAAGTGAAGTGACAAACCTAGAATTAAAAAAGTAAATAAAAATTGGAGACATTGGACATTAATGGCACATGAACTAAATTAAAGTCTTAGACTCTAATTTATATAATTTAAATCTAAATAAACATCATGCCTATTGATTACTAAAAAAATATCTAGAACTTACACTCCAAAGATAAATTTGATCCTTAGTTGTTTGTGTTCCATTATGAATTTCATTTAATAATCCAATGAACAATATATTTATAATGAAAGTCACATAAATAACCTAGGTAGTAATGACCTCTCATATAAGGAATTCATGGGGATGTTTCCACATTCTAAATTATTGACCAAAGACTAAATAGAGTACACAAACACTATTCTTGATTCAATTATGTTTAATAATGAGTATGTTAATTATTCAATTCTTTGGTACATAGCCAAAGATGTAGATTCCCAATTACATGAAGAAGTATTGGCAACTTAATAGTGGAAAGTTGTATTAGACTTGATACTATTGAAATGTCAATAATTACATTTTGAAGGGGTGAAACTTGAGGTCATGACTTGCATCGACTTGTTGTGAGATCTATTATTCACTAGGAAGGTAACTGGAGGTGGATTTATACACCACCTAAGCCAAAAGATAGGCCTTGATTGTATCTTATGAGATTATTTTCATAGGTTTTTTTAGTTACCAATTATTGATCTTACATTTGATGGACACTAGGCAGAGATGTGGAATAAGAAAATTAGGATTGAAAATTCTCTAAAGAAATGGATTATTAGATTTACCTTAACTACAAAAGGACCATGGTCATTAGAAACAAGGTTTCTCCATTGTGGCTCCCCAAGTTTATCCCCAATAATTTGGTTTAATAGGTTATGTCCTATTAGCTATGGTGGAGTGTGGATGAATAATTAAAGAAAAATAAGGACTATTTCATGGTTTATCCTTGATGATATTTTAGATGAGATATACCATCAGGGAACACTTTGGAGAAGTTGGAAAGAATAGAGAGTATTATTTATTATGTTCTATGCCACATATAGATTTGGATCCCCATGGACTAATCCAAAATCATATCCAAGGACTTAGCATCCCATACCAACATGAGCCTTATGACCATAATTTCATTTTTTTAAATATAAAAGATGATGCTAATTTTTAGAGAGAGTAAAGGTAGCTAGTTTAACTGAGGATATTTTTAGGATTATTCATAGAGATCCCCCCATAGTAATTATCAATGCACATATTAGGATCCCTCATCCATATGGATGGTTAACTACAAAATACTAGACGTCCCACATTTCCCAATAGACTCAAGACAAAGGAACCTATTATTAGCCACCACCCATGATGATGGTATCAATTAAGTAGGAGCCTGATGTGGAGGAGACCATAGTGGTTTCATGTTCATATCAAGAAGGACCATCTCATGCACCACCACTTATAATGAAGGTTATGAATCAAGAGCAAGAGGTGGTATAAAATTTAGTGATTATCTATGGTCCAAGTGGATAATAGGAACTAAATTTTATATATTATTTAGATATATAAGAGGAATTCCTTGTTGTTTCCTTCTCATTTCCAACTACTACAACTATGGAAGTTAGTTTTTCCTCCACTCAATAGACTCCCCCTTGTCTACCAAGACTATAATTTATTATAAAAGGAAACCTAACATCCTTGGAACCCCTATAGATATAAGTGATAAATATACATTAAAAAGTGGCCCAATATACCATGGATAATCATCCATCAAGATGGAACCTAAGGATCAAGAAAAAGACAAAGAAATATAGAAGCCCAAGGTTTAAGCCTTCAAAGATCAAAAGGAAAAACACCACTTGAAAGTGACAAGTTAGGTAAGGACATAGCTCCTTCAATTACCTCAATCCATATTTTTTCTAAAATCCCTTTGGATTTTATTTTTTATCCTAATACTATTGTTTCATTACATCCTATTGTTATTAGTCTTTTTATTTCCATATTTCAAGTTATTTCTAGTGTTGGATTTGTTTCTCACACCCCAACTATTTCCACTTCCATTATTATCACCTTAATCGCCATTTCCCATAAAACTCCTAAGCCTAAAAGATTAAATTGAAGAAAACCAAAAGATCTATGGAAATTTCACAATTACATGTCTCTTACACCCAATCAAGATTGACAATGCTTCCTTCCACTTCCACCCAGTCTACTTCTATTATTCCAATGATGAAATATGGAAAGAAGAAACTTGTATACACTATTCATCCCATACCATAGTTTGGTGGTATTTATTGGTATAAAATCATTTATCCATATTTACCCAACCCATTACAAGCATATGATTTAATTCAATCCTCAAATGACCTACTGGTTAAGGTTATTACTTAGGACACTTAGTCAATTGAATCTATCCAATTGGTGATTCCTTAGTGGGTAACTAATTAGGAAACCCAATATTATAGAAGGCCTAATATAAATATAAAATATCTTCCCATGATAATTTATATCTTTGACAAATCCATGCAAACCATCCAATAGGTTAAAAAGAGGAAAATTAAGGATGACACTAACAAAGTTATAATTATAGAGGAGAAGTAGGATGTTTCCTCTTTGTTAAAGATAAAGAATAAGAGGGAAGAAAACTCTCCTTACAATGAATATTTTATGTCTTACTTTGAGACTCAAACTAAGACTTTGATGTAAATCCATGAGGGGACTTAATAGGGTAGGCAAGTTCTAAAAAATGATCTTGAATAGGTCAGGAAACAACAATAAACTATTCGCGACCCTACAAAGATTAAAAATAATGTTCAAAGTGAAGGCCTTCAGTTATAAATTTTTTTGATGAAATTACTTAAATAATATATGATCTAAAACCTCATTTGATTTAAATAAGAAAAAAATTAAATTCTTTAAAGGAAGATGACAATAAATTTTATTTTCTTGTACTATATATACCTAATAAGGATTGTATCCATTTGGACTTGATGACACCATTAGAGGTAGAAAATACTCTCAACTCGATGGTCATCTAGACATAAGAGGTTAGGGATTGGGTTTAAATCACATAAACTTTAATCCCAAACCTTTTAGAGTATGAGAAGTTAATCTTGCATATTTTAGATGAAATGAAGCTCTCTCAAGCAAGGGAATCTATAGAAAAGTTAGTAAGTAGAGCCAATTTTGACTAATTAATTTAGTAGGATTTTACAAAATTTAATTATATCCTCAAAGGTATCACATTAGACAAAATTGAATCATAGCTCAATTATTTGAGGAATAAGGTTACATAAGTAGAGTTTATTTAGTTGGATTTTAGGGCCACTAAAGCTAAATGTGCATGCTTGCTGGTGTGATCTAGGAATTTGACTTAAGAGAGGATGCTTAGTATGGTGTTAGTTTTAAAATGAAAACAAAATGAAAGAAAACACACTAACTAGCATAATATCTCTAGTCCTAGACACTAGGGAGAGATTAGTTAACAAACATCAATAAAACACACAACTAAAATGCAAAAAAAACTTTCTTTTACCTTCCTTGGATGATCCAAAATTCTTGTTTTAGTGGCTTACTTGGATTATGCTCATGAAGTCTTCATCAAAGGAGGCTTGGATATATCCTCTTCTCCTTTGCACCTTTGGCTTTATCTTGGCTTGGCTTGGAATCAATTTGGCATGGTAACACTAATTGAAATGGTTTGTTGAAGATATTTGTGCATTATAACTTTGCACCAAAATAGCTTAGAAATGATGTTCATGGCCTCTCTATTTATAGATTTTTGAGAATGTCTAGAATCAACCTGAACCATCCATCCTAAGATTGAGATGTGTGGTTGAGGATTAACTCAATTTTAAAGTTAAAATTGATAAATGGGCTCATCAATATTTGGGATAGAGGAATAATTAAGAGGCATGGGAGGCATGAATCCTAATATTTATGGTATTTATGGCCTAGGGATGTTTTCCCAAGAAATGAGGTCACTTGATGATACAGATATTCAATATTCATTTCTAAAAATGAGTATTTAACAAGTTTCTATGAAATTATTAATTATGCCCTAATTTGGATTAATTAGCTCTTAAGCAGGCTTAAGCACTTTGTGCACAAATTACTTAAAATGATCAGAATACCTTATTATTGGTCCAAAATTTGACTGGATTGGAATTGTAAGTTCATGTTAGATGCATTAGAACCATTATCCCATTTAGGATGTTATTGATAACAAATAATAAAGGCATGTATTTTGTGTAGAACATTTGATAGGAAAGATCAATCCAGAGCACCCAAGTGTAAAATTAACATTTTGACTCAAAATGATCTGATCAAAGTTAGCTAGCCCATAAATTATGTTACCCCATTTAGGGATTCCCTATCCAAAATTGGCATTTAAATATGTTAGTTTCACATCATTTAGCAAGCTTTAGTATTTTTAGGCCAAATTGTGTATTTTGGGTGGAAATTGGCCAAAAGCCTAGTTGGAGGTTATTGATGGCTAGATTTAGGTGTATACAATTTTCCCCTATTTGGGAAGGCATTGCAAGATATAATCATAATAACATCTTCTCAAAGAATGAAAAGGTCTTATACGCTTATAACTACAACAATGATAAACTAATTGTATGATGCCCTCTTGAGGAAATGGTTGACACAAGTAAGTTTGCAAATGGTACCTCAAAAAGAAAGAAGAAAAATGAGGGGACTAAAGAAAGGAAAGATGATGGGTTGAAAATAAAATGATAATGAAAAAGTAGTCAAAATCATTGAGAATGTAAGTGGGATGGTGTATAATGATTTGCCCAAAGATGGTTATAAAAATATTATCCTGATAGTGGCAACATGGTATGATAACATAATGATTTTCCCAAAGGTGGTTATAATCATTGAGAAGATGGAGCTACCCTAGTTAGGATAGAAAAACAAGATAACATGCCCCTAAATAGGCAAAAAAAGTAAAGTGGTGATAACACAATGATTTTCCCAAAGGTGATTATAATCATTTAGAAATGCAGGTGAGACAGTGTACAATGATTTTCCCATAAGTGATTATAATCATTGGACCCTGATTATGGAAAACATGATAAACTTGGCTGAGGATGATGATAACCTAACACAAAGGGTAATGATGAATTGGAAAAACCTACTAATAGGGAGATGTTCATCTAAACTAATAAAGGTTAAAATTCTTTCATGGTTAATTACTCTATTTGGGATATGATTAGGAGTGAATCAAGATGTTAGTGCCAAAGAGATGTTGATTCTACCATTTCTAAATATACTTCTTGAAGCTGAGGTCTATTGTATCCAATATCAGTAGGCATCATGGTATAATATCATGAGGACTTGGCTAAAATATGCATAAGGACTGACTCATGTAATCCAATAATTAATAGAAAACAATGTACCAATGATAAAAACCATGATGACAATGTAAGAATATGAATATGGATGTATTAGATTATAAGTGTGGGTAAGGAATCACCTAATGAACACACATAAACTGAATTGAGGCAACAGTGTTGAAAGCAAATAAACAGGCAGACAAACAAACAAAAATAAATAGAAACAAACAAACAATGCAATAAAAAACAAATGAACATTTCCCCTATACAATAGGTGATAAATGAACAAATGAATAAATGGGAGAATAGAAGAAAAAGAAGGGGGTGGCTGAGATATCTCTATATGCACTAGGCAAGTGGACACTACCTACATATCTCCATGGATGTAATATCTAATAAAAACTTTAGGCCAGATGTAGTTCTCTTAGTGAATGGGAAGAATTAGATAACTAATGAAAAAAATAGAATGGATGTGATAGAAGAATAGGAATGGTCTTTTAAAATGTCAAGTACATGAGAAAAAAAGGCCAAAAAAGATGGGGAAACTAAATGATAAGTTATTTTCTTGTAACTTAGTAAGGGTTCCTAGAATCTTTAAGCCAAAGAAGTGGTTAATGTTTTTGTTCTTTTCTAATGATATTTCAAATGTTTTTGGAATTTTAGAAGTATCTCAACTTGGTCAAGAATGATGAGACACCAAATGGTTCAAGCTCACAAAAAGTGAGAGCATTCAAACTTAGGTTTTTCATAAAATGGTGAGAGCATGGCTTAGGTTGCTCATAAAATGGTGAGAGCATGGCAAAGGGGTGTCTAAGATAACCTCAATAAGTATTGAGTGCTACCTACATATTCCTAGAGTAGGACCTCAAGTCACTATAATTCTACCCTTATAGTAGAGGAATTTGACTAGTGTAGTAGTTAATTCAAACAAAATAGGCATAGTTGGTAAAAAGGCATAGTATGACATAGGAAGTGGTAAGTTGGTATGTTAAGGCTTAATTTTGCCCCTAGTTTTCCCATAGGTGGTTATAACTAGGACATAATGACATATATCAATGGTAATAATTTTCCCAAAGATGGTTATAATTAATAACAATATTGGTGGTAAGAAAGGAATAATAAATGATGGATGTAATGAATGGCCAAAACTAAGGTCAAATGGGCTAGGATTTATAACACACTAGGTCGATAGAACAGAAGCAAAAAGTGGATATGGTGAAGAGGATAGACAAGGATGGTATTTCTAAAAAGAATAATAGTGATAAAATGGCATAAATAAAATGGTCCTTATAAAAAATACACCTTATCACTTAAGCATAGTACCACTTGAGATGAATAATATTCATCATCCAAGAAGCTCATCTCTATCTAGTGTGGCAAGCATGTATGCTCTTGATCCATAATATGTAGTAATGATGAAAGGCCCTATCCAATTTGGTTTGAATTTCCCTTTATACTTCTTCTTAGCCATGGTATTATTTTCATATGGTTCCATTTTGTTTTCTTTAAGAACAAGATCACCAAGTTAAAATATTCTATGCTTAACACATCAATTATAGTGGCCTTTGAGTCAGTTCTGATACACTTGAAGATTGTTGAGTGTAGCTATGCATTTCTCATCAAGTAGGCCTAGCTCTTAGAGGTGATATAATCGATAAAATGATCATCTAGGACATGCTTGAAAGAGATGAGTAGTGATGGCAATTTGACCTCAATGGAAAGGATAACTTCTGTAGCATAAACAAGTGAGTATGGAGTGGCTCCTATGGGAGTATGATGATTAGTATGGTATGCCCAAAGGGTAGGGAATATCTCTAAGTGCCAATTATGACTAGCATCAATGACAATATTTTTGAGAATATTGAAAATGTTTTTATTGTATGCCTCAACTTGGCCATTACCTTAAGGTTAATATACTATAGAAAAATATTGTGTGATGTTGTATTCAGTACATAAATAGTCTACATCCTTATTATTTAACGATCCTCTACTATTATATATAATTTCAGAGGGGGTACCATAGTGACAAATGAGATGGTTAAAATTGAATTTAGAAATTTTCTTTCCAGTCACGTAAGTGAGGGGTATATCTTTAACCCACTTAGTGAAATATTTAGTGGTGGTAAGGATATGTTTATGGCCATCGGATGAAGTGGGGTTGATATTCCTAATGAGGTCAAGTCCCCATGTATAAAATGGCCATGGTGTCAACATTGGTTTCAATTCTTTTGCTAGGGCATGAATCAAATTAGCATGCCATTGACATTTGTCACACTTTTTTACATATACAATGGTGTCTGCATCTATTATGGGCCAATAATAACCGGTATGAAAATAATTTATAGATAGGACTACCCTAATAGAATGAGATCCACATACTCCTTCATGAACTTCTCTTAATGCTAGTGTAGGTTCTGCTAAGTTTAAACAAGGAAGCAGAGTTCCATCAAAACTTTGGTGATAAAGGGTGGATCCTAGTAGACTATAATGTGTGAAATGATGAATGAAGGCTTTGGTTTGTTTTTTAGATAGGTTAGGTGGTATAACATTGTCATGAAGGTAGTTTTAAAGGCTATTATATAGAATTAGGACCAATAATATCTTAAACCATGGCAACAGTTAAAGGTTCATGAGCTGGCACTAACAAATTCTTGATGAGGAACTGATACTCTTTAGCTTTATCTATTTGTTGAATCAAAGAGCCAATAGAAGCCATGGTATCTACATTTCTATTACTAGCCCTTGGTATGTGCTCAAACTGAATGTTGGTAATTTTTTGCTTAAGAGTGTCGACCATGACTTTATATGGAACCAAATTGTCATCTTTGATCTAAAAATGATCTATGACCTAATTCATGATTAACTAAGAATAACCATAAAATTGGAGATGAGATATGTTCCAATTCATTACTTGTTGAAGTATTGCAACAAGTGATTCATATGTATCCATGTTGTTTGTATAAGTAAAGTTGATTCTAAATGATTTAGGGATTAGATACCCCTATGGTGTAATAAACAATAGGCTGACCCCCAATCTATGTGTAGTAAATGAACCATCAAAATATATATTCCAAGGCTACTCCTCAAGGGGTGTGTTAGTGATAGTCATTATGGATTCATCAAGAAATGGAAACATGAGTCATTGTGTGTCGATGACAGGTGCTTTAGCAAGTTGATCCACAAGAACTTATCCCTTGATTGCCTTCTGATTGACATACTCTATGTCAAACTCACTGAGAAGTATGATCCATTTAGCCATTCTACCTTTAAAATCTATTTTAGATAGTAGATACTTAAGTGGGTCTACTTTTTAAATGACCATGGTCTAATTATTCAATATGTAATGGCATAGTTTCTAAGCTATGAAGAATATGGCTAGATAATATTTTTTAATAGGTGCATAGTTATGTTCATATATAACCAAGGTATAAATTAGATAGTATACAACATACTCTTTTCCATTTTCATCATGTTGAGCTAAGAGTGCCCCTAGAGCATGGTTGGTTGCTGATAGGTATAACAAGAATTGCTTTCCTGGTATAGGAGGTAATAAAACAAGCAAATTAACAAGATAGTCTTTGAGTTGTTGAAAAGCTATTTAGAAGTGATCATCCTAGTGAAATGAAACTCTCTTATTAAAAATGTGTGTAAATGGATGGAAATTTTCTCCTAATTAAGAGATGAAGCATCGAGTTGACTAGATCTTAAATTGGTTGGTGGTGGTATCCCAGTTATAGCATGGACTTTAGCTAGATCAACTTTAATACCTCTATGAGACATGATGAAGCCAAGTAATTTTCTTGAAGTTACACCAAACACACATTTCTTTGGATTGAGTCTAACTTTGTACTCTCATAATATTTCAAATATCTTATATAGCATTGTTATATGGTTAGCCCTAGTTTTGGATTTTTCTAATATTTCATCAACATAGTCTTTAACAATATCATGCATCATATCATGAAATATGATAGTCATGGCCATTTTATATGTAGCTCCATCATTCTTAAGGCTAAATGGCATTACTTGATAATAAAATTTTCCCCATGGAGTGTTGAATGCTATTTTATGTTGGTCTTCTAGTGTTATTCTGATCTGGTTGTATCCTAAAAAGCCATCCATGAGTGAAAGCATTTCATAACCTACTATGTGTTTGATGATCATTTTGATATTAGGTAAGATAAAATCATCTTTAAGACAAACTTTGTTAATGTCTCGAGAATTAGCACAAATTTTGATCCCTTTAGGCTTTTTAATAATAGGTACCATATTAGAGATCCATTCTGAGTAGTCAATAGATCATATACATCCTACTTCTAAGTGTTTTTCCAACTATTTCTTTACCAATATATTAATGCAAGGATGTATCTTACGTAACTTTTGTTTTATCTATTTGACAACAAGATTAAACATAATGTGGTGTAGAACCAAGGTGGGGTTTAAACTTGGCATGTTAGAATACACCCATACAAATATATCTACAAATTCTATTACCAGAGCTATAAATATGTCATGTTCCTCCTCAGTGAGGGGTGTTCCTAATTTTATCCATTTTAGGTTTGATGGATTCTCAATATTTACCTCTATTATATCTTTGACTAGAAAAGTTGAACCATCTTCTAGGATAGTAGGTAATGACTTGAACTATTAGATTATGTTAGGATCCTCTATTAGGACTTGCTCTTTAACTTCTCCTAGGCATGATGAATCTGAGTCCCTTAATGGGAGATGTGGCCATGCGATAAAAATAGTTAGAAACTCCTAAAGAATTTGATCAAATACTTGCTATTGCTCAAAGCTAAACTTGGATCCATAGGTAATTTCACCATGGGTGGTTTCTTAGTCTAAATTTGAAGAAAAATGAACACCCCCTTCTAATGGTGCCTAAAACAATTTTTCACCACTAGACTAGCCTTTATCTTTACTTTTTTCTTGGTTAAAAAGTGTCGTAATGAGGTTTTCACTTTGGGACCTCAATGTTTTACTTTTTTTTGGCTAAGGGTGTTCACTTTCTCTCCAAAATAGGCTACAAGATCCAATGTGTTTGAGAATCTTAATTTATGATCCCCCAATGAAATGTTGTCTTTAAGGCCTAGGAAATCACAGAATGCCTCATCATTCTGGAACTCATCAATCAACAGATTGGATTTTTGTTGGTCCTAATCTATTAGTTGGGGATAATATAATGGCAATGGATTGTCATGACTAGATAGGGTAAGGGTAAAAATGGCATGGTTATCAAATAGGTTGGTTTTAGTTAGGTCATCAAAGGTGAGGTAATGATCAAACTCTACTTCACTATTAGCATCATCATTACTAGTTGCTGGTGATGGAGTTTGAATAAGATATATGGGGTCACCCCTAGGTGTTTTAAATCCAAGTCCATAAGGTCTTTCATACTTAGTCATGTAAATTGTCTTGATAGTTCCTTATTGATTCAGTCTGAGGCCTCTTCCTTCATAATTGTGATGCTCCATGATACTATTGGGAATAGGATATTTTGTATTTTTATAAAAATCAACTTGGTTGTCATTTTATAACCATGATTCATCCCCTTCAAGAGGGTCAGGTTCTAGGCCATATGTTGGTACAAATGTGACATGTCCCCTATCTTTTTTATTTTATTTCCAATGCATATGTGGAGTGACTTTAGGTCACCCAAAGGTTTTTAGATTCTAATGAAGATTGGAAATATGAAATGTATCATGGGTCACATACTCTCTTGGTAAATTATTTGAAATTGTGAAATGATTAGAAGCTTTAGGAGGAAACATGTGGGAAATGGAATCCAAGGTATTAGAATCTATGTAATTATCTGGTGAAGGATCAATAAGTAGAGCCTTTACTTTATTCTACTTGGAACTTGGATTCATGCCATACTGATAATTAAATATTTTAAATTTGGCCTCAAGATGCTTGCAGTGTTCATATGGGTGTAAATCTCCTAGAATATTCACTTTCATCCTTGAGTGGGAAAACTTGATACATTGGTGCAACATTGATGGGACTATATGAATCTCATGTAACCAAGGCCTACCTAGAAGCATATTATATGATAACTCAAGATCAAGCACATGGCAAAGTGTATCATGGGTTGAAGGCCCAATGATAGCTGACAAACTAATGGTGGCTTGTGATTCTCGTTCTTGATTATCATAGGATTTGATGGTTATTGTTTCTCTCTAGAGATCTGCCATTATGTACCCAAGAATCTTGATGAGCTTTAGAGACACTATGTTGAGGCTAGATCCTTTATCTATAAGGGCACATTTCACTTTATGAAAGTTTATATAAACTTTTATGTATAATGGATTATTATGGTGTGGGCCAAGGGAAGACATATCACTTTGGTTAAATGTGACTTGTTGGGCTAGAGCTAGGTATCCATCTAAAGCTTGAAATCTATCATGGGCTTTGTCACTATCAACAATGGATTGGGTCAAAAAATCATTCAAGATGTTCTTGTAGATTATTGATGTTTACAATAAATCTAAGATAGAAGTTTATGCTGGTATCTTCTACAATTATTCCACAATATCAAACTTCTTATCTTGATCAATAGTGAATGGTTTATTCTGAGGTTGAATAGTTAGTTGGATGATAAGTAAAGTGACAGATGGTTGTAGGCTTGGGATAGTAATATTTGACCTCTAAGTTGTGATTGCATAATTGGAATTAAATACTAAACCATTATTGCTAATCAATATTGGGAATAGTATGGGACCAGACAAGACAAGTCTCAGTTGTTGGTGCACTCACATGTGGTCACGTGGAAAGGATGAGTTATTGATATAAGGTCTAAAATGGGAATTCCTAGTTTGTTGGTTTGTTTGTATGCATTCCTAGGTCAAAGAAGGGTTATCCATGTAATTTGTTTGATTTTTGTTGTTTAGCAATGGTCTAGGTTGATTAGTGATTGGTCTAGGATTAATGGAGATGGTATTAATGTTACCCCCTACAATATGACCTAAAACCCTATTGTGGTCATGTGTAACTACATGGTAGTTTTGTTGATTGTTACCATTTTCACCTTGGTTTTGTCCATTGTTTTGTCATTGTGGGTTTTACTACTAATTTTGTTGATTCTTCTATTCAGCATTTGATTTTGCTACTACACTGGTCATTGTCATTGTTGTTGCTAATTGTTTTGCTACTACTAATTGTTATGGTAGGGAAAGGGGGTTTGATAAGGCCCAAGAGTTTGATTGAAAGTGGAAGCACCATTATCCAATGTTATCTCTCCATTATCCAACATATTCTCAATTAAATGTTTGATTTGGACACATCTTCATAGATTATGCCCATTGACCTGATAATAGTCATAGAATCTATTTTCATGGTATCAATCAGGATAAGGAATGCCTTGTAGATTATGATTTGGTATAGGACAACTAAGTAGATTATTAGTAGCAAGCTTATGAAATATAGACTCAATAGGTTCTCCTAGGTCACTAAATACATGACGTGCAAAGATAGTTCTCTTAGGAAGAGAGGTTTATAATGGTAAAGGCTGTTATATTTATTGTGTAGGTCTTATTTGTTGTGTTTTTAGCATTGGTTAGAGGGGTTGATAAGTATTAATAACCTAAAAAGGTGGTGTAGATAATGTTTTCACTATTTGGACATGATAGGATTCGATTACTCTATTTCCCACAACATTCCTATTATGATTAAATTTCTTCGATTTTTCTTGATTATTAACCTATGTTGATTATGATGTTGTAAATTGAATGGGATATTGGTCATTTCCCTAATTGGTACCTTGATTTTGATTGTTTTAATTAAGCTTTATGACTCCTTTATTTATGAGTACCCACTCGATCAACAAACCTTTATTGATGATTTCCTTGAAAGTATATGCACATTATAGTTCAAAATGATAAGCTATATCACTGTGCAAATTTTTGGTAAATACAGTGCCTAATTGTTTATTTAGTAAAATATGGATGAATAAGCTTGCAAGGGCTTTTCATCATTGTAAATAACTTGCAAAAATCCTACCAACTTTTTACTTTTTTTTCATTAGGTATATAATGAAATGTCATGCTCAATATCATAGGAAAAGTGTTACACAAACTTATCAAAAAGATCATCAAAATCTATTACTAAATTTTTGGGGGACTTTAAAAACCACTACAAGGCTTATCCAACCAAGCTCCTTAGAAACAATAGCAAAAGGTATATGTCACTATATGCCACTGGCTGACATGCAACAATGAATTTGGTCAAATGAGCCTTAAGGTCACCTTTCCCTTTATATTTATCAAATTTTAGTGGTTTTTATCCTAGAGGAAATGGTATCTATAAATACTCTATGTTAAATGGATAAGAACATATGTCATCCAATTTAAACTTTTTATTTTATTTCCTGATCTGAATGGCAACAATTACATCCTTCATATGTTATAATTCTTGGGATAGGAAACTAGAAGGAACATTGGTTTGAAGAAGAATATTGGTTTGGGTAGGTGGTTGGGAGGTCACAAGTTGGACACTTTGACCAAGGTATGACATAGATACCTATTGGGGTATATTTGTTTGGTTATAAAATGGACTAAGAATATGCATATGTGGATTAGGATGTACTTGAAATTGTACATTTGGTTATGTGATATTCTAGTCTAGGTTGGTGATAAAGGTTTGAATTTGAATATTTTATGGTTGGGATGGAGGGATATAACTATACTGTACATACTGTGGTTGATAAGGGACATGATATCAACTAATCAAACCTTGCTATTGAGTGGGAACTTGTGGACCAAGACCCTATCTCTAAATTTGAGGCACATTTTGAACCAATGGTTGTCTAGTAGATACTTGAGAAACATGGGGACCTCTTTATTGCATGAATACTTATGGAGAAGTGAAAACATGTTGTAGATTTAGCATCTATCACTGACCAATAATTACACATTATTGACTAGTAATTGCTTGGTTTTTAATGGGCATATTAGTCTACAACTAAATAAGTATGTTCATCATTACCTAAAAAGGTGGAACATATGTTTCCCCTGATCGAGGTGGCAATGTATTTGTCCTCTATTACATTGATACACTATATTATGTATATTATCATGGAATATTACTCGTTACTTGTTGAGGAAGAGTAGGATACATCACATTATATTATTGAGACATGACATTGGCCATTGTTTGATTACCTAATCCTATAGGTTGTACACTTGAGGAAGCAACTAGTTAAGGTTGGGGTGTAGAAACTCCTATTCCCTAGTATGATGATCCACTCATAGGATGAACTATAGGAACATGTTTTTGGCTAGTTTTTTGTACATTAGTACTAATTTGATCAAGATTGGATGTTTTTTGCACATTATCTACTATGTTTAGCTCATTATTCTATGTAGAGGCTAAATATATTTCTTTAATAATGGGCATATGCATCTAGTCATCCATCAAAGTTGTTTGTATGAATGGTTTAAAATTCAAATTATCCTATCCAAATAACTCTATCAACACTATTTTTAAAGGAACTAGGTCAATGAGAGGCTTACTCATCATGTTAATTTGATTGAAATCATGTGTTAGATTTAGGTAGGTTTGATATGCTGTCTATATTTGGTTAAAGTGATCTTCCATTATGTTTTTTCCTTGATTAGATATATTATGATCTTTGTACATTGTTTGGCCTAAATCCATAGGATTGATAGAAGAATCCTATTGATCTTAAATTATATTATGGGGTACTCTTACTATATTCTGTAAATTTTCATGGGGAAAGTCTGCTGGAAACTTGGCCCCTACCTCTATGGCTCTAACCAAAATATTATCTTTGTTCTCTAAAAAATGTCACTCAGACCAAAATGGATCATATGTGGAATTTATATTAGTAGGATATTAATATTGAAGTAATATCTCATCCACTATGGGTATTTTAGCTAGGTATTGTGTGGTTTGTTCTTGTTCTTGTGCTGAATAAGGTGGTGTGTTAACTAGATAGTTAGCCAATGGATCTTGGCTTTGTGCCCCTGATTGAGTATTATAAGAAGGATAAGAATCCATTTCATAATCAATATTATCCACATATGGGTATTTCACCATTTATTCCTATACAAATACATTACTAATCCCTAGATTGTACATGATTCCACTATGAGTGTAGGTATACATGTTGGGATCCATAGTCAATGCTTTGTGATAAAAGGTGAAATATTTATACAAACTCTAAAAAGGATAATTTATAAAATATATGATGTTCCAACTTGGTGTAGATTTGTCAAAAGGTTTATGAAAATATTTGTGAGGAAACAAGCTAGCATAAAAGTACCTAACATTTCACTGCTCAATCAAAGATAAGCAAGTAAATGGATTGAAAATCAAAATGCCAAACTCTAAGGTCAAAGTGTTTTAAATTAGTCTAATCTAAGAATTCAAAAGTTTCTAGGTCTTTTGGTCAAATGTGGTGTCAAAATCTAGGCTCAAATAAGGCATGTGTTAGGACTCTTGGCCAAACGATGTCAAAAGCTAGACTTTGAAATAGATGAAAGTTTTAATTTAACAGATTTGAAACACTTCTAACAAACACTAGGAATTTTATTTTTGGACATGAACTTGATCAAATAGGTATAAGGTATAAAACAAAATGAACTTTATAAATAGTTTATTTTATCATAAAAATGGTATAAAACTTAGTTCTTTTGACAAATAAGCTAGATAACACTAAGCGGTATAATTATGTTTTAGACAAAGGATCACAAAAGTACACTTGATTTAGTCTAAAAATGTAGGAACAAATTTGAACTCTATGCAAGAGGTTATATGAAATAATATTTAAAAATATTTTGGGCAATGTAATGATGCTATACTACCCAAAAGGTATGACAAAAAAGTTTGTTTCAAAAATGTTCTAAGGCAAAGATAATTTCCCGCAATTTTGATAGCATAACACTACTTTTCTTGACTCAAAAAATTGTGGTGAATAGACTCAAATTACAAGAGTTTTAGCCCAAAATATCTTAAGTCTATCAAATGGTGATAATGATCTTGAGTCTAAAATGTCCTTCAACCCAGATTGAAAATTAAACCTAAGTTCCCTCAAGTTTAGTGAAAATGGTGAACCCACATAAGACATAAACCCTATGATCTTATAAGGGTGAAATCTCAAATTTAGATTATAAGTGAAGGACTTAAACAACTTTAGTAAAGGTCTAGACTCAATTGGGTAGCATAACTACACCAAATTGGATGATATTACTCTAAAGCTTTTGATGAACTTTGAACAAGGAAAATTGATGATCTCATATAGGCATCATAATTCCTCTTTGTTCAAAGGAAAATTAGGAACATGTGTTTATTTTGAATTATTTGTTTACACCAATTTTTGACTCTAAACAAGACTTTAGTCTAGGACAAGACCAACTAATTAATAACTCTTAGATCCTAAACTGACAAGGTTGCTAGGTATTATTGGAATCCATCAATATACATCATTTGAGAAGATTTTAAGTGTTCATCCAAAAGTAAATGTGCATTATATAGTAGGGTTTTTATACCCCCCTTCTCTCAAATGACAATACTATGAAATGGACCTTGAGGTGCACCTTGCACAAATAATACTTCCATGGTAAGTGGGGATTCAACTAATATCTAACAAGTATCTGAATGATTTATGGGAATCAATTACACAATGAATTTCATGTCAAACAATGCAAAAGAAGAGCATGGATTTTGGGTTTGTATCACTTGGTTTATTGCAAAAAAGTATATTCCTTTTTGCAACTACTGCATCTTGTTGTTCATTCAATGTAGTGTGATATCCAAAGTACCACTACATCCTATGTATAACTTCTATTAGGAGCCAAATGAAGTCAATGTTAGTAGGTGAAACCCTAGGTTAAAGTTTCTCTAAAGAACTCATGGGAGGTCATGAAGTCCCCCTCGCAAGCCAAGTTTGCATAAAAATAAAGAAAGAATGAAGGTATAAATACTTTAAGATCATTTTCAAGGTCACCCAAACTTTGATGAGTTTTTGGGGAGTGCTTTAGATGAATTTCTTTTTAAGCCTTAGACTAGGCTACTTGCAATAGGAATGGTGCTTTTGATTCCAAAGGATCCATAAAGGGGACAAATGGATGAGCATTCACGCAACATCCCTCTTTTTGCCAAATAAAATTTAATCTAAAAAAATAAGTAAATATAAAAAGCTTTGAAAAGGTGAGTTCATTTTTAAGCCCAAAGTGAAAGTGAGGTGGTGTTCATTTGACCCCTTGGTCTTAGTTGTAACTTTGAAAACATTCACCATAAACATCTAAATTTTTTATTAAACACCAAAACAAGGTTCTTAATTGTTTTTTAAGCATACAAAAGGTGATTTAAAACATTTTTTATAAAATGTCAAGTTTGGTCCTGTAGTAAAAATGTTAGCATGTCCTTTAGCCTTGAAGTTATTTTTAGTTTGAAATAATGAACTTTAGAAAAAGAGATCTTGGGTCTATGTTTTAAGAAAAACATAGTGACTGACATCAATTTATATAACTGATGATGGTTACATTTTCTAACCGATGTTGGTTATCCAACCAACATTGGTTATACTAATGTGACTAATGATAGGTATAAAATCAATGTTGGTTTTGATAACTAATGTTAGTTAAGCTATACAACTGATGTCGATTTTACTAGCTAACAGTAGTTACTGTGTAAACCCATGGCAAACAAAAAATAGAAAAATAAAGTTAGAAAATCAATTTGTAAGAGTTTTAAAGGTCCAAATGAATATTTTAAATCTACAAAATGATATTGTTTAGGTGTGAGATGCATCTAGTCCCACTGGGCATGCCATATGTGATTTAGGAATTTTACTCAAGAGAGGATGGTTAGTATGGTGTTAGTTTCAAAATGAAAGAAACACACTAACTGGCATAACATCTCTAGGCCTAGACATTAGGGAGAGCTTATTTTTTAAAAATGAATAAAACACACAAATAAAATGCAAAATAAAACTTCTTTTCCCTTCTTTGGATTCTCCAAAATGGTTGTTGTAGTGGCTTGCTCATCATGTGCTCATGAAGTCTTCATCAAAGGAGGCTTGGATATCTCCTCTTCTCCTTGACACCTTTGGATTTGGATTAGCTTGGCTTGGAATCAATTTGGCATGGTAACACTAATTGTAATGGCTTCTTTAAGATATTTGTGCATTATAACTTTGCACTAAAATAGCTTAGAAATGATGTTCATGGCCTCTCTATTTACAGATTTTTGAGAAAGTCTAGAATAAACCTAAACCATCCATCCTAAGATTAAGATGTGTGTTTGAGGATTAATTCAATTTTATAATAAAAATTGATAAATAGGCTCATCAATATTTGGGATAGAGGAATAATTAAGAGACATGGAGGAATTTGATGAGGCATGGGTAGCATGAATCTTGATATTTATGGCATTTATGGCCTAGGGATGTCTTCCCAAGAAATGAGGTCACCTGATGATGTAGATATTCAATATTCATTTCTAAAAAAAAGTATTCAAAAAGTTTCCATGTAATTATTAATTATGCCTTGATTTGGATTAATTATCTCTTAAGCGTGCTTAAGTACTTTGTGCACAAAATACTCAAATTGATCAGGATGCCTTGTTATTGGTCAAAAATTTGATTGGATTAGAATTGGAAGTCCATGTCAGACGCATTGGAACCATTATCCCATTTAGGATGTTATTGAAAATAAATAACAAAGGCACATATTTTTGTAGAATATTTGATAGGAAAGATCAGTCCATAGCACCTAGGTGTAAAATTAGCATTTTGACCTGAAATGATCTGATAGAAGTTAGCTAGCCCATAAATTATATTGCCTCATTTAGGGATTCCCAGGCCAAAATTGGCATTTAAATATGTCAATTTCACATCATTTAGCAAGATTTATCATTTTTAGGCCAAATTGTGCATTTTGGGTGGAAATTAGCCAAAAGCTTGGTTGGAGGTTATTGGTGGCCATATTTAGGTGTCTACAACTAGTATAATTTAGTAGAGTATATAAGACACCTTTATTAAACATGGAAATCATCAAGATGTATCATGGATCTAGTTATAAATAATAGCAAGAGTTAGAGACCAATAAAATGGCTATGACCCCACCATCTAGTTCCCAAATGACTACTTCAGTTCCTTTTACTCCTTCAACTTTTACTATAAAATCATCAACTTCAGCTAAACCTTAGTTTCCTAAGGGTAATTTTATATGGAGAGTTAATTAATGTAACTAGATTCTATTTACATGTATAGTAAAGACTTTTTTTAAGCTTGCACATGTTACATTTCCATGTAAAAACAAGTCTATTTATAGAAATATAGTTTTGATCTACTGTAATGTATGTTGGTTGAATATTTTGTCGATCAACGTACTGATAAAAAAAATAGGTCTAATCAGCCAAAGTAGGAAGATTGGTTGTCCAAATGTGTAGGTTTACCACATCAAAAGGGGACTAATCTCTCCTCTCATCAAGGGGAGGTTCCCTATATATATATATATATATATATATATATAAATAGAAAATAATACTCAAGGGTAAGACAAACCATCCATCTCTCTTTTTTTAGAGATGTATATATATATATATATATATATATATATAAACAAAAAATAATACTCAAGGGTAAGACAAACCATCCATCTCTCTTTTTTCAGAAATGATGCGTGCAAATGAAAGGAGAAATCTCAAAGGAAATGACAGAAAGCACTCCTCTTCTTTTAGAAGTACTATTTAGCAAGTCACAAGAATACTCCTGGTAGTAAAATAAAAATGTAACCAAGGATGTAGTAACCAACAAATTGAGATTTAGCACAAAGTATCCACCTAAATTGCCCAAGAGTGAGATACGAAGGACAATGAGGGCAAAAAGTCATCCCAAGGTCTTTTACACATAAATGAAAAGAAAACACACTAAAGAAAATTATGGGGGCACAAAGTCTCTCCACAGTTGACTTCAGGACACCTTCCTGACTACTTTAACTAATTCTACTTGTTGAATTAAAGGAATAGAAAATATATTAAGGAAAAAGACATAAGAATAGTTTCCCCAACAACAAAGATATCATAGCACAAAGTTTGAAAAGTCACTTGATTTCTTATTCCAATAACAAAATATGATCAACAATCTAAGTTCAAAGTCTATGTAATGCCTTCCAATTTGGGTAGAGTTTCATTTTTTATTATAAAAAAAGATAAATTTGCAATAAAAGAGAGTCCCTTATTTAGCCTCTTCAAGAAGGACTTGAGAATAGTAACACATCATGTTGCATTGAAATTTGATAATAAGATAGGCTAGAATTTAGGGTCATCTACCCATTTGCTTTTCTCAATGTAGAGAAACAAGTCACGCTATTGAAATTTTGCATCTTTCAATGTCCACCTGGTGATCTGATCCTTCATCATCATTCCCCCATTTCTAGTTAATTGAGTCAGGTCCTGGATTCAATTTGATGCTCTGTTTCTTAATTGCTTCCTGTTGGTCTTGGCCTTATAACCTTTGAATGCCTTTGGGTCCATGCTTTACAAGGATCAATGGCTATTTCATTATCACAACTTTAACATCCATGGGCATGTCACTTTCCTTGGAAATTCCTTTGACTTTGTCGTTTGACCATTCTTAGAGGGAAACTACCCTTCGAGCCTTGGGAAGTGTCCTTTAATTTGGCAGTCGAGAGTCCCCCGCAAGGGCACCTACCCTTTGAGGTCCTTAAACAGCCTCTTATTTGGAGTCGTTCAAAACTTTTCCCATGGATAATTCATGTGGACAAAAAGTTGTGAACATTTCCCATGGACAAAAAGTCCACAGATATTTTCCAACAGACAAAAATTCTATGGAAATTATTACTTCAGATTTGAGAAACTCCTCTGAGATTTCCTCCCGTAGTCTCTCTAAATTCCTTCAGGCTCTTTTTTTGAAGGAATTCCTTCAGACAAAAAGTCTAAAGGAATATGCCTTAGTCTTTTTCGACTACCTTAAACAAAAATATGAAAGAATTTACCTTTGCAGCTTCCTTGAAAATGACCCTTTTGAAGGGTGCTTTTGTCGACCAAGTGCCCTCCACAAGGTCATTTGTCCTTCAGGAGGCTCTCTTAAACTTTTGTGTTGAATTGCTTCTTTGAACCAAGATTTAAACCAAGTTGATGAACCCTTTGATTGAACCAAAAGATGTTGAACCATTTGATGAACCGATTGAATGAACCGACGCATTTAAACCACTCCTTTGAACCAAGGTGATGAACCCTTTTATTGAACCAAAAGACATTAAACCATTTGATGAACTGATTGAATGAACTGAAGCATTTAAACCACTCCTTTGAACCAAGGTGATGAACCAAGCTAATGAACCAATTGAATTGAACCAACTCTTGAACCAAGCTTTGGTTCAACAGTTCAATGGTTCATTCCCTTTGATTTGACTAAGTCCTTTTGATCCTCATTTAACCAAATGTGTTGAACCTATTGAACCTTGAACCCATTAAACCTTTGAACCAAAGTGGTTCAATGGTTCAATGATTTAATGGTTCAAGCCTCAAAAACTTGTTGAACCTTGATTGAACCTGCTTGTAGAAGCCTTTAAACCTAGAAGCAATTGAACTCTAACTAAAAAGCTTGCCAATGAACTCTTTTGGTTAAACCTGGTCATTTAACCAAATCTAAAATTGCCCAAGTGTTGAGAGCTTGCTCTTTTCCTGTAGAGTCCATAGAAATAAACCTATGAAGCTCGTTGAACTTGACCTGCAGAGTCCGTAGATTTTCTTTTTCCTGTAGAGTCTGTAGATTTCTCTTCCTATAGAGTCCATAGATTCAATCCTGTAGAGTTTTTAGATTTATGAGAAACTTGAAAAATGAGGAATTTGAATGCCCAAGACAAATTTTGAAAAGAGAAGAGACAATTTTGGTCTGTAAGACCAAAATAGTTCAAATGTTGTCCCAAAAATGAGTGATATTTTTAGGTGACAACAGCTGGCTCTAGTTGGGGAACTTCTATCAATTATAAAAAGAATTTAATGGATTAGAATTCAAAATCTCTAGTGCCTTGAAGTATGCCATTGGGCTATGGAGTCATGCTACCTAGAAATAAAAGGCATCAAAAAGAAAACAAATAAAATAAAATAGAATTAAATACAATACAAATATATATATGTATAGATGCAATGATCTGATACTTTAAGAGTTGAAGTGTTTTAGATGTTGCTTCCTGAGAGGTAGTGAAAATAGTGTGCCATCTTGGTAAACTAGTAGGAAACCATTTTGCCCCTAGAAATAGTGACGGGCGAATGGAGCTCTCCACTAGGAAACCAATTTTCTACATCTTTCTCTTAGTCTTTTCTTCTTCTTGCTCCATAACAAGACATGGTCTTCAAATTGAAAACCATAACTCCTTGCTCTCCCTGCAAAGAGTTCCTTTTGATAACTTTGGAATAAAATAGTATGGTCCACCACCATAGCTTGATGTTCTACAGGTCTAGTCCATCACATGCTTTGATTGTCAGCATCAAACTCCTGACAAACCATCAGCTTAACATCTCCTTTGATGTGAAGGAGTTTGACCTCTTCACTCTGAGTAGTTTTCAATCCAAGTAACAGAGATCCATATCTAGATGTCAAATAATTACTACCATTGGATTCCAAGATCCAAGCATCATCAGAAGCTGATCTTTAATTAGATTTCTCTTCATCAGAGATGGAAGATCCTTCTTGATTTGTATTACACCCTACTAATTCTTCTGATGCCTTATTTGGATCAAATCCTTGACTACCAGCTATATGACTTTCATCAGCTGATACATGAGCATCCTCTATGGTTAAGAAGTACTTACCACTGCCTGAAGGCTCAAACATAATTTGAGCTGCAGTGACTGATGTTTGGGTGACCACGTATTTTACCTCCTTTTTAGGGAGCAATCTCTTCATTAGACCTTGGATAGGGATCCTTACCTCAGACATGTCCATGCCTAGTTCTCCTCCCATGTCTTTACATAAATTTCATCCAAGAAAAATGCCATAGGATGTTGGGATGTCAGCCACCAAGACAGTCATCTTGATTCTCTTGTCTAGAAAGGTTTCAAATGTAAATTGGGCATCTTTGATTTGCCCCAACAATGGTACTTGCTTATTTTCCATGGAGAAACATTTCCCAAATGTCTTGGTCAGTGTGAGATCTAGAAACTCAACTAATTTAGTAGGCATGACATTGTCAGATGCCCCAGAATCAATGATGTAATTGTTGAGTTGATAACCATTTATCAATAAAGAAACATAGAAAGGTTCTATTTTCCAAGGGGCAGCTGGAGGAGTAATGACAAGATTATTTGGAATGGGCATGTTTTCTAGGGAATCAAGAATTATTTTCTTAACCTCTTGTCTTTTAGGGACAATTTAGTTCTTGACACATTGGACCAACCTATCCAATTGATCAAGATTGGACTACAAATATTCAAATTTAGACATTTGAATTTTGGTCTTCTTGACATGATCAATTATGTCAAATGGCTGAATTGGACTAGGAATAGAGGAAGGTATTTCAACCTTTTGAGTTTTAAGAGGGATTGGAGGAGAGCTAGTTTGTGAAATTGAAGTAGAAGGTGAAATTGATGTACTTACATTTTGATTGATCACCAGATCCTTTGACTAGAAAGGCAGAGTGGTTTCCACGCTTAGCAATTGTAATTTCTAGTTGAGGTTGCTCCTCTGTCTTCTTTTTATCAGCTTGTTAGATTGATTGGTTCTTGGACCTGGTAAACACTACATATGATCCATCAATAACTTCTTTTTTGCTTTTGGGTTCATCCTGGTAGTTTAGGAAACCAATGTGGGAGTCACCAGTTGATTCTTCTTGATCTTATGTGAAGAGATCAACATCATTTTCTTGCTCAAACTCAAGTTGGAAAGAGAAATCATGGTCTATTTCCAAATATCCAACTACTGAGTTGGTTGGAGGAGCTTCAAGGGCAAGTTTCCCTTGTGGGGTAGGAAGATGATCTGGCTGCCCTTGATTCCTAGCAGCATTGCCTTGATATGACTAATTTGGAAATGTCCTTCTTGGCATATCTTTGTATGAAGGAGCAAAAGACATACTTTGTGCCATTTTCCTTTTCAAGGCTAGCAATTCATTTTCTAGCTTCTGTACCATTGGATCTGTGGTGCTTGTAGATGAATATTCAAAAGATGATGAAGGTCTATTTTTATTTGGATCTCTTCTTATCTTCCATACTAAGATGAGATCATCTTCTACCTCAATGGCCAAAATTTGAGCTACAGAAAAATCTATTTGACCATCACATCTCAAAAGAAAACTTACTTCAAGTAACTAAAAATTAATGAAGAAACATTTGAGATTCTTAGCTGTAGGTCAAGCAATTATAGGAATTTTATTCCTTAGTTTATCAAATTTGGCTATGACGTCTCTCATTGGTTCATGAGGCTCTTTCTCCATCTATGTAGGTTGAGCTAGAAGTGCATGTGCATCTTCTGTAGGTTTGAATTTGGCTTCAAACTTATCTTTGGGGGTATTCTAATCAGTTACTGACCTAGCTTGCAAATGGTAGAACCAGTCTATAGTAGCACCTTGTAGTGTCTCCACAAAAATCATGACTGCTACATCTTTAAATTCTACTCCAATTACTCCACAAGCTATGCTAAAGGCTACAATGTGTTCATTAGGATAAACTTTCCCATCACCATAGAATTTGGGGAAATTCTTCCTTAAACTACGTGGAAGCTCATATAGAGGTGGAGTAATATTGAGAGGACCAAAAGCATTACCCCAGGGGCCTTAAACTACCATTATACGACTATGAAAAGGAGGAATAACAAATCTTAGAGGGGTGATTATTGGCAAAGCTTTATCAACAGTAGAAGTGGATACTTCATCTAGCAATGGAGATCTGACTTTAGTAGGAGGAAAGCTCTTCATTTTTTGGAGGTGAGATGGTGAAGGAAATATATCAAAATCACTTTGTTGTACCAACTCGAATATAGGGTTAACAATACCTTTAGCCCTTTGGCTTTGTGTATACCTTGAATCTACCAGATTGTGAAATAAAAATGGAAAAGAATTGACCTTGCTTCAGTTTAAAACTTGAGGCTTTAAACTACATGTTCTTTCTTGATTAGTGTGGAGGTGAATTATTAATAGGTTATAAATGGATAATAGGTAATATCCCTAGCTGAGTTGCCAAAAACTATTGGTTGAATATTTTGTCGATCAGCGTACTGATAAACAAAATAAGTCTAATCAGCCAAAGTAGGAAGATTTGTCATCCAAATGTGTAGGTTTACCACATCAAAAGGGGACTAATCTCTCCTCTCATCAAGGGGAGGTTCCTTTATATATATATATATATATATATATATATATATATATATATATATATATATATATATATATAAACAAAAAATAATACTTAACGGTAGGACAAACCATCCATCTCTCTTTTTTCAGAGATGATGCATGTGGATCAAAGGAGAAATCTCAAGGGAAACGATAGAAAGCACTCCTCTTCTTTAATAAGTATTATTCAACAAACCACAAGAATACTCTTGGTAGTAAAAGCAAAATGTAACCAAGGATGTAGTAACCAACAAATTGAGATGTAGCACAATGTCTCCACCTGAATTTCCCAAGAGTGAGATACGAAGGACAATGAGGGCACAAAGTCATTCCAAGGTCCTTTACACAAAAATGAAAAGAAAACACACTAAAGGCAATTATGGGGGCACAAAATCTCTCCATAGTTTACTTTATGACACCTTCCTGACTACTTTCACAAATTTTGCTTGTTGAATTAAAGGAATAGAAAATATATTAAGGAAAAAGGCATAAGAACAGTTTCCCCAACAACAAAGATATCACAGCACAAAGTCTGAAAAGTCACTTTGTTTCGTATTCCAATAACAAAATATGATCAACAATCTAAGCTCAAAGTCTTAGTAATGCCTTCTAATTTGGGTAGATTTTCATTTTTGATTGTCAAAAGAGATAAATTTACAATAAAAGAGAGTCCCTTATATAGCCTCTTCAAGAAGGACTCAAGAACAGTAACACATCATGTTGCATTGAACTTTGTTAATAAGATAGGTTGGAATTTAGGGGCATATACCCATTTGATTTTCTCAATACAAAGAAACAAGTCACGCTATTAAAAGTTTGCATCTTTCAATGTCCACTTGGCGATCTAATCCTTCTTCATCATTCCTCCTTTTCTGGTTAATTGAATCAGGTCCTAGATTCAATTTGATGCTCTATTCCTTAGTCGCTTCCTACTGGTCTTGGCCTTAAAACCTTTGAATGCCTTTAGGTCTATGCTTTACAAGGATCAATAGCTATTTCATTGTCACAAATTTGATGTCTATGGGCACGTCACTTTCCTTGGCAATTCCTTCAGCTTTGTCATTTGAGATTTCTCGAAGGGAAACTACCCTTTAGGCCTTGGGAAGTGTCCTTTAATTTGGTAGCTGAGAGTCCCCTACAAGGGAACTTGCCCTTTAGGGTCCTTTGATGGCCTCTTCTTTGGAGTCTTTCAGAACTTTTCCCATAGATAATTCTCGTGGACAAAAAGTTGCAAACATTTCTCGCAGACAAAAAGTCCACAGACATTTTCCCATGGAGAAAAAGTCTATGGAAATTATTGCTTTGGCTTTGAGAAACTCCTTCAAGATTTCCTCTCACAGTCTTTCCAAATTCCTTCAAACTTTTTGTCTGAAGGAATTCCTTGGGATAAAATTTTTGAAGGAATTATGCCTTAGTCTTTTTCGACTACCTTAAACAAAAATCTAAAAGAATTTACCTTTGCAACTTCCTTGAAAATGACCCTTCTGAAGGATGCTTTTGTTGACCAAGTTCCCTCTGCAAGGGCACTTGTCCTTTGAGAGTCTCTCTTGAACTTTTGCATTGAACCCCTTCTTTGAACCAAGCTTTGAACCAAGCCGATGAACCCTTTGATTAAACCAAAAGATGTTGAATCATTTGATGAATCAATTAAATGAACCAAAGCATTTGAACCACTCCTTTGAACCAAGGTGATGAAGTCTTTGATTGAACCAAGAGATGTTGAAATTTTTGATGAACCAATTGAATGAACCAAAGCATTTGAACCACTCCTTTGAACCAAGGCGATGAACCAAGCTGATGAACCAACTGAATTGAACCAATTGTTGAACCAAGCTTTGGTTCAATTGTTCATTCCCTTTGATTTGGCTAAGTCCTTTTAATCCTCATTGAACCAAACATGTTGAACATGTTGAACCTTAAACCCATTGAAACTTTGAACCAAAGTGGTTTAATGGTTTAATGGTTCAAGCCTCGAAAACTTGTTGAACCTTGATTGAACTTGCTTGTAGAAGCGTTTGAACCTAGAAGCGGTTGAACTCTAACTTAGAAGCTTGCCGATGAACTCTTTTGGTTGAACCTGGTCATTGAACCAACTCTAAAATCACCCAAGTGTTGAGAGCTTGCTCCTTTCCTATAGAGTCCATAGAAATCAACCTATGAAGCTCATTGAACTTGGCCTATAGAGTCCAGAGATTTTCTTTTTCCTGCAGAGTCTGTAGATTTCTCTTCCTACAGAGTCTATAGATTCAAGCCTACAGATTCTGTAGATTTTTGAGAAGCTTGAAAAATAAGGAATTTGAATTCCCAAGACAAATTTCAAAAAGGGAAGAGACAATTTTGGTCTGTAGGACCAAAATAGTTCAAACGTTGTCCCAAAAATGAGTGATATTTTTGGGGGACAACAATGTACATGTAGGATTTATATAAATTTGATTTCATATTATAATTATTAATATGTAACTTTGAACTTTTCATGGATTTGAGGATTATGGAAACACCTCACCAAATCTATTTATACATGTAATAATTTTTATATTTAGGGGTTAGAAAAAATATCAATAGAAGAAGGCTTATTTGATTATCATGAAATGTGTTGATGTTTTTCCATTCCAATTCTATGTAATTAGTTATGTTTTAATTACATAGTTGTTTGATTTAGTAATTTGAAGTGTGAAAAATTTAAGGATAATTCATTGTGTTATTATTTTTGTATGTTAGTTTAAAGATGTACAATAGCTATTGGACAATTAGAAAGTATCACTAATTTCATGAAATTAGGTAAATTGTTTCAATTCTTTGAGTGTGCATAAGGGTTTTCTTTTGATATATATTTCTAGGTGTAATCCATAGCTTCCTTAGATACCTCTATAATATGAGCTATAATATATTGAATAAAGGTTTTTAATAGAAAATCTAAATAATATCAACCTTTAGTTCATGTCCTAGATTTTACTATATCAGTTCTTCCTTAGATCCTCTTTTATGTTTCCATGTGAGTGTGCAACAACTATTAGAAATAAAAATTGGTATTAAAAATACTTTTTCCATAAAGTCTAGAATGTAATCCTTTTAAAAACCACAAATCCTTATTTTCTTCCCTACCTTTCTCTTTTTGAAGTTTCTTTGATTAAGATCTACCTACTTTATAATAATGTCAATCCATATAACTCAACTATTTTTGAGATTCCTTTTAGGTTTCATTCATTCACACATACACCCATTTAATAACCTGTATGCTTATCCTATTATTCCACCACCTAGTTGTTCAACTCATACCTATAAATAGTGCCCTAGAGTCGATTTAACATCAATTGAGATCATAAAATGTTAGAGATTACCACATTACATCTAGGGTGTGTATAAAACCCACATCAACAATATCAATAATTAACTAGATCCCTTACAGTAAACCCATCTATTCGCCATGATATAAAAACATAAAATAACATTTTCATCATACTATCATAATATGCAAGGAATACACATGGATTTTTTCACTCACCACATAAACATTTAATAAGAGTGATACCCGATTAGGAAACCTCAACAAAGGGTAAACCCTACTACCCAATAAATTTTAAAACCTAAAATTAAAAAAACTCATGGATACAAGCTTGATATACCCCATATTGTATAGCTAATGGGTATCTCTACTTTTCATTATCCTAAATAAGAATGTAAAATTGCATATCCATGTGGAATACATAGAATTAAATATTTCCACACAAAAGGATCACTTTCATCTCTAATTCATTAACTAGGTCCTTAACATTCTCACTAGAAATAATTACTTCTCTTCCTTTACAGTTTTAGGAGATACAATTAGATCATAATTACCCCAGAAGGCCAAGATAAATAAAATTACATGATCTTGGGGTAATTATGCTCATTCATTCCTCCTATTCATTCTATGCAATGCTCTTTACACATTTCAAAGGGTGGTTTTGAGAATTTTTTTGATCTATCTAATGACTATGTTTGAATCTATATTCATGACTTCACAATAATCTATTGGGAGACTTATAGTGAATCCCTCACCAACTTGGAGAAATTTATCCAATGTCATTAAGATAATATCATGTCATTGAGTCATGAGAAGTTACATTTTAATGAAAGAAGGTATTGTATTAGGATACCATATTTAAAATTCAAGAATTGAGGTAGATCATGCTAAGATAGAAGTGATGAAAAAGACTTTTCTATGATAAAAAATCTATTAGACTTGAGATGTTTCTTAGGACATAATGGATATTAACATAGATCCATCAAATAATTTATCAATATAATAGCTTCATTTTTTATATTTATAAGTAACTATGTTAATTTTATATGCATTGATGCATGCCTAGAAGATTTTCAAATGCTCAAGGATTTACTTGTGATAATACTTGTGTTGAGAGGTCTAGATTAGAAGCTAACTTTACACATTCATACCAACACATTTGATACAAAAATTAGGGCAGTCATTGGGATAAATGATAATTCACTCAACTATTATATATATTTAAATAGTAATAATCTATAGCATATATATAATTACATATAAATAAATCCTTGCAATAGTGTTTGATATAAATAAATTTTAACATTACATAACTGGTTATCTTTTTCTTATCCATATTGATCATGATAATATTAAATTCTTAATGAAAAATTAGAAATAACTAGTAGCATAATCATATGGTTGTTTTTACTACATGAATTTGAAATTACCTTCATGGATAGACCTAGTAAAGATAACATAGTTATAGATTTTCTATCTAGATTGCAATCAGATGAAAACAATCCACTATTAGATGAATCTTTTCTTGATGAACACATATTTGGTTTGACTATTGACACTCCTTGGTGTTTTGATATTTCTAATGTTTTTATATAGGTCAAAATCCTACACATTTTTCACCAAATTAAAAACACAACTTGGTGGCCAAAATCATCCCATATTCATGTATTTTTTTATACCTCTTTCACACATAGCCTAATTTGATCATGATAAGATGTGTGAGATAGGATGAATTATTTTATATCCTTCATACATGTCATGATGAACCTTGAGGGGAAAATTTTGTAGAAAATAAGAGAGCCTATAATATCCTTGTCATCAGTTACTATTAGCCTACTCTACATAGTTATTTCCTATATTCATCAATACGATAGATGCTAATGTATGGGGAAACCCACATGTTCCAATGATATGTAAATTCAACAATAGTTAGTCTTGAAACCCTTTAAAAAATGGGAGATTGATTTCATTGGCCCAAGATATCCACCTTCTCAAGGATATGAGTAAGAATCTCACTGAATGGGTAGAGGTTAGATATTTGAGTCATGCACAAGATGAAAAGATATAAAAATTCCTTTATGAGGAAGTTTTCACAGTGTATAAAATTCCATGAGAGATAGTATTTGATCAAGATCCATATTTCATGTTTTATTTTATTGAAACTTTTATATGAGAATAAAAATTCATGCATAATAAATTCACTCTATGTCATTTACAATCCAACATCTAAGTAAAAGTCACTAATAGGGAGCTAGAGGACATCCTTACCAGAATAATAGTTATACATTATCATGAATGGTTAGAATGCCTTAAATATGTTTTATGAGCCTATAGTAACACATGGACTATAATGATAAGGTTCACAATATATTAATTGGTCTATTATAATAAGTTGGTTATTCTCATAAAGTTTGAACTTAAAACTTTTAGGAGTGCCCTAGATTGTGGCATGGTTTTGATAGAAGAACAAAAAGAAATAATCATTTATCTTAACTCCTTTCATGAGATAAGAAGATAATTTATACACAATATATAAATAGTTCAACAATAAAGGATCAAATGGCACGATAATTTCATTAGAACAAGGAAGTTTTAGCCAAGTGATTAGGCATTGATTTTTTACTCCAAAGATAATGACCATAAAGGAAAACATCAAACAAGTTGGATAAACTCCTATTAAATATAAAATGTGTTTGATAATGGTGAAATCAAGGTACACACAATTGAACCATTAATATTATATTTTATGTTCAATGAATAACATTTAAATTTGTAAAACAATCTCTCTCCAAATAATAATTTATTCAAAATATTCAAACAGAAGACCCGCCTCATAAAGAGATGGAACTCACTTACATACCAGATGAACACTATTACCAATATGTTATTTAATGAATATAACTTTTTAAAACATAGGAGAATATAGTTCAACCCCATTTATCTAGGGTAAGCATATCACATGATATTTTTAGTTTGAAAACTACCCTGTTGGCTGGCCAAAACTACATAATACGGTCATGAGTATAAAATTAGCTTGTTTGCCTCTTAGGAGTAAAATTTAAAAAAATAGAAAACTAAAAATAAACAAACTTGTAAAATCATCTTGCTGAAAAACTACGTAGAAAAATAGTAATGAAAATTCACACGATTCAAAAGGTACCCTATCATGACTTGGATTCAAAACTACACTTCTATATCATCATATTATTTGGTTGTACTTGTATGAGACATCTATTTCACTTAAGGGAAAGTAATGCTATAATTTTATATTTTTTTTCGGGTGGGGGGATAATAAAGTAATTTTGGTACATGTAATATTTTAAACACATATTGGCTAATAATACACACACAACACATCAACTAAAGAAATGGATCAAGATCCAAAAAATATAAATGTACCCAAAAAATAATAAAATTTATTACCAAATAATTATCACCACTCCCAAACCAAAATTTTTATCCTTTGATAAATGAATGTGTTATTTTGTAATTAGTAGAAATACATAAGTGACAAGTAGAAACCAAGCAGATATACATAGGAAAACTGGTAGGTGATATATAATAAATAGAACTAAGTGACCACACAATTCTGAGAAACAATCTAAGGTAGTGGCTATTTTTTAGAATGATATGTGGATGGTATTTTTTTAAATACTTATAGGGTATGGCATGGACATAATCCAATATTTTTACTAGACATTATATGAAAAAGTATAATATCAATGGATTGGAGATAATCTTAATGGAGGAACTAATCTCTACGGCAACTGGTTTACATGTTGTGTAAGAAAAGGGGATGTGTGTGTGTGTGTGTGTGTGTGTGTGTGTGTGTGTGTGTGTGTGTGTGTGTGTGTGTGTGTGTGTGTGTGTGTGTGTGTGTGTGTGTGTGTGTGTGTGTGTGTGTGTGTGTGTGTGTGTGTGTGTGTGTGTGTGTGTGTGTGTGTGTGTGTGTGTGTGTGTGTGTGTGTGTGTGTGTGTGTGTGTGTAATTTTTGATGCTAGGGTAGGGTTTATTAGGCAAGGAGATATACTTTATTTATATGCTCAAGGCACATACAAGTTATCTCTCCCTAGTCCTTGGCACTAAGTGGATATATATTTTATCAAGTATTTTACAATGGAGGTTAGGTTATCCTTTTTGTAAACCCATCATATACATATATTATGTCACCTAATACATGGCCATATTATAAATTTTCCTAATTAATTATAACACTTATTAATAAGAATGGATAAAGAATACCATAAAGGGAAACCTACAACATTATCCTACCATTTCCTAATTACACTTATTATGAAAATATTTTTGGCCACTAAGAGGTCTAATATCGATTAGGAAGACTTTTTTGTAATGGATTATCTACCACCATAATTTGTTTCTCAACCTAGGATACCAAGAATAGATAGACCTGTAGCATTTCCTCCACTTACAAATATATAAAATACTAAGGAGGCCTCATCTAGTAGACCTAAGAGGATCTCATGTATACATAATATTTTTTACTTTTATCATTTACTAAAAAAATTTATCATGAAAACCTATTGATCTTAAATCTACCTCAATTCATACATTAAATGATGCACCAATAAATGGGTGGTTATGCATTTAGTTCTTTGAAATAAATTTTTCTATCTATTTCATGATCATATCATTCTTATTTCTAGTTTAGCTTCCTCATACTTATCTTGATACCTATTTCCTTCCATTCTATCTCACTCAACCATTTCATTTCCCTCATTTTCTCTAACATCATCCATGTTTTATGATATATATTTCAACCCCTTTCCCTCTTTTTATTGTATAAACCTAGTCTATGTAGTCCCAATCATGTATTTTTCCATTTGTATTATTTCATCCTAATTGACTTAGCTTGATATTAGCTAACTCCTTTCAATTACATAAAACCTGGATGATACTATCATCCTAACTTCTAGGGTGGTTTTGGGTAGTTTATCACTATATAAAAGTCACATTTTCATTCCAAAACATCATACATTATCTATTAGATCTACTTTCACTCACACTTCTACCCTAATTCACTTTTGGAGGAGTCATACATAGAATATTTTCTTGAAGGAAGCTTGTCTAGTGGAAGTATTAGAGATTCATTAGGTAGAGTAATTTTATCCTATATATTGATTTAGCATTTAAGATATTCACAACCATAACAATATATTTCAAATCACTAGTGTTAAATAAGGATATTGAGGCTCCATAAGTTCCCATCAAGGTAATTATTTCTAAATTTATCCCTTTCCATTATTTTATTTAGTAGATAAAATTTTATTATTCATTAGTGAATGAATATGTGTATATCCTTATTTAATATTTCTCTACACTTAGAGTAGCTATATGATTGATTTAACTTTACATTTATCCATTATTATGTTTCCTAGACCCCCATTTTTCTGCCAAGGATATTTACCCATTTTGATTATTCTAACCCTTCCCCTTTAATTTTATTTACTTTACTTTCACAAATAATTACATTAATTATTTGAAATATAGATTAATTACATATAGGTCTAATTAGATCTATCTAATTATATCATAAGCATAAAGGATATTTGACCCTTTCCTTTGATATTGGTGATATAGGTACCCCTTTTTTGAATCCTATAAATTAATTAGTCACTACCCAAACATTAGGTATCATAGACTCTATTTGATTGATATTATCTATGTCTATATCTTTAGAGATAGGATAACTATAGTATAAGCCTTGACTATGTATACATTACGATGAACCCAACATGAATCTCAACATTATCTTCATGCTTTTATCCAAATACATTAGCCATCATGATATAATTATGTCTTGGTCTTTCTTTTTAGACAACTACATCAACTATCCCGATATAAGTTTGTCTCAATTTTCCTTTCAACTAATTACATCGGCCATCCTAATATAGTTATGTCTCATTTTTAATTTTAACCAAATACATTAGCTAGTATAATATAGTTCTATTTCATTTTTCTTAACTACATTATCGTAGCCAATACAGTTCATTTTTTCCAAAACATGCCAATTTTTATACCAAATTATATTGCCCAACCCAATACATTTTATTTTATAAATGATTATGTTGACCATGCTAATATAATATACTTTTTTGATTTAGTTTCATATTGTTTCAATCTAGCTAATACCTTTATTTTCTTATGATTAATTATTTTTAATCATTTTTTTATTCATTTATCATCATGATGTCATATATTAAGATGTTTCTTGTTAACCTCAACCCATTCACATCCTACATGGGTTATTTTTTACTTATTGCCTCATCCACCATTAAAGATAACTCTTCATTGTGTATTTTTCCCCAACATCATTATATATATATTCTCAATATTTATCTACTCCATACCATATAGTAGATTCAAAAAATCCACAAAGACAAATCCAAAACCATGACAACTATACACCTTATACCACTTTTACACCTTCTAAAACTAAAATTCATAAACTCATCAATAAATATACATAAATTGTGTGAACCTCGCATTATGTTCTACATATTACAACCAATTATGACACTCCCCTTACTACACCCATGTTAATAACACCAAGAATTAGTAAAAAACAATGTAACATGGTTGAAATCAATCTTATTTTATCATCTATGATAGTTATGACAACCAAAACTAATGTTTGGAATATTAATCCTAATACCAATGTTGTAAATTCACCTCATTCTAAAAAACATACACATTTATACATAACACAATTATTTTCACAAATGGTCCAACAAATGGCACTTATGAAAACTTCTAATAACTCCCAAATGTTCTAAATTCAAAACTAATTTTTATAAATAGATAGTTAACCTCAAGTGATCATAAATTAATCCAAAAAAATTCATCTTCCTCCTAGATATGCCAATGGTAATATCATACCTCAACCTCCTATGCATAAAAAATTACTTAAACATATTCAAAATGAGCCTTTATCTTCATTCACTATGTCCATAGACATTGAAAATATATCTCCAAATATCACAAATGATGGTATTAAATATTATTATTTCTTTATCAAAATTTTTAGAAATATCTATAGGGAATGGGTTCAAACTAATACTTTTTCTACTACCAATATTATAGCTAAAAGCTTTAAAAGAGATTCACTATAATGGTAAAATCAAATTCTGATACATTCCATTACACAACTAGAGAATTTATTCAATGCACTCATTAAGGAATTCTTACATAATGATATTCCTTAAAATAGACTTAGCCATTTTATCAATGCTAAGTAACTTCCTAGTGAATCTACTCACACTTTCATCAAATGACGGAATTATCTAGATCATCAAGTAGACCATAACATGAGTGATGATAATATTGTATAATTAATTTTTACTTCTCTTAAATAACCTCTTCAATAAAAAGTTATGATGTCTTCCCATAAGAATTTAGAAGAGGAATTAGATCAGGCAAAAAATAAATACTTTGTTATGATCCAATTCAATTTATCTCAAAGGGAATCCTCAACCAATGTAATTAATACAACTTCACCTAAAAAAACCTCATCCCTAACAACCCAATGCAAGAGCTTTCAAATTGAGTGCTATAACCACTTTTGACCCTCACTTGAGCCTCCATGGACTAGAGTGAAATATGACTCATTATAAATCCATGATCTTTTACTCTTCCAAATCTCCAAAATGGTACAATCATATTGAGTGTTTCTGGTGGTCTACTACAATGGGTCATTTTCATGATAATATTCATGATATTCAATGATTCCTTCTTACCTCCTTTCTTGGTCCACATTTCAATCTAGACACTCTTACACAAAAAAATTATCAAAACTATATTAAATTCTCTCAAGGCCAATATAATGAAATCACATCAACATTATTTACCTCATAAACCTAACTCATCCACTAACATTTTTCAAACCATTGTTAACAATCGTTCATAAAAAAATGAGCGAATTATAGATAAAATGAACAACCTCAAGCATGTGATCACATTTTTCAATCCTCAACCTCTTAGGTAACATGCATCTAAATAGAACCTAATTTAAATACATACCACATGGCACATTATAGATGATTTTTATCCTCTACATTTCATGAATCATAATAACTATAATACTTATTCATATCTATTGAAATCACTTTAGTTAGACTGTATTGGCCAAACTAATACCATTTATTTTCATCCACCTTCAGAAAACTACATTAGCCATAACACAAAATTTTCTTATATAGTTGAGTCACCTAAATCCAAATACATCAAAATTAATAAAGAATGTTCCAATATAATTTTTAATTTATAGTAAATTTCATCAGCTATGACCCATAATGTGTCAATATAACTCAATGTATTTCATTAAATTACATCAATAGGTCGATATAGTCCATTTAAATCATATTTCACTAGACTATCTTACTTTATTAGACTATATCAATCTATCAAATTATGTCAATTTTTTTGCCATATTACATTGACCTAATTGATATAGTACATTCAAATCATGTTTTAGTAGTCTTTATCAACCAAGTCAATATAACTCATTTTGTATCATCTAACTATTTAAACCTAGTCGATATTGTCTGCTACACTCATGCTTCATTAGACTACACTGACCTGGTCAACATAAGTAGATCTAGTTTTATTTCTCTATATTATATCATCTTGACAAACATAATTCAACATAATTTTCAATCACATCCCAAATATCTTGGCATTGCCTTAAATTCCATTATATCTACTATAACATAGACTTACACATATTCTGACATCATTCTTAGTCCTATCAATCTTGAGGTTAACTTTGATTCATTTATATCCCATAATTTAGTATATAATTTTATGTCCATCCTATTATTAACACACATGTTAGTGTATCAATTAATGCCCATCCTATTCATACTACCCATTTTAGATCACCTTGCACTACCCATAATTTAGTTTTTAGATCATATTACAATTATCATCCTTGATCTTATCTATTATTTTTAGGCATTTTTTATTCCCACCATTTAAAATATGATTGTCTCTTGATAATTAATATTAACCATGAATTACCCATCAATAACCTTTCATCCCTTTACCATTGTCACCACATTGAACTACAAGAAAATTTATAAGACACGCATGCTTTACTTTCACGTGCTCTTATTTTTTATAGACATTAGCATATATTTTTCATGTTATTTTTTTTCCATGTTTATTTGATTTTTATATGTATTATTTTCATTTAGCATCATTATTAACATCATTATTTATTTTTTATTTCCTTAGTTTTATATCATTTTAATTATACCATTATTTCCTTTTTAGTTTTTACGTTTTATATCACATTAATTTTGTCCTTTATTTCCATTCTAGTTCTTAGGTAGCATATTAAAATTTTCATTTTTTCATATTCATTTTCACCTTGATCTCTTTATGATTCTTTTTCCACTCGCTTATTTTCCCCTATTTTAGATGACCATTTATTTACCCATATTTTACGATGACCATTTATTTTCTTCCTCTCCTAGGATGACTACTTATTTTCATTAGGGATCATGTTAGATACATTATAGGTTAGTATGGCTTACCTAGTGACGTGATTATCACACCATAGACATGTCCCTTTCAAAACATTATTTTCCCTCTTTTTGACTAGATATGATCATATTCCTCATTTTATTATTTTATTATTTTATTACATAGACAAATATTCCATGATCCTAATATTTACCTACTTTCCTTTCACTTGAGGCACACATAAGTTAGTTTTGAGGTTACACACTTAATTGTGGGAAAATCTTGAAGTATTTAGGAATATTTGTCTTTATATTCTCTCTTTTCATGGTTAGTTTCAAGTTGTCTTATGTTATATAAATGTTTCATTCTTTTTAGTTTTTTGAATCCATATGGAGTAGGAACAGAAAAATAAAAGAGTCAAAATCCATATCATAATAAAGTAAATGATCAAAAGGCATATTATATATTAAAATTTACATCACACTAAAATAAGTGATCTTTATTTAGTACATTTATTATTCTAATCTAAACTAAAAATCCATATTTGTTCTCATGATAGAGACAAGGTCCATTGGGGTGTGGTAAGCTAGTATCTAGGGTAGGATGTCTCATTATATCATGTTATCTTTATATATTTTAGTGTCACCTACTTTTTCACATAGGTACCCAATATTCACAATAGACCAGTGACTCTTTAAGGGGTCTTGAAAAGTATGGAACATGTTTTGGGAAGGTATGATTGTTTTACTTTCATATATATAGCCTTCATGGATGATCTATGTACTTAAATTATTATCTCAATCTTTGTGTTTACTATTTGAAGTGTCCTAGGTTCTTGATGTTGATAATTCTTATCAATTATCAATTGCTTAGTGTGTCTAATTATCACTAAGTATTTTCACATCACCTGTGTAGTGCCTTCTATTGATTATTTACATCACATTCTTCCTGATATACCCTTTAAGCATATCACTTTTAACTTATCACATACTTAATCATATCTTCCTAATTATGCCTCTTGGATTAATTTGTGATTTACATTGTAAGAAATTTTATAGGACCAGGACTTCCTCACAAACAGCCCTTTGCATCACCTCTATCACATTATATCATTATCATACTAGTCATGTCATTAGGTGGTCATGCTTTCTCACATTGAATTTTAGATAAATCACTAACGAGTTTCCATTTCTTAGATGTTATTCATGATGATTTATTTACTATCATTTATTTTTTGATTTTTTTGACTTCACCTATCTTACATAGGACCTTTTTTCATACTTATATGTGTATTTTTATGTTTAACTTGGCATTCTTGTCTTATATTTTTGAATTACATCAGTTTCAATCATTTATGTTATCTTCATATTTTATTTGACATTATTATATTAAATTAGATCATATTTCATTCACTTACATATCTTTGTTTGATTTTTATTACATTGATATTTTACTTAAAATGTTTTACATGTTTTTTCACATGATCTAGTATGTTCTACATTCATTTGTCATTACATGTTTGGTTTTTTGGTAATAACCTATCCCTTATCATCATGGATTGAAATTTTAAAAGTGATTTATTTAGTTTCAATATTTTTCCATTTCTCCTTTGGCCTTCATGGATTTTCTTTCTTTGCTTTCTAGCCTTGTATCCATAGGTTTTCTTAAATGCAATTACTACACCCTCCATGACTAACACTATGATTTTTTTAAGCAACCACTTAGAGGTAAATGATTTTTTCAAGAAACTATTTATAAAAATTTAATTTCACCATTAATTTCATTATTTTATTTTACATAACTCATTTATTGTGTTACTATGTTCTTTACCAGAACACCATCAAATGTTACAAGATTGTGACATGTGATGGTCTTTGGGTGGAACATATTTATACATGATATTTTTGACTTTAATCATTAACTGACACTATCTTTTACAAACATGTTGGTCTTAAATCTCCCTAAGTGCATCCATTAAAGGATGTACTAGGAAAGGGGTGGGAAATCCTTTGGATCTTTGTGAGAGATGTTATCTATATAAAATCAAATTATTTCCAATTTAGATTCCTCATAATTTTTGTTCTACCTATCTCCATCCATTCTATCTCACTCAACCATGTCAATTCTCTAATTTCATAATACATTAGCGCATCTCAATGTTATCTATTTTAAACCTCTTCCCTCTCCATATTGTATCGACCTAGTTGATGTAGTTTGGATCAACAATTAGTTAAGACACAAAAACACCTTAAGAATACTAAGGATTGACAAAAGAAGTATGATTATACAAAGAGGATTAATCATAATTTCAATGTCGGTGAGAATGTGTTAATGAGGGTGAGACCCAATAAGATCCCTGTCCATTATCAAAAAAGTTTCAAATTGACACCTCATTTTATTTGGCCATTTGATATCTTGGAGATAGTTGGCCCAATAACTTATCAACTAGCCTAGCCACTCACCCTATCTTCTGTTCATGATGTATTTCATGTTTGTTTTTTATGTCAGTATGTAGCTGACATTGCTCATGTTTTGTATTGGATGGACTTACAAGTAGACATTGAAATATATTTAATTTTTGAGCCTATCAAGATTATAACAAACAAGATATTGGCCCTTCAAGGTAGAAACATAGATCAAGTTATGGTGTAGTGGGAAATATATGATGAATTGGTAGCTACTTGGGAAGATGATATAACTTTTAGGGTTTGATACCCTCACCTATTTTATTAACTTATAGGATGAAGTCTACATAAGTGGATAGGGATGTAATACCCCATTTTGCATAGTTATCATCTTTGACATTTGATGACTATGATATTTTGTCTACTCTAACTTGAAGTTAGGATTGATGTTGTTAGTCATAACCAGCTAAGGTGTGAAAAGATTTTTATGAATACTTATCATGTGTTGGGAAGGATGAGAAAGACCCATTATCAATCAAGATTTGATAAATTACTTATGAAAGTATAATTCTTATGTTTCATTTATGTGATGTTTCAATAATGAATTTCATTATGTCTATGAGATATATTGACTTAAATGATGTTTTATCATTTATACTAAGCTTGTATATTGAAAATTTCATATGTTTAAGGTTATATGAATCTATCTATGTGAGTAATTGTGTTTCTTTGTATGGCTGGATATGAATAACTGATTGAGTCCATGTTTAATTAAATTCAGTATATTCAGCTATTAGGTTAGAGGAGTTTTATGTGTGCATCGATTGAAATAATAAAAAAGTGGCAATAAAGGAAATGGACTACACAAAACATGATTATATCATTAAATAAACTTACCTTAAACCTTTTTTAAACTTTCCTTAAATACTTAGTTCTCTATGATACTGTCATCACCTCTTTCTAACCTATGGTGTTATTTCGGTGGTTAGCCTTTAAGTTTGGTTGGTGAAACTTGTTGTCTCCTTGACTTAAGATCTCATAGCCAATGTCTAGAATGTTTGGTGGCTAATTAGTAGATCTTCCATTAGTTTCCTTAGTCTAGAATCAAGTGGGCAGAGGTGAGGTAGTCTAAGAAGTAATCACAGGAAAAAATAAAATTGCTATGTGCCATAATCAGACATGAACTAGTGAGCAAAGGGTGCTTAGCTCAGTCTAGGACTTATTTCTCCCCTCCCTCTTTTTATTTCTTATACTAAGTTTATATCTTTTCAAAATGGTTTAAAATTCCACACATAAAGTTTTCACTATATATATAGTGAACACTTTATGTGTGGAATTTTAAACCATTTTGAAAAAGATATAAACTTAGTATAAGAAATAAGAAGAGGGAGGGGGGAAATAAGTAGGAAGATATTTTTAGGAGAGATGAGTCTTGGACAACAAAAGGATAATGCTTAAGAGGTATTGAATCACTTGGGTGGGCTTTCTAATAATTTGTTTTATAGCTTATTCCTTTAAATTAAAATAGTTATATTCTTTATTTGATTCCTTTACTTTAAGGAGAGTAAGACCACTTGGTTTATTTTATCTTTATTATTGTCTCACCATGGTTTTGAATTATTTTCCATGTAATTCCATTCCCATTCAAGGTCCTTTGATAGGTTATGTTCCTCCTTTCTTGAATTGAATGTTTTAGCTTATTGATTGAGCATATATTATTATTATGACATAATGTGGTGGATGCATATAAGTAGCATAACCATGGTGGTATATTTATAATCCTCATATGATGGTCATGATGGTATAATGTGTGACCCTACCATGAATGTCATGGTGAGATATAGTTAATCCCTCATATGCTGAGGGATAGTTGTATACTACTTGACCTTCTTATGATTATTAAATGAAAACTTTTGAGTGAGGTATCCTCTTGATATATAATAACATGGTGGACATTTTTTATGATGTGAAATCTTGCTTGATTATTTTATATATTTATAAATGCTTGTTGAAATTGTATTTAGGATTGGGAGTCTCCTTGGGTAAAAATTTAGAATAAGACTATAGGTGGGTGCATGATCATCCACTTGAGTATAGTAACCTTACTTAGATATCCATCCTTGTATTTTTCAAGTGAAATAAACATGCTCAGAGCTAGGAGTCTTGAGCTCAAGGGTGTCTAAAGCAGTATCTTGATGATGACAAAAGGTTGGGTGGTGATCCTTAATTCAAATGTCCCACAATTGCTTAGAGTGAATGAGGAACATTAATAAAAAATGATTTTTTATGTTAGTAAATCAGGCTTAGATTTGTGCCTCATGCTTATGTATAATATGGATGACATCTCTTTGTATTGATAAATGTTGTTAATAGCTAGCCTACTTGTATTATTCTTATGAAAGATAATATTTTGTATAATGACATGGCTATGTCTAAAGACTTTATTTATGTTTATATTAAACCTTTTTGATAAAATGAGATTTAAATAAATGGTATATATTCTTTATGTATATATTTGAAAAGGATTATTTATGAAAGGAAACATTCCTTAGCCTATTTGGCCCTATAATACATATTGACAGTTTGATTCTTTTGGTTAAATCTTTGCTATGAGAAGCTTATCATACAAACATGGTGTCTCTCTTTTTGATCTAAATTATATCAAAATTATCCAAATATTAGTGTAACTCAAATAAATATCTATGATATTTCCATTATAAATAACAATATATCTTTTAGGAATAAATTGAATATTGATATTATTATAGTTTGAAATTATGTTTTGTGGGAGAGATCCTTAGTGCATATTAGATAAATAAGTTGTGAGATGACAAATTCAAGAAAATAGATTTGTATATACAAATTATATCAAAGTAACCCAAATTCATAATCTACTTCATGCATTCAAAGCCATTAGACTATAATGCAAGCAAAAGAAACATCTATAATAACATTATAAAATCTAACGCTAATTTTTTTTAAAAAGATCAAAACAAGATAAAGACTAAATGATATGGATAATGTATAGGTTACAAATAGACTAAAATTTTTATCATGATATTAGCTTGATTAAAATACATAAATATAATGGATTCATGGATTTATTTGAATTATTGGACTATGGAGATTCATGATAATTGTTATTGATTTTATCATTCATATTTTCATGGAGGATGGGTTGGTTATTTATGGAGTGGGAAGAGGGAATATCAATGGATAAAATTCAAATTTGGGTGTAGGAAGCTTAATGGTGGGGAATTATTCAAGGAATTAAAAATTCTTTGGATGATTCTATAGGAGAGAATGTTATAGAGGTAGAATCCTATAATCATTTATATGTGTTTAATCATGATTTTTGGGTGATTATTCATATGTTTAATAGCTTCTTGAGATTCTAGGGTCATAGGAAAGGTTACTCATAGGCTATGGCAGGTGGGAAGGAATTTTAAATTCCCAAATATTAGATGAATGGGATTAGTTAGTGGATAATGGGTAATTAGGTAAATTAATTAAGTTATAGGATGTTATAAGGTTAATATATGACATGAATAATGAATAGGGGGTATTAGACCAAATGGATAGGAGGGGATTAATAATATGAATTAGATGCAATGAAATAGAAGATTATTAGATGAAATTAGTGGTAGAGGGAAGAAATAAAATTTAGATATATACATAATTAAATTTTAATAAACCTTCCCTTTTTAATACCATCTCATATTAAAAAAATAACTTTATTATATTTTGGATCTACTATTATAATTATAACAAGGCATGTAATCTTTAGGTTTGACTGAGGTATCCCTTGTAGAGAGTTGATGAAAGAATAAGTTATGATAATCTTTCTTGTATTTTTTGTTTATGATTCATATAAAATCATTATAATTTCATCTTCATCTTGAATTGAATGATTGTGTATTTGTGTTATTACCAAAATTGTAGTTGACCAATGAATAGACCAATTGACTCATAGGAGTAAGAAGTTTCTTAGGAGATTTTGGACTAGATTAGACTTTCCTTTTGATTATTTCACAGTTGAATAAACCAATGAAATAATTGTTTTAGTTTTAATTTTGAATGATAAATGTGAATACAATCTCATTTAGGTTATTTGTAACTTTTTTGGAAGGTAAGATTAGCTTTAGATATGCTAATGGTGGCAATCCATTATAGACATGTTTATACTTATTCTATTTGATTTTGCATAAGTCATTCCTTATTGTGTTTTGATTGTATCTTAGTCATTTTTATAAGATTAACTATTTACATCATTTTGTATATGCCTTAGGCCATTTTATGATTCATATTTCTAGTTGGATCACACCATTGTTGATGATTGAGTTTCTTGATGGATTTTAACTTAGACGTATTTTTTTTAGCTTCCCTTTTTGGCTTTTTTCCTTATTTATTTTAGCATTTAAAAAAAATACAAATTATTCCATGTGGCATCATTATGATGTCTCAAATCTTTAGCCAGGTGAGTAATCATCTAATGCCTCTGAGGTCCTAAGGGGATAAGGAGATGTCAAGTGGTATCTTATTAGATCTAAAAACTTTGAGAAGATTAATACATTAAGATTAAGCCCCAATGACTATGAGGTTTTAAGGGCCTGAGGAGTTACCAAGTGGTATCTTCTTGGAACATAGAACCTCAAGAAGATTAAGGCATTTTGGATAAGGACCTAATGCCTCTAAGGTCTTGACAACATGAGGTGCTACCAATTCATAGCTTCCTAGAGATCAAAACCTTAAGAAGATTAAAAAATTAGGGATCAGGCCCTAATGCCTATGAGGTATATAGTGCTCGAAGAGATACCACATGGTAGCTTACCAGTGCTTAAAATTTTTAAGGCTTAGAACTACATCAAACCTAAAAACATGTATCATGATGTGTGGCTCATCTAGAGTCCTTGGTCAAATTTAACCTGGGTAGTCTTGAAGCAACTTTGTGGTACCTGACTATGTCATCAATGGTCTTGGTTAAAAATTATGGTTGTCTCAATTTTATATTATTTTGATTGTGGGTGTGATCTATTGAATGATCTCTTTAGTGTGTGGCTAAACAAATAGATATTTTAACCTATTAATTACTAGCTTACATAATTTATGGAATGATGGCAGTTAGAGGAATTGCATATATATGTAATGAAGGATATGGATCTATTATTGTTTATCAATGGTTTCTATGTTATGGTTGTCTCATGCTCATTTATGAGAAAAAATGGGCATGACATTTTGGTATTAGAGCTTTGTTACTATACTGAGAGTTCTATCTATTTAGATTACTTTTATGGCTTTCTAATTTCTACATGAACTCTAATATCTATCTTATTGATGTGAAAAATGAGAAGAGAATTTCAAACACATCATAATAATTATGATATTGGTTATCATGAGTCTCCTAATTAGCTAGGGATAAATAATATAGGACCCCAACTCCTTTTGGTCATACAATATATGGGTGATGTCTTGTAGTTGAGAGAGATAGGTCTTTTATTCATTCTTATGACAATTTAGAGGGTACCCAAGGTGATTTTCATCATCAAGGTGATCATTAGGAGAGGAAATACTTAGACCATCATCTTAGACCTATACTTGAAGACTTATTTAAGAAATCTTTTAGACTACATCCTCCTAATTTTTATGGTACTTAAGAGAATTTTTTGACATAGGCTCAGTTAGCCAGTATGTGTGGATGCTTCACATTTTATGAGTATGACACCAATGTGAAGGCTCATTTGGGAACCTACCTTTTTATAAAGGTAGAAAAGATGTTTTGGGAAGGATAAAAATATAATCTCCACTTGAAAATATATTCCTTCACTTGGGAATTATTTGAGGATCATTGTATATCTTTTTACCTATCCCCTTGATATGTTTAAAAGAAAGTAGATTAGTTTCATGATTTTTGACTAGGGAGTGGTATAGTGGCACAATATTAATGTCATTTTATGGATTTGATTAGGTATGTACAAGGTTATACATATGAAATGATCTAAGTGCATAGGTTCATTAGAGGAATAAACTTCGAGTAGGTTGGTGGAGTATGCATATTATATCCCACAACCTTAGTAGGATAAGTTGGAAAGGCCTGCTCTGATGAGGAGTATTGATAAAATACTTGATATACTCAAGAGATATTTTGAGAAGATGTAATATTAGTGTGACTCAAGGTCACAAGGTATGCAGCCTGCACCTAGGGGAGATTAGATAACAACTCAATCTAATTCTATACCCCCTTAATAATAGTAGTAAGAGATTAACCATTCTAGATATAACTAGAATATGAACTAGTCGAATGAATGACATTGAGGATGAATAGAGTACAAGACCCAATAATAATAATAATAATAATAATAATAATAATAACAACAACAACATATTGGAACTACATAATATCAACATTCATCATTGATGAGATAATCAATATCGATAGGATTAATTGATCAGAGATCAATTGGAACTACCTTAGGGAGAAACTATTTAAGAGTTGAATGTTTCATGTGTAGATCCTCTAATCACTAAGCACATGATTTTAATTATGGAACATCATCTTCAAATAGGTATAATTCCCCTATGTCAAAGCAAAAAATGGGTGACATGGGTGAAGGGCACTAGATTTATGTAGTGATTAATGACCACCAAGCTAAGCACTAGGAAATGGTTATTGAGACCACAACTATAAAAAATTGAGTTTATATAATAGTTTTTTAATTTAGGAGCCTCATAATCCTTTATTTTTCCATCTATTATGAACCATTGTGGAATAGTGTCTATTAGGTAGTCATGAATTTAGGTAGTAGATTTGGCCACAAGAGTCATGATGTCTATTAGCTCTTTAGTGAGAAATTGTGTTTTAGAACTTGGTGTATTTTCCACTATAGTTCAAAAATTATGCATTATACCCTTGGGAACTTATGGGGTTTTCTTGGGAATGGATTGAATTATGTCTCATAAAACCAATTTGAATTACCATGACAAGGTTATCAAGTGTGTATATGACCTTGGGACACCTATGGTGATATCTAGAGTCAAGAGACCCATTTCCCTTCATGTAAATTTTAAAATAAATCAAAATAAAAGAATCAGGAAAGGTTTTAAATAATTTACAAACATGGTAAGTGATATTTTAGATGAGTTAAAGAAATTTTATCTAGATGACCATCCCATTCACTAGGACTTTCTTGATGTATTTATGGATGGATTTCTAAGTATGCCTCCTTTAAGAGAGATTGATTTTTAGATTAACTTAATACTAAGGGATAAGCCCATATTGAAGACACCATATTAGATGACCACACTTGAATTGTGTGAACTCAAGATGTAACTTGAGAAAATTTTAGAGAAAATTTTGAGTCATCCTAGTATGTCCCCATGGGGAGCACCAGTTATCTTCATAAATAAGGATAGATTCCTTCGATTATACATGGACTACTACCAATTGAATAAGGTAATGATTAAGAATAATTATCCCTTTATTAGAATAGATGATTTATTTGATTAAATTTTGAGAACCAAGGTGTTATCCAAGATCAAATTGAAGTTTGAATACTATTATTTATGTATCATAGAAGCTAATATTCACAAGCCTATGTTTTGAATGTGGTATGGCCATTATTAATTTATAATTGTAAATTTTGGGTTGAAAAATACCCAAATAGTATTCATGAATATTATTAATAGTGGTTTTTTCACTTACTTGGAAAATTTCATGTTAATATTATTTAATGATTTCTTGATCTATTCATGAAATGAGGAAGAACATGAGGACCATTTGAGACAAGTATTGTATTTTTTTTAGAGAAAACCAATTTTTTGGTAACTTGGAAAAGTGTGGTTTTACATAGTTATAAGTGAAATACCTTGGGAACATCATCTCAAGGGAAGGGATTTCTATATATCCATCTAATATTCATGCCATTATGCATTAGTTAGGACCCACATATGCTGTGTAAGTTTTCATCTTCATTGGTTCGGTAGGATATTATAAACACTTTGTGGAGAGCTTTTCTCACATTATAAATCTAATTAATTCAGTTCAAAGGAAGGGAAATATTTTTTTTGGATATCTAAGTGTGAGGAATCCATTAAATTATTGAAGGAGTGACTCATTAGTGCTCTTAATTTATTTGTACCTAATCCTATAAGATAATTATTTTTTTATACTAATGCATCAAAATTAGGGTTGGGGCCCATAATCGTGCATGATGGTAGAGTGATAGTATATGAGTATTGGAAATTCAAGGATTACAAGTTGATATAACCCATATATGATATGGAATTTTTAATTATTATACATGTTTGCCTAAGTTAGAATCATTTATTTATTAGTCATCACTTTGTATTAAATATAAACCACTTGAGTTTGTGGAATCTATTCAGTCAGCCTAATCTTAATGCACATCAAAGGTGTTGGCTAGAAATGATGTGAAAATATGATTGTGAAATTTTTTATATAAAAGGAAAGGAAAACATGGTTGTTGATTCTTGACTATAATGCACCATGAGTTGGTATCAATGAGTCTTTATACTGACTTGAGAAGTTAGATTTTGGAGCATCTTCTAGGGGACAACCTTTACAAGGAAGTGTAACCACTATTAGATTTTGGTTTGAATCTAAAAGGAATATTTGAAGGTTATGGTATTTATCCATATGGCCTTAGACATATAAAAATTCTATCTATGTTCCATCATCATGTGAATTACATGACCTAATTCTATTTGAGTCTCATAGAGATCCTTACCAAGCACACCCTAGAGTTAAAAATATGCATGATGAGCTAAGGAAATTATATCATTGGGCCAATTTAAGGCATGATATTACTATTTTTTTATCTCACTTATTAGAATGATAGAGTCTTAAGGCCCAACATTATCATCTAGCAGGATTTTTATATCTTTATGAGATTTTGAAATGGAAATGGGATACTATTTCCATGTATTTCATTGTAGGTTTGTGTATCTCATCATATCATCAAGATGTAATTATGGTCACTATGGATAAGTTGACCAAATTAGATCACTTTTATCCCATAAAGACTACCTATAATTCTAATTAAATAGTAAGGGACTTACTGGATGACATTATTAGATCATATGGGATTCCCCATAAGATTACTTTAGATAGAGATATGGTATATACTTTACACTTCTGGACTTCTTTACATAAGGCATTGGGAACATAACTCAATTTTAGTACTTCCTACCATCCTGAGACTAATGGATAGATTAGGTCAGTCAATCAGGGTCTTGAATACATGTTCTACATGCAAATTATGTACCATCAATACCATTGGGATAATTATATGTATTTTGTTGAATTTTCTTACATTAATAGATATCATAGTTTAATTAAGATGCAACATTTCCAAGATTTGTATGGTTGAGCTTATAAAACCCCATTGATTTGAAATTGACTTAAGGATAGAATTGTAATATGCCCTTGAATGTTATAAGACATGGAGTGGAAAGTAGTTTAGATCTGTTAAAACGTTAAGACTATTATGGATTGACAAAATAAGTATACTAATTCAAAGAAGAGTGATCAACATTTCAATTTTATTGATAATTATTTCTTGAGTATGAAACCCAATAAGAGCCCTATCAATTATTAAAAAGGTTTGAAATTAAAAACTCATTTATTAGGTCCATTTGAGATATTATATACTATTGTCTCAATAGCTTATTGAATGGCCTTACCACCTAGCCTATCTCATGTTCATGATGTATTTCATGGTTTTAGTCTTATGTCATTATAATATGGCATTACTCATTTTGTGGGTTGGATGGACTTATAGGTTGAGACCAATGAAGCTTTAATTTTAGAGCCCATTAGGATGATAGTGAATAGCATGTTAGTCCTTCAGATCAAAAACATAGATCAGGTTAGGGTCTACTAGGAAAATATGATGAATTGGTAGATACTTAGGAACATGTTGTGGATTTGAGGGTTTGGTAACCTCACCTCTTTCACTAAATTCTAGGAGGAAGTCTGCAAAAGGGGAGGGGGATGTAATGCCCAATTTTACATAGTGATCATATTTGACATTCTATGACTATGATATTTTGTCTACTTTGACTTAGATTTAGGAGTGATGTTGTTAGTCACAACCAGCTAAGGTGTGCAAATGTTTTTATGAAGACTTATGATGTTTTGGGAACCATGAGAAATACCTATTATCAATCATGCTTTGATTACTTATTAAAGTATAATGCTCATGTATGTGATGTTGTAATAATGAATCTAATTATATTTAAGAGATATATTGACTTAAATGATGTTGGATCATTGCTCATAAACTTTTATATTAATGATTTCATATGTATAAGGTTATATGAATCTATCTATGTGAGTAATTATATTCCTTTGTATGTCTAGATATGAATAATTTATTGTGTTCCCTATTTATTTAAATTCAATATCTTAGGCTATTAGGTTAGAGGAATTTAATTTGTGCATCAAGCATGTAGGAATAGTGAAGGGATAATGAAGGAAAGAGACTACACTAAGCATGGTTATATCACTAAACATCCTTATCTTAAACCAATATTAAACCATCCTTAATTATTTGGTTGTATATTATACTATCATCACCTCTTTCTAACTTAAGGTGTTTTTCAGGTGGATAACCTTTAAGTTTGGTTGGCGAAACTTATTGTCTCCTTGCCTTAAGATCTTGCAGCCAATATATAGAATATATAGTGGCTAACTAATAGGTATTCTATTTATTTCCTTAGTCTAAAATCAAGTGGGAAGAGGTTAGGGAGTGTAGGAAACAATCATAATAAATTGTGTAATCACCATGCATTGTAATGAGGTATGAGTTAACAAGTAGAGGGTGGTTGGTTGAGTCTAGGATGTTTATATGTAGAATTCAAACACTTTACATGGGTAATTTGTGTTTATTTAAAAAATATATAGACTAACTAGAAGAAATAAAAGAGGGATGTGAGTAGCAAGTAGGAAAAGTTGGTTAGGAGAGATGAGTCTTAGGCAACTAAAAGATAGTGTTGAGAAGGTTTTGAATCACTTGGGTGGGATTTATTTGAGTGAAAATAGTTATGTTCTCTATTTGATTCCTTTACTTTAAGGATAATAATACCACTTGGTTCATTTGTCCTTTATTATTGTCTTTCCATGGTTGTGCATTTGCCTCCATGTAGTTACTTTCTTAGTCAAGGGCCTTGGAGAGGATGTGTTCCTCTTTTATTTACTTCAATATTTCAGCTTTTTGATTGAGTATATAATGTTATTGTGACATAATTTGGTTGATTCTTGGGAGCAATATCATCATGGTGGTATAATGGCAAGCCTCCTATATTGGGAATGTTTTTATAATGATTGACCCTCCTATGAAGGTAATGGTGTTATAATTTTAAGCCCTCCCATTTTGAGGCATAGTGGTAGATTGCTTGACCCTCATATGACTATTAGATGAAATATTTTGAGTGAGTATCCTCTTACCATATAATCAAATAGTGGGCCTTTTTTATGCTATGAAATATTTCCTATCAATTTCTTATGTTTATAGATTCTTAGATTCATTTTAATGATCATTTAATGCATTTTGAAATTGTATTTAGGACTAAGATTCTCCTTGGGTAAAAAATAGGAATAAGATTGTAGGTGGGTGGACAATCATTCCCTTGAGTTAGTACCCTTACTTAGATATCCACCCTTACCTTTTCCAAGTGATGTAAACATGATCATATATGGGAGTCTAAATCTTGAGGGTGTTTAGATAAGTATCTTGATGATGTCAAAAGGTTAGGAAATGAATCTTCCTTCAAATGGTCTGAAGTTGCTTAGAGTGAATGAGGACCCTTATTCAAGAATGATTGTTATTTTGTTAGTAAATTAGGCCTATATTTTTTCCTCATGATAATATATAATATGAATGGCATCTCTTTGTATTAATAAATGTTATTATCAGTCAACTTGATTTTATTATTCTTATGAAAGAGAGTCTTTTGGATAATGACCTAGTTGTGGTTAAAGAATTATGTTATCTTTATGTTGAACCTATTTTATACACTGAGATTGAACTAAATGGTGTCTGTGTGTGTGTGTGGGTGTGTGTGTGTGTGTGTGTGTGTGTGTGTGTGTGTGTGTGTGTGTGTGTGTGTGTGTGTGTGTGTGTGTGTGTGTGTGTGTGTGTGTGTGTGTGTGTATTTGGGAAATATTCATTATGTAAGGAAAGATTTCTTAACCTATTTGGTCCTATAGTACATATTGATAGTTTTATTCTCTTGCTTATATATATATATTTAAGCAAGAGAATAAAACTTTGGGAAATATTTATTATGTAAGGAAAGATTCCTTAACCTATTTGGTCCTATAGTACATATTGATAGTTGTATTCTCTTGCTTAAATATTTGTTATATAATCTCATCATACAAGCATGGTGTATCTCTTTTTGATCTAGAAGTGATGTGATATAATGAATCAAACTTATAAAAATATGAATTGAAATAAAATATATATCTATGACATTTTCATTGGAAATAAAAATATAGCTTGTAGGAATAAGCAAATTATTGATGTTATTCTAGTTTGAGATTATGCCTTGTGGTAGAGTTCCTTGGTATTTAGAAAATAAATAAGTGAAATATTGTAAACCTTTTTGTTTCAAGACTATCTCATATTAAAATAATAAGTTTATTAGATTTTGGCTCTACTATTATAATTATAACAAGGCATGAAATCTTTAGATTTGACTGAGGTCTCCCTTCCAAATAATTAATGAAACTGTTGATGTAGTTTTTATGTACACCACAGTCAATGAGGTAGACTCTAAAATTTTAGGATCTTAATAGTGGTAAACTCCACTCCAAATCATGAGTTGAAGGTATATGGTCTGAATAACTTGTTGATGGAATAACTGGTAGAGCATGTGGGTTATTTACAAGGTTTTTAGATGGAGGTGTGGTCTCTTAAAAAATAGTGAATCTCTATGTGAATTAGATGGATGGATGGTTACTAATATAAAGTGGGTGGATCTCAAAACAAAACTCAAAAAAAAGAGGGGAGGTTAAGCTATAAAAGATGATTTGTAGATTTAAGAATCACCTCTCTGTCTAGTTTCTAAATGGATAAGTGCTTTCAAAACCTATGCCTATTACAATTAGCTATTTCACGCACACTGTCAAACAAAATTTATAAGTCTAAAGAGATATTAATATAGGAAACTCAAAAGCTTCAGTCAAAGGTTGTCCCTTTTAGATCAACTATTGTACACCCTTAATAAGGAGAATATGGCTCGGGCTAATGAGGTATTTGAGGTAGCTTTTGCACACACATATAAAACTATAGAAAAAGAAAGCACTTTTACAAATATAGAACATCAATCAATCAACTTAATTACTAATAATCAATGTAATTTACTAATCCTTTAATAATTATTTCAATCTAAGACTAACATATCAATCAAGACAAGAAAGAATTCATTGTAGCTATTACACACTAAGAATTATTAAATCATACAACCAAAGTAAGATAAGCCTAATTACACAAAAATTAGAGAGAGAATATGTAAACACATTCACTGACTATCAAAATTGATGATTCTCTTGTATATTGAAAATTTTTTGACCCCCTTGATCTAGTGGATTACAATTGTTTAAATAGGCTTCAGGAAGGTGGGTGCCTCATCCTCCAAGTCTATACAAATTCATTACTTATGATAGTCATAACTTGAGTTTTAACTATAGTCAAAACATATAAGAGTCTACTTATAGTTATTATTTTAGCCTTTACAAAAGATATGAAACATGCACGTGTACAAAGAAGGGAAACTCTTACAATTATAGCTTGAACTATATGAAAACTACAAATATATGCATTAAATGACAATACCTTATTTTAAAATTTATGAGGACAACCTATTAGATAATTTACATTGGTCATCTTAAATAGACCTTAGATGTGTAAAGGACAAGTGGACCTTTAAAAATGCCTTAGAACCAATAACACTATTTAACTATGACTAACTTCCAATTATTGTGCATATAAACAACTTAGTATAACTCAAGTGAAAAAATATCCATGTGTTTATACTATGTGTTAATTCCATGTCATGATGCCCATTTGATCTTGAAATATGACCATTTATCATTTTAGGACATGTGTCACTTCCTCTTACAACCTTGAAACTTGATTAAGGTCAATTTTCATCTTTGATCTCATGAGATCATGCCTTATGGAATATTTTTATTGGTTCTAAGACCTTCGAAAAATATGTCTTAGTTTACACCATTGGTTCTAGGACCTTTGAAAAGTATGATGGTGACACATTTTACCACCATGTTCACTTTTACAAAGCCTTTGTTGCTTTGATTTTGACCAAGCATTGTTAGATCTTAGGTGCACAAGTTAACATACATTGCAGATCTTGGTGCTTCACATATTTACTCCTACTTTACCCATGACCTTGACACTTGTCATTTCTAGGTTTCCTCCATTATACAACATAAAATAGACTTAATAAAGTTCCCAAAAAAAGAACTTAAGACAAAGTTATAGTCTAAGGTTTTTATTAATGTTAATAAACATGATTAAAAACCTTAGGATAAAGTGTAAGCTAAGTTTTAAAAATATAATAAAAGTGCTTACGGAGGTGCCACTTTGTATCTATACAAGATCTCAATATATTTACTTGTTGACTCTAGGGAAGGGCCCAAAGACCATTGATATATCATCTAGGCTCCTGAGATGTTTCCACTTGGTGCTCTCAAGTCACTCTATAGATATGCTAACTTTATAACTCTACCCTATACCATTATATCTTCAGTGCATAAATCAATGTGCACCATTGATCTTCCTTTAAAATTTATTGCCCCTATGTGGGTGATTAATATCTTTGCACTGGGCTCTAAGATCTCACCACATGGATCCTTTGCATTAGTCCTTAGGTATTTTGACTTTTTGACCTAGGTGAGAGCTCACGTATCATTTTATCTTTGAATTAGGCTCTAAGATATCACCACTTGGTGATCTATCATTCAACCTCTTCCTATGAACAATAAAATATATGAATTAAGGGCTTGGCTAACATAGAGAAACTTGGATATAATTTCTAGCCTAATTTTTTTAATGTATTAATAAATACATTTAACTTTAGAATAAGGATTCAAGATAATATAATAAAGTGTTATGTAGTAATTTTGACCCTATTTAAATTTTGAATCTATTTCAAAAGGACTTTAGCTAAAAAAATTAGTCTAAGGTTTTAACATGATTTTAAACATAGATTCAGTTTAATCAATAAGAGACCAAGGGTTAATCAAAATAAAGAGTAAATTTAGCATTAAGGTGTAAATTCTAGGCAGTGTTCACACCAATGAGACCCCATTAAACCTTCAATATGAAAACATAAGACTCAAATTTTAGAAACATTAGATGAAGTCAATAAAGAATATGTGCTAATAGACCCATTTAAACTAGATTAACAAAAGATATTTAATACTAGTTCCTGATCAAGTTGAATATTCAATTTATAACAAAAATTTGTAGAATTTGAACAAGGGTCCTCATTTTGAGAAATGGGGGTGTGTTAGGTATAAAAAATAGTGACTCACAAGGGGAATAATCCTAAGTATTCAAGAATCAATAACTTCAGTTATAAATCCTTAAATCAATCATGAAGTGTGTCATAGAAGAATACTTAAATCAAAAATATGAAAGAGACTCCTTAGTTGATTCACAAAACATATTTGCCTTCCAATATTTTTTTGGATCTGTGTGTGTCAAACATGTTATTCATTTAACCCTTGTTATGATGATTTTTTCAAAGGTTGATGAAGTTGTAGTTTGTTTTCTAGTATATATTAAATATTAAAAAAATAAGGGAAGCTCAAGAATTTCTCTACTACTAGCCAAGCATCCATAGCCTTGAGAGAGATACCTTAGGCTCCTTTTCTTCTCTTTTCATTATTTTATTTTAATCATGATGCATGGTACATTAAACTTATTTCATCATGTGATATTTTTTAATTTTATTTCACTCTTTTAAACCCATTGGTTCTTTTCTTCTTTTGTTTTCCTTTTATTCTTGAATGAAAAAAGAAGAGATAGAACCCTAGTGAGCTAGTCTAATTATAAAACAAATCATTACCAAAATGCCCATACCAACCACACCTATACCTAGAATTTATCATTTATATTAGGTATTTAATGTGATAAGTTAGTTTGATCCAATAAAATTAAAAAAAACTTTCTAAATTTGTATGATGTACTCTAAGAGCAACTTTCACATAACTAGTGAAAGTATTCAATTATGACACCATCTAGAATAATTTGTGATTACCTACCTTCATCCTAAAGACTCAAAAAACATATAAAAACCCAATTTATGATCAAAATCCAAGTTATTACTCTCTTTTCAATTTTACCATTTTTATACAAGTCATAATATCAATTGGTTTGGATCTTTATCTTGGTTATGGTCAGATAAAAAATAATTTAGATTGCCAGAAAAAATAACTAATATAAGAAATCAAGAAACTAATCTAAGAAACTAGGAAAATATTCTAAATAAGTAGGAAAATAATCTAAGAAATTAGGAAACTAATCTAAGAAAGCAAGAAACTAATCTTATCCAACATCTACATTTGTTTGTCCCACATAAATCAATAATATCTATAGATGGCACAACCCTATAGGAGTGCTTCAAGAACTATCCAATGACTGGATATGTAAGCTCATTGCCTTTTAGGTCCTTCAAATGAAATGCATTATTTCCTATGACCTCTAAAATCTGGTATGGTCTAATCCATAGTGGGGAAAATTTATCATGTTGTCCTTTCTTCTCATGGGGTTTATCTAAAAGTAGCACTCGATCCAAAATCTCAAATGCTTTGACCTTTACTCTCTTATCAAACCACATTTTGACCATATCTTGGTGTTTATTTAATGTATATAAGGTATCAATCCTTAAATCTTCCATTTCTATTATGTCCATCAATCTTGACTCTATTTCATCACATGTTTCCATGTAGTCTTGCATGAACTAATAATTGGGTAATTTCAACATAATTGGGAATACAAGCCTACATCCAATAAATTGTGCTAGCCCCTTGGCTTGTCCCATACTTATTTCTTAATTACATCAATCATATTATTTTTTGTTGATTCTATGAGTCTATGTCATTGGGGGTAATGGTTAGAGGCTAACCTAATAATAATCTGGTTGTCATGTGCCCACTCAATAAATTTTGCTAATATGAAAGCTAGTCTATTATCACAAACTAAAGAAATAGGCATGCCAAACTTGGTTGTTATGTGTTCCTCTAAGAAATGAATCATATCTTATGCTCTATAATTCTTTGTGGTTATGAATTTGGTCCATCTAATATAGTAGTTAGTAGTAGTAAGCACAAATTTATGGCCTATTGAGGAATTTGGGTTGATGATTCCAATGAAGTCTAAACTCCATTGGGAAAATGGCCTTCCTTCAATAATTAGCTATAAAGGCATTATTGCATGTAATTCCCTTTTGGCTAAGGATTGGTAATCATGTCATGTACTCACATGAATATGAGCATCATTGAAAATTATTGGCCAATAATAGCCCATTATTAAGATCTTATGGGATGTGGTATTCCTAGAGGGATGACCATTGCAAATATTCTTATGCAAGTTTTATAAAATTTCTTTAGCATCCTCTACAGACACACACCTAAGGTAAATGTCTTCATAGTTTTTTATATAGATAGCTTGCTTCTTGATCATGTAATGAGTAAATTTAAGCCTCAAATCTCTCCTTCATTCTCTATCAAGTTTTAGGTAACAAGTACCTATAGGAAAATACTATATGACATCAGTATACCATTTTCCTTTTGACACTTGAACCTCAAATATCTCTTTAATGGTGATGTATGAATAAGGTTTAGTCATGATTTTAATGATGCTTTGACCTTGAATTATTTTTATATCAAATTATTGTAGCTTTTCCATCCACTTGCCTTGGTATTCTCCTAATTTGTTATGTTAAAAGGTAAGCTTAACAATAAGATCAGGCATGATGGAAATGATTTTATTCCTCAAAATATAATGTCAAAATTTATTTACTACTCTAACAAGGGTGAAAATATGTTTATCGATCATAGAGTATCTGATCTCTACATCTTTAAAATTTATGTTCATGAACAGAATGGATGCTCAGTTTCATCTTTATTTTGTGTTATAATAACAATTATATGTTCTAAAGTGAGTGAATATAGGTAGAAATATTTCATGAAATCTAGAATGATTAATATTAGAGACTACAATATTTCATCTTTAATGTCTTGAAAGGACTTTTGGGCTTTAGCCATCCATTCTATTCTAGCATCTTTCTTAAGCATGATGTTCAGAGGTCTAACAATCTCTACAAATCTTGAGATGAATTTTTGTATGAAGTTAATCTTTCAAAAGAATGATTTGAGCTCCTTCTTGATATTTGGTGGTGTAATCCTTGAAATTCATTGAATTATATCTAGATCAATGGTGATATCATATTTGGTGATGATGTGCCCCAAGAGCTTGCCTTCAGTGACTCTAAATATATTTTTATTTGGGTTTAGTGAAATATTAAACCTTATGCATGTCACAAATATGGACTGTAGGTGGCTTATATGATCATTCCTATTCTTTAAAAACACTTTAAGATCATCTGCGTAGATGGTTATGCATTTTCCTATTAGTCCTTTGAATGTGTGATCCATGGTGTGCTAGAAATTAGCCCCTACATTTATGAATTCAAATGGCATCCTTTTATACACTTAATTTCCCCACATCATACTAAATGTAGTCTTAATTCTATCCTTGAATTGTACCAGTACTTGATTATAGCCTAAAAACCTATTAAAGGACATCATTTTAGAACTACTTACTATCTGTATCACCTCATCCATAGAAGGCATGAGATAATTATCTTTTTTAGAATCCTTATTCAGATTCCTAAAATCCACACATAGTCTTATCTCACCATTCTTCTTTCTTAATGGGACCAAATTGGCTACCTAGGTAGAATGTCTTATTGGAGATTTTTTGCTTAATAGCTTCTCCACTTCTCTTTAGATGAGAGGCTCTAGAATAAGATTGACTAGTCTCTACCTCTATCTAAATAGTTTGTGATTTGGATTCAAGGGAATTATATGAGTAATAACCTATGGGTCATATACTTTCAAATCCTCATATGCCCAAGTAGCACATCCCTATACTGAGTGATTAAATCCTTCACTCATTATCTCTTTTTTGAGGTGTAGTTAAGGCTGATATTAACATAGTGTGAGCTATGTTCATCTCCTATATTTTCTCTTTTGAAGTTTGATTTATTGACCTTGGGCTCCCTGAGTTGCTAAGCTTGAGGGTCTATATCGAATGACCTTTATAAATAGACTAACCTAGCTAGGATGTGATTCTCTTTGATTTGGAGAATACCTTCCCTATCTGATTCTTTTTTAAATAGGTGATTATTATCCTTCTCATCAATGATTTGGGAATAAAATTCCCTTGAACTGGTTAAAAATCAAATAATTTGTTGGTCATCATCAAAAAACTTGAAAATTTTATATGTTATTAGGAACAGAGGGAAAAGGCACCAATTTGATGGAGAGCCTTTTTACCTTATATTCTTGGAGGGGCTCTAGATCAGCAATAATAGTAGATAATGAATTGGTAGATTGATTTTACTCTCTAAGAAGGGCTACTATGTTTAAAGCTTCAAAGATTTTGATCAGGTCCCATGATCTATGCTTATACCTTCTCAAATATGACAACTTGCATTGGTATTTATTTTTTACTTGGTTAGTTACCAGCTTCGAGTCACCAAATACTAATATCTATTTTAATTTATTCTTAAGTGTAAATTGTAATCCCAAAATTAAATCCTCATACTCAACTCTATTATTTATGCATGAAAATTGTAATATGTATGCTACCAAGAACTTTTTACCTTTTGGATCAATCATCTTGATTCCCATGTATGATCCTTGCTTGGATCTAGTGCCATCAAAGTGTAAAGTCCATATTTTTTTAGAATCTTTAGGTTATAGCTTCTATACTTGATTTTGAATAGTAAAAGTATAAATAACAAGGCTAGGAGACTTATACTTTACCTCTTCATTCTTGACATTATATTCCATGATGGGATGCTTCATTGTTGTCTCTCTATCAATTCTGATTTGATTTACAACTCCTATCCATGGTAGCCATATATGAGAAATATCTATAGAAATATATTTGTTGAGTGTTTGGACCAATCTCTACTTAGAAGTAGTACAGAGTCTTTAGGTATGTGCACCACCAAGATATCAATGGTCATTTGAACACATGGTTTAGAGGCTACTTGGATATATATGTACCTTAGTTCACCAACTATAGGCACTACTATATTATCTAATTGTGAAACCATCCTCTTTGAAGGCCTTTGATTGAAACAAAGATTTTGACATATGGAAGTAGGCATGATAGTTTTAGGTGTTCCAAAATCAACTAAACAATTATGAATATTCTTATCGAATGCCTTGATAGTCAGCAAGAAGGGTGGAAATTCTAGCTTTCTCTTATAGATAACATTGGTGTTAGATGCTTTCAACTTGTGCATAGATGTTTTTACTCTCTCCATAGGTGTCTTCCTAATAATATACCTATACAACAGCTCCTTTTATTTGGTAATATGAGCTAACTCATGAAGAGTTATATTTTATTTGATCTTCTTCATGTCTTAAACAATGTTATATCCTTCCTTTCTAGGTTCCTCCTTGGTCTAAGGCTGATCACTCCCTCTTGGAGGATTTGGATTGTTGTCATATGTAGGAGTAGGTATAATTGTAGAAGTATTTGGAGGAGTTGATGTTGTGAGTTTCTACTTATACCTTAGATTGTATCCACCTTTCTAGAATTACTTGAAAGCATGAACTTCATCTATGTTATCCTTTGGCTCATTATCATATTCACCGAAAAATGAAAACTAATGAGTTTCAAAGAATATGGTAGTGTTTGAAGGGTTAGGATCTAGATGATGTTTGGGTAGGTTATGCATCTAGTCTTTTCTAACGAGCTTTATTTAAAATATTTCAAATGTTGTGGAAAATTCAATGTAGTCAAGCTCACCATGATTAGAAGTATTATGAATTTTACATCAAATGGGAAGAGTTATTTATATCATGTTGATCTAAAAAAATTTATTGGGTTTCTCTATATTGTTCACAGGCATGTTGAATATCCTATTGTATCTCTAGAATCCAATGTTCTACTTACCAATTGGGCCATTAACATTTCCCATCCTCTATTGCATATTTAAGAAGTCATTGCTCAAATTTTGAACCATCTTTTGAATATAATATATTTTTCCCTTTGTAGAGTCAATATCTTATAAAATATTAGTGGGAAGTTTAGCTAGTTGTTGATTCTATTAGTAACCATTACCTGATGATTGATTATTCAAAAAGCTATAGTTCAACTATGTTGTCTATTTCAATGGAGGTAATGTATAGATTTGGTTCTGATTAAATGTGGGAACATTTTGTTTTACATTTGGTAATGGGTTCAATGTTGGGAAGTTGTTATTGACATTAGATATGCCATGCATCTAGAGATTGAGTTGTTTGTTTATGTTACTAGCTTCCTCATATGCTAATGCCAAATTATTGGCAATATCTAAACTTATTAGGAACATAATAGTGATGGGGTCTAGGGAAACTTTTTCCATCTCTAATTCGAATACAACATCTAGTTTATACCTTATAGTTAACCAATTGTACATCTTTTGAAACCATGCATTAAAAGTCTGAATAGGCTTATTAGGCTCTCTCTTCATACTGGTAAAGTGTTTGTATACCAAACCAAGGTTGGTGACCTATCCAAATTGTGAAATAAGAGTTGCTTGACATCCACTCCAAGAAGTGATGGAGTTATTTGTTATATTTAAATACCAATCATAAGTGGCATCCATTAATGTAATAGGTAATAATCTACATAAAACATATTAATTAACAACATTCATTAATCTCAAAGTAGCCTTGAAATATTTGATATGTTCTTCTACTATCCTTGCTCTTAAATGAGAAAAGGATGGTAGATACTTCTCAAGATTCTTAGGTAAATCATGAAGATCTTTAGAGATGGTAATAGTAGATCTAAAAAACCAAGGTGGTTGAGCCATTGGCTGATTAACAAGCAAATGGTTCCTTACAGGTAAAGGGTTTCCTATTGGAGGAAGTAGATTATTATGAACTAGGGTTTTTATCATAGTTCTAGGTCTCATATGATTTGATAGGGATGATACTAGAAAAATAGCCTAAGAATTAGATCTGGTCACTCTCCTAAGTGAATCTAGTGTAACTCTACATAAAGAATAACTATTATTATCAAAGGTTAGGGCCTTCTTAGCACCAATAAATTATTGATGAAATTTTTATATACACCACAATTAATGAGTTATCCTCTAATTTTTTAGGATCTCAAAAGAGGTAATGTCCACTTTAGGGCAAGAGTTATAGGTATGTGGTCTAAATAACCTATTAATGGAATAGCTAGTAGAGCATGCAAGTTGTTGACAAGGTTTTTTGATGGAGGTGTGCTCTCTCAAAAAGTAGTGAATCTCTATGTGAATTAGATGGATGGATGGTTGCTAATCTAAAGTGGGTGGATCTCAAAACAAAACTCAAAAATGAAGGGGATGGTAAGGTAGAAAAGAAGATTTTTTAGTTTTAATAATCATTTCTCTAGCTAGTTTCTAAATGGACAAGTGATTTTAAAACCTATGCCTATTATAACCAAAAATTTCACACATGTAGTCAGACATAGTTTAGAATTATAAGGGGATATTGATATAGGAAACTCATAAGCCTCAGTCAAAGGTTTCCCCTTTTAGATTAGTTATTGCACACCCTTAATCATGAGATTATGGCTTGAGCTAATGAGGTATCTGAGGTAGCTTTTACACACACAAATAAAACTATATCAAAAGAAAACACTTCTACACACTCAAGAACATAAATCAATCAACTTAATTACCAATAATCAATGTAATTTACTAATCTTGTAATAGTTAATGCACATCTAAGACTAGCATATCAATCAAGATAAGAAAGATTTCATTGTAGCTATTACACACTAAGAACTATTGAATCATACAACCAAAAGAAGATAAGCCTAATTATTAAAAATAGAGAGATAGTACATAAACACATTCACTGATAATCAAAATTGATGGTACTCTTATATATTTGAAATTTTCTAACCCCCTCTAACTAGTGGATTATAATTGTTTAAATAGGCTTGGCGAAAGGGGGTTCCTCATCATCTAAGTCCATTTAAAGTCATTGCATGTGATAGTCTGAATTTAAGTTCTAACTATGTTCAAAACCATATAAGAGTCTACTTACAGTTATCAGTCTAGCCTTTGAAAAATTTATGTAACATGTGCATGTGTATAAAGAAGGGCAAATATTACAATTATAGATTGAACTACATGAAAAATATAAATGATTTCATTAAATGGTAATACCTTATTTTATAAGGTGTGAGGATAACATGTTAGATACTTTAAGTCGATCATTTCAAATATAAATCATACACCTATGAAGGACAAGTGGCCCTTCAAAAATGCCTTAGAACCAGTAACACTATTTAACTATGAGTAACATGCCATTACTAGGCATCGAAATAACCTAGTATAACTCAAGTGCCAAAAGATCCACATGTTTAGTCTATGTGGTAATACCATATCACAATGCCCATTTGATCTCAAAATATGATTATTTGTCATTCTTAAGACACATGTCACTTACCCATACAACTTTTAAACCTGATCAAAGTTGATATTCATCTTTAAGATCATGAGATCATGTCACATGGTAGCTTTATATTAGCTATGTGACCTTTGAAAAGTATGTCTTGGATTTTACCATCAGTCTCTATTACACAAATAAATCTCACTTTATCAATCTTGCTTTTGCATGATTGGATGCCAGTATGCCACTTGGTAGTTCCTTGAGGTTCTCTACATACTATATAGTCATAGCTCAAATGCCTTTTTTCCACATGGTGTCTTATCACTAGTTCTGAGACCTTTGAAAATTCTCTATTGATCTCACACTATTGATCCCATTTAGATGGATCAATGCGATTCATATATCTCCATGTACTTGGTTATGCCTTCACATCATTGGATATGTATTTAAATTTTCCCATGATGGTGACACTTATCACCACCATGTTCACTTTTAAAAAGCCTTTGTTTCTTTTATTTTTATCTCATACTATTAGATATTTGGTTCATGAGTTAATTTGCACTATATATCTTGGTGCTTGACTTATTCACTCTTATTTTGTCTATGATGTTGACACTTATCATTTCTAGGTTCACTCCATTCTCTAACATAAAATAGACTTAATAAAGTTCCCTTAAAAAGGAAATTAAGACATAGTTATAGTCTAAGTTATTTATTCATGTAAATAAACATGATTAAAATACCTTAAAATAAAGTCTAAGCTGAGTTTTATAATATAATAAAAGTGCTTTCAGGTGTGCCACTTGGAAGCTCTACGGGATCTTGGTATATTGACTTGTTAACTCTAGGGAAGGGCTCATAAACTATTTATCTACCATCTAGACTCCTAATATGTTACCACTTGGCATTTTTGGGTCACTCTATATATTTTTTGTCTCCATAACTCTAACCTACATTGTTAGATCTTTGATGCACAAATTAACATGCATCATCGATCTTCCTTTAAACTTTATTGACCCTTTGTGAGTTATTGATCTCTTTACAATGGGATCCAAAATATTTCCAAGTGGATCCTTTATCTTATTCCTTAGGTATTTTTACATTTTGACCTAGGTGAGAACCCACATATCATTTGATCTTAGACTTAGGCTTTGATATCTCACCACTTGGTAGTCTATCATTCAACTTGTTCTTGTGAACAATAAAATATATGAAGTAAGCGCTTGGGTAACATAAAGAAACTTAGATATAAATTGTATCCTAATTTTTTTTATTGTATCAATAAATACATTTAATACTTTAGAATAAGGCTTTAGGCTAATATAATAAAGTGTTCCCTAGTTATTTTGACCCTACGTAAATTTTAAATCTATTTCAAAAGGGCTTTAGGCTAAACAAATTAGGCTAAGGTTTTAACATGATTTTAATCATAGATTAAATTTAATCAATAAGAGACCAAGGGTTATTAAAAAGAGAGTCAGTTTAGAATTAAGGTGTAAAATCTTAGTCAGTTTTCACACCATTGAGACCCCATTAAACCTATAACATGGAAACATAAGAATCAAACGTCAGCAACATTAGATGAAGTCAAAAAAAGATTATTTGCTAATAGACCTAACTAAACCAGATCAACACAACATATTCAATAGTTTTTCATGATCAAGTTGAATGTCCATTTTATATAAAAAATTTGTATAATTTTAATAAGGGTCATCATTTTTATAAATGGGTGTGTGTTAAGTAGAACAAAAAGAAGAAGATCTGATCATCTTTCTTGTATGATTTATTTGTGCTTCATAAAAAATCAATGTCATTTGTATGAGTTAGTTATGCTTCATAAAAAATCGATTTCATTTCATCTTCCTATTAAATGTAATGATTTGGTTCTTGTTTTATTACTAGAAGTGTAGTCGACTAACAAATAAACCAATTTGATCATAGGAGTGAGTAGTTCCTTAGGATATTTTTGACTAGAATAGACTTGTCTTGTGATTATTTGATAGTTGAATAAACCAATGATAAAATTATTTTAGTGTCAAAATATAATTATCAATTTAAATACAAGCTTCTTTAGCTTAGTTGACACTTTTTTCGACATGTTAATTTTGGCAGTCCATTACAGACATGTTTTACCTTGCTTAGTTTGTTCCCTTTTACCTAAGCCATTCCTTATTGTTATTTGGCTTGTATATTAGTCATTTTTATAATATTATCTATTTATACCATTTTAGTTATGCCTTAGGCCATTTTATAATTTATTTTTCTTATCGGATCTCACCTTTGCTAGTGATTCAATTTTTTGATGGATTTTGAATTAGATGTATATTGATTTCACTTCATTTTTTGCATTTTTGCCTTATCTTATTTTTGGTATTTTATAAATTTGGAAAGATGATTATATATGGCATCATTTTTGTGGCTTGTAGCTTTAGCTAGTTATTATAGTAGTAAGAGGATATAAGGAGTATAAACCTTTGAAGAATAAAGGTAGAGATTTAAGAAAGATTAGAAGAATATTAAGATCAAGAAAAGTGCTTTGTGTATAGTGCAAGTTGATATATGCATATTTTTTATAAGTTATAAATTAATATAATAAATATTTAAGAGTTTCCTTAATATATTCCACCTTATATTTTTTTCTTTGCTTGAATTTTGGATGGATTATAGTATCTAATATCTAGATTGAGAACTCCATACATAGTCTAGACAAATTAAAGAAAACACTATTTTATTTTACCCAGTCCATTTGTAGAAGAATATTTATAAGTGATTAAAGTATTTTTTCATTTTGGAATTGTGGTAGGAAGTATATTCATTTGATTATCAAGAGTCAATCTAACTCTCCCAAAAATTACATATAGTCTAAATAATAGTGAATTATATCTTTGCATAGTATAAAGTACAAGTGAACATATGTGTTTTGAGTAAATTTTCATTGTTTAATTCTTAAAATAGGTTCAAATTTCAATAATATATGTTAATCCTTCAATCTAATAACATAGTGAAGAAATAAAAACTCAAGGTTCTATGTAAGTAATTTTTGGAAGCTTATAATCATTGTTTATGACCATATAACTCTTGGAGAAGTTTAATAAAACTTGGGAAGACATTATCTGATTAATAGTAGAGGTATAAGTGGTATAAGATCCAAAATAACCCATTTTTATTGTTCTTGGACTCAAACAAGCCTATTAATTTTAAGACTAGGGTTTCAAATTTGAAACTTAAATAACTCTTATTTACATTTTAAAAAAAAACATAAAAGTTTGGATATAATGTGTTTTAATGGGATCTAAAAGATTCATGTGTTTTTAATTTGATTTAGGGTTGTGTGGTCAATTTTCATACCTATGTGCTTATATTAGGCCTAAGAGACCTAATTTGGAGAATAGGGTGTGGAGTTAAGTGGTCTCACTTTATAGTTATGAGCTAAAAGTTTGTGTGAATTACAATATGGATAAAGGGTCCTTAAAATTTTACTTATACTATTAATAAACCATTTAAATTATCCAAACCAAGGAGTTGTGTATATTAAGAGGGATATATGAAATTAGGGGCTTAAAAAGAGAATGAGTGGATGATTGAAGGTACAACATTGGAGACCATGTTATTTGATTAGATGTATTAAGGGTATGTAAATGACTATGTAGATGGATATATTAGCCTTGGTGTTAAGATCATATTCATAGTGGCATACATTAAGTTTTTAGGCTTATGAATCTAAATAATAAGATAAGCAAGAATGAAGTAAATATAAAGAGTGAGAACATGATATTAGTGTATGAATTGAGGAGGTTGATATTAAGAAGGGAAGAGTGTATAGATATTTTATGTGTGAGCTTTCTTGTAGATGTGAAGAGTACTATGCATGATAAGAGGCTTATGAGCCTAGTAGATATAAAGTGTTCAAAGTAATAAAAAAGGAGTAGAGGATATGTATAAATCAAAAAATTAGAGATATAATAAGAGAACCAAAGATAAAATCAAATATAGGGGAATGTAAAAGGTAAGTATATGTTACATCTACATCATTTTATTCGATTTTATCTATATTAAGTGGTATCATATCCTAAATAACCTATTGGAGGAGAAGATAGATAGCCTTAAAGGAAAGAAAAAGTACATATTTTGATGTTTTATTTCTTATTTAAGACTATGTTATATAAATAAAGTTTAAAGCTGTGAAAAAATCTTATGAGGCTATCAAAATAAAGAGATATTAAGGTAAAGAAGTCAAAGAAAGAGTTGGTAAAAACAATGAAATTTTTTAGATAAAGAATAAATACATACCATGATATAGGTAAAGTTGATTTGTGTTTATTTGATGAAAATATAGGTTGCATTGATTGCATATTTTACATTGATTATAGTAAGATGTTGCAAAGTGAGATAATGATCTCAAGAGAAAGAGAGGCAAAGTGAGAGGTTTTTGAAAACCTAAAAGGTAAGAGGTTAAGAGATTTGGTGTGGCATATACTCCCTAAATCCATAGAGGCTTGAAGAGGAAAGAGAGATAGTATGAGATCAAGAATAAGATCAATGAGATATTAGAGAATAAAAGATTAGTCCTAGAAGGAGAAGAGAACTAGGTGAAGTCCTAAGAGGAAAGAAAGTCAAACTTGTTGAGAATAAGTAGGTCCAACTAAGGCCTAAAAAGTAAATATAAGTTAAGATTAAAGATAAAAGAGAAGAGAGATAAATAAGGGATTGAATAGTTTCCATAAGAAGATGGAAAGATAATAAGCTAAGAAGAAAGAGTTAGAGATGGAAAGAGATATTGTCGAGATAAAGATAATCTTAGTAGGGATAGAGAAAATAGAGAAAGTATTGGAAGAGTCAAGACCAAGTTTCTTGGTATAAATCAAGAAGAAATTAAAATGGTATCTCAAGCATATTATAGACAAGATGATAAGATAAATAATATTGATAGTAAGTCAGCCTAAAGAAGAAAGCAAAGAGGAAAACAAGCCTCAAAAGTTAATAGTTGATGATTTATTTACATGTGTGTATGAAGGTGAAAATATCTATGGAGGTGAAGCCCATTTTGAGGGATTAAGGACAAAATATATCAAAGAAGATAAAATATTGATGGCAAAAGAGAACCATGAACAACATGCTTGTATAGAAGACTAAGTGAATATACAAAAAAAGTGGAGATATGATATCTATAGGAAGGAGAGATTATTGGTGAAAAATAATGAGAACTTTAAGAGGTTATATGGACTTAAATGTTTGATTCTAACATTACTTTTTATGAATAAAGTGCATATTTTAAATAAGAATATGATTTGCACAAAGAGACAATTGAGCTATTGGATAGGATCATGGAAGAAAAAATTGAGATGGAAGCACTCTATGAAGTGTTTTATATACAAGAAGGGACATATGAAGTGGTAGAAGAAGAATATGAAGATGAAAAATATATGGAAGTGCTTATAGAATCAAAATTGCAATAGGAAGATGTGTTTCAATTGGAACAAATTGAAGAAAAACAAGTTATTGATCAAGATATAAATGAGTAAACTATGAAACAAAAGTTCATATGGCAACAAATCATGCATGGATCAAAAGATTTGAACCTCATAGGAGATGAGTAATCCATCATGGAAACTAAGTTAAAAATAAGGAAGATATTGAGTCAAGTAAATGATATGGAGGTTGGATAATAGGCATCAAAAGAGATGATAGGAGATAAAGAGGTAATTTTGCCTTAGATTTTTATGATTAAATATGATTTTAGTTTTGAATTTGTAGGTATGAATAAGCATGAAGGCAAACATGAGGTGTCCTTATTTATGGAATTAAATAAAGAAAAAGAAGAAGAGATTAAGCTACATAATTTCATAAATCATGAAGAGTTGAATAATGAGGAAGAACTAAAATAAATCTAGATCAATACAAATAATAAGTTGAGAAATTATAAGAGTAGGAAGAAGAATAAAACATTTCACTTGAGCAGGAGCTCAAGTCTTTTCCTACTAGGGGAGTTTGATGTAGAGCATTACTAAGAAACATAATATGTAAATATGTTTAAGAGTGAATTTTGAATATTTTGGTCTTATGTAGGTTTTGGTGCTCTTATAGGGAGCATGAAAGTGATTTGGATTCATTATAGGTCCTAGAAGTGTGTGTTTCTAGTCATTTTGGAGTTTCCCTCCAAAATCTTAGATTTGAAAATTTGAATAATGTAATTATGCTTAAGAGTGGTATTTTGGGTTGTTTTTATTAATAGGGTGTTAAATGTTTGTAGTGGGGCCTTATATGGTCTTAGTAGTGAATATTAGTGGTCTTCCAATGTATAATTTGTACCTAAGGAGTTTAAAGAGTAAACAATATATAGATTATTCCCTTGTTAGTCCAAATGAGAAAACATCAAGCATAAAAATACACTAGGATTAAACACTCTTGCCTAAGAACTAGGGAGAGAATAACACAATCAGCATGATCACAAAATAGAGATTAATAAAATATAATTTTATTACCTCTTTTCTTGAATCTAATTCTTACTTGTTGGCATAAGGATGTTCATGCTTGGTGTATGATGATTGTAGTCTTTTATTAGTGATCTTACATAGTGGTGGCACCTCTCCAATCATCACTTATGGCTTGGTGTGAATCTTGGCATAAATTATGCATTATAACACTACTCTCAAAGTATTTAAAAAGGTATTCCATTAGAATAACCTTACACACAAAATATTATTAAAAAATGATGTGGAAATTTGTATTTTTAACTCAAATAACTAACTCTAACCCTACGTCGATTATGTTAAATTCTAACTTGGGTTGAGTCTAAATTAACCTAGGTTGAGTTAATCTAAATTTGGGTTGGGTTAAGGCACTCATGAAATCTTGACACCTTAGTTTCAAATATTTGTGAGGCATGACAACTCACTTTAGATATTTGTGAGTTGAGTCATATTTTTGAATATTTATGAGATAATAAATCACTTTATTAGCTCATTTAACCTTTTGATTTCATATTTGGCTAAAAAATGTTTTTTTGGTAAATGAAATTCACTAATTTGATTTAGAATTTTTGTTTAGGCAAGTTAATTTAGATTTTCAATATAATTAGTCTTGATTAGTATTTTTTTGGCTTTTGTAAATTATTTTAAATGATATGAATTAATAGTTTGGCATTCCAAAAGTGCCAAATTAATAGGTTAGTGATGCATACAGGGTAATACACCAAATAAGATAACATCATCACATTTTTGGGAAATTAAATCCCTTATGAATATGAATGTAGGGAAATTAGGTGATTTATAGAGATAAAATGTGTCATTTACTAGAAATTAAATGAAATCTTTAGTTTATGCATGAAAGTGGCCAAAACCAAGTGTCTACAGTTTTCCCATGTTTGAGAAGGCATTACAAGACACACGAATAGTAACATCTTTTAAAAAAATGAAAAAATCATTAATCTAAATGGTTCATACCCTAAAGTGTAGTTTATAAACCTTGATTTCACCCTCAAGGGAGTGGGTCACAAAAATAGAATAATAAAGCATTCCCTTAAAATGAATAAAATGACATAATCTAAATGGTAATGGGGGTGGGATTATTAAATTTAAAAAAGGTAGTTATAGAAATTAATTAAGGTAGAGTCACTAATTTTCCTCAATGTGGTTATAATTAGTAACAAATTATGTGACACTAGTTTTCCCAAAGGTAGTTATAATTAGTGGCACAAATAGATATCCCGATAGAGTAATGGAACATGTACAAATTTGTCCAAAGGTAGTTATAATTAGGAATGGAATGGGGAACACATTAATTTTCCCCAAGGTGGTTATTATTAGCAACATATACATTTTCCAAAGGTGGGTGGAGTGGTTAAAAATAATGATTTGACCATAAGCAGTTATAATCATTAGCATGAGATGTAAAAATAATGATTTTTCCATAGGCAGTTATAATCATTAAATTGGTCAAAAATAGAATTTTCCACTACATGGAAAATTAACAAGGGTGGATTGTTTATAAAATAGATTTATTATGATATAGTAAAGGATAAAAACACATTTCTATTGTAAATGTGAGTTTGAAGATGCACATTTGAACAAACATGGGATATAGGTGGAAAAATTATGTTGTTAAAAGAGTCTCAGGGGAGGCCCACTAAGATGGTGTTTCTTATGAGATATTTTATTGGTTATAATTTAATTATGTTGTATGACTCATATGGATGATTATTCAAATATTTTCATCTATATAAACACATAATAAAGCATTTTTTAACTCTTATTTATTACTCATAGATTCAGGCATGTGTTAGGGTAGTTCGTTGGTTTTGATATATTGGAGTGATGATGCCATTGCTATAATAGACTCATGTGAGCATGGTTTTATTTATAATGTGATATTATGCATGATATTATGATATCATTCTATAATAGACAATTCATATCCTAAGAATAGAAAACTTAATTTAAATGTAAATATAAACAACTTAGGAATGAGATGTGGATAATCAAAACCCAAGTGTAGATATAACAAATAAATCAATTGTAATACTAAATAAAAAAATCAAAATCAAAGTAAATGATATAGATAATCAAGACTTAAGTGTATACAAAATATAATAGTCTTATGGAAACCAAGGAATATAAAGGCAAAATAAATAATAAAACAAACAAACAGATATATATATATATATATATATATATATATATATATATATATATATATATATATGTATATATAAACAAAAAAATTAAAAAACACCAATAAAAACAAAAAAATGAAACACTAATAAAATAAAATAAACAAAACACGCAAACAAACAAAGTGAAAAAAAATAAAAATAAAAACTAAACAAAGGAAACCAAATAAAATTGAAGTAAACAAACTACTCAAAACACATAAAAAAACAAACAAATAAAGATAAACAAACACCAGTAAAAAACAATGGTTAATCACAATGTTAGTATGAACATAAAACAAATTATTCATGGATGTGTAATAGACGTGTTTCTCTTAGCGACAGGGTGACCCCTAAACTAGGTAGTAATGGCATAGGTACAACAACACAATAATAAATGACACAAGGTTTCCCCTAGGAGATATGGAAACAATGACACAAATGATTAAAAAAATGGGGGGAATAAAATAATAGAAGGGTTAGCTAAGCTGAATCTAGATGCAATAGTCAAGTGGATGTTGTGTACATACTTCCATGGACACAAGATCCAATGTGAACTTCAACCAAAATGTAGTTCTCCTAGGATATGAGATATAATAAAATGGATGAATGATAATAAAACATTATTGACTTGTAGATTAAAATATGAATGATCTCATAAAATGGTGAGTGTGTAAGAAAAGAGAGGATGACATTTCACAATCATGAAAATGTCAACACAAATAAATTGCAAAAACACAAGAGTATGGTTTAAGCTAAAACCACACTAAAATATAAGAGATTAGTATCCATAAATAAACTAAATTGTTAATTCGTAGTGTCTACTACATCTAGGTCATGGATAAATGACTTACTCACAAAATGGTGGGAGCATAAGATGAAGTACTCAAAAATGGTGAGAGTGTACAACTTAAGGCCAATAAAGATGGGGAAACTAAATGACAACTGGTTACTCATAAAATAGTTAGGTGTCCCAAAATCCTTGGGGAAAAAAAGTAGTTGAAAAAGAAAGGGGTAGTTGAGCTAACCCAAGATACCCCATGTATCTAAGTGATGCCTACATAGTCCATATGGACCTTAGGGTATTTTAGTTATCCCATAAATGGGAGATATAATACCAAGGTGGTCTAAAATTAAATTAAACAAATAAAATGGTCCAACCCAAAAAAAATTAATGGTTTTGTATCTCATATGTAAATTCTAAACCAATTTTCATGATTTTTTTTATTTTTAGGATTTTTAATATTTTTATGGATGTTTATGGGTATTGAAAATATTTAAATTATCTAGGCATATCAACTCAATCAAGAATTATGAGACATAGAATAGTTCAACTCATAAAATGACAAGAGCATGGTTTAGGTTGCTTGAAAAATGGTGAGAGAATTCAAACTTAAATTTCTCATAAAATAGCAAGAGTGTGGCAAAGAGATGACTGAGTTGACCTCAATGTGAATCAAGTGTTGCCTACATAATCTTTCACGACCTCAAGTCACTATAGTTACACATATACAAAAGGTGGTGAGGGTGGTAAATTTATTTTAATGTGTTTGGTATATTTGTTATTTCAACTCAATAGAAAATTATGAGATATAACACGGTCCAAACTTGTAAAATAGTGAGTGTATGGAAAATAGGTAACTAAGTTAACCTCAACATGAATCAAGTATTGCCTACATAGTCCCACAGGACCTCAAGTCACTATAGTTCTACCTTAACTAATGAATGTGGTAAATTTCTTCCAGTGTGTTTGATGTTTTTGGTATCTCAAATCAATAGAGAATTATGAGATACAACACATTCCACACTCACAAAATGGAAAGATCATATGACAAAGGGGTGACTGATCTAAACTCAACATGATTCAAGTGTTCCCTACATAGTCTTGAAGAATCTCAAGTCATTATAGTTTTACCTTTAATGATGAAGGTGGTAAATTGATTCCAATGTTTTTGGTGTTTTTGTTATCTCAACTCAATAGATAATTATGAGATACAACATGGTCCAAACTCAAAAAATGGTGATAGCATATGGAAAAGGGGTGATGTAGCTAACCTCAATGTGAATCAAACACTGTCTACATAGTCCCATATGACCTCAAGTCACTTTAGTTCTGCTTATGTAAAAGGCATCTAATTAAGTACCAATAAGTTAAGGTAAAAGGAAAAAAGAAAGGAAAATTATAATAGAAATGGAAATATGATATGATAATGCATGGAAAAGGTTTTGTTCTTAATTTTCCCATATGTGGTTATAATTAGGAAGCAATGGCAAAGGGTTAGTGATACTAATTTTCCCATAGGTGGTTATAATTAGTATCACTAGGTGGGAATGTAATTACAAATGATGTAATTAATATCACCATTATCATACTACTTTCATAAACTACCATTCAAACATTTGATTCTAAAATTACTTATGGAACTAAATCTGTCAACCACTAAATATCCCTGAAGTATAAATGACTTGGAACCAAGGCCATACATGATAGGTGAGGTTAGGTACGAATAAATTGGCTAGTAAAGGGTTATGGGAATGGTAAAATAGTAAGTCATTTTAAATGGCAAGGCAAATGGTAAGGCAAAGGTCAATGCACAATAAATTATTTTTTTGTTCATATTGATAAGGAGATGCATGTCCTAATTAGCATATAATACAACTAGAATGGTCAAATGTTTAAATTTATAGCTCACACCCCTTATGAATAACTACTCTATCAAGAAACTACTACCTATTTATACTCCAATAATGTTGTGATATTTTTTGGTCATTGATTTTATTTCCTTTAAATTTTGAGACAATGTGTCGTCATTGCCTCTATAAAGGAAAGTGCAACCAAAGATGGTAAATAGGGATAAGAATTAGTTAAAAGGTCTGATCTAGTAATGTAACATAGGATTTAAATGAATAAATGGATTATAATGTAATATATAATGGTTTGGTAACAAATGAAGATTGGGATTTTTAGGCACACATAATGTTATTAATTCTAGATTCGACATAATTTTATTTGTGGTGGGGTCAAATACTTTTGATTATGCTCTCGATAGGACTATTATATTTTTTTTGTTTGGGCCTAAGATATGTTTCCATCTAATTATGATGTATAATACAAGTTGTACTAATGTTATATTTGATAATGTCTTCATAAAGTAGTGAAAAACTATTGTGCTCAACTATTAGTGCCTCAAAGAGGTTTTCACCAATAAAAGTGTCTTGATTATCCCATAGAACCTATGATAAGGTTTCAATAAGGAACATTGACTTTTGACATTGATTGTATTCTAATGCCTTAAACAAGGTTTCACTAGAATATGTTGAGTTTGGACTTTGATTTCCCTCTACCACCTCTAAAAATGTTTCACTAGGATATTGTTCTTCTACATGAATGTGTTTTTGGCCCCCTTGATATTTTGCAAATAACATGTCATCATGGATGCAATTCAATACCATGTGATTTAGTTATCCCAATCAACACTATTGGAAGGTGAAATATTAATATAATGGATAGGTTGGTTGGTGTTAATGGCATGTGAAATGGTAAGAGGTAACACAATCCTTGTATAAGATACTAAGAGAGTTTGTGTCAATGGTGAAGTAATCATCCTCAAAAACTATGGAAGAATCATAAATGTATTCAAATTAATATTCAAGACATGTGTAACAAATGTTGAAACAACCATGAATGTATTATAATTATGAATTTGAGTCTGATTCAAGAGAATATAAATCTAACATTGAGACTGATGTTGATTCTACTTCTGACGCTAAATCTAATAATGATTTAAAATTAGAACCTGATTTTGATGTTGATTCTTCATTTGGTGTGGCATCAAAATACTATGTTAAATGTTTTATATTGAATGATTAATGGCATGTGGCTGAATAATTTGATCTTAATAAATAGGCTTAGTTAAGGACTCCATAAATATTGGCTTGTCCAAGTGAGGCTTCTCAACAAAATAGAAATGGTCAACAAACAACTCCATAGAGATTAACTTATCAAAGTGAGGATCCTTAATAATAGGTAAATGTTCAAAATAATGATTTACCCAATGGAAGTTATAATTATTATGTGGTGAATCAACAAATACTAGCTTTTCAAAGTGAGATTCCTCTAGCAAAGGAAAAGTATCAATAAGAAACTCTATAGAGACTAGCTTGTCAAAGTGAGGCTTCTTAACAAAAGGGAAAGGGTCAAAGGTTAATTCAACATAGGTTAACTCATCAAAAATAGGTTCTTCAAAAAAAAAATCATATAATGGTTGGTTCTCTTATCCTTGGCTTACACTTGGTTGTAAAAACTCAAATTTGGAAACATCTTGTTCTTTGAATGATGGCTCTTGGAGAGGTAATGATTGGCTATGTTGTGGTTTAAAGATTGGCTTGGATTTTATAAAGTGGGGGAAGGTTGGAAATGGAAGAAGAATGATTTATAGTTCAATAATGATCTATTTTTAAATAGGATTATCTAATATGGGATCAATAAAGACTAATTATGGGTCTAGGATGGCAATTATGCTCTGTCTAGTTACAATTTTGTGACCTTGTTAGGATAATGAGCTACCTAATTTAGAAGGGAATAGAATGGTAATGAATGGGTGATGAAAATATTGGTTTTTAACATATGTAAAATGATAATGGCTGGGAATGGTAATCCTTGTATGCTATAGAGCTTATTTACTAACATAAGATGAAATATGAGGGCCTAGAATGATAATCCTTTGGTGCTATAGAATTTGGTTACTAATATAGACTGAAGGATTAGGGCATGGATAAGAAGGTGGTGTCAATAAATACTACACTAAATTTTCATGCATTTATCTAATGTATGGAATGTTATAATATGGTTAGTGATTTGTATCATAAGTTACATTGTCATATGACTCTTGAATAAAAGGGTTGTGCCTTTGTTCAATGTATGGAATGCTATAAGATGGATATGGATTTGTATCATAATATATGTTATCATATGACTCTTGAAGAAAAGGGTCATGCCTTTGATCAATATATGGAATGTTATAATATGGATAGGGATCTATCTTTTAATCTACATCATCATATAACTCTTAAACAAAAAGGATGTTTCTCACAAAGTTCTCATAGTTAGGATTATACATAGTCATACTACATGTGTAATGAGTTATATTTAGATCTATAGATAGGTCTCATGAAAATAAAAGGGTCTAAATTTAACAAATAAATAAAGGACCCATAGATTTTTAAAAGAGGCACACAGGGATAAATAACTAAACTAGGCAAAGGTATAACAAAAAAACATGAGACCAATCTAATAAAGTGATATTGATTTGCCCAAAGGTAGCTATAATTAGTGGAAAAAGTAACATAAAGGCTCAAAATCATTTACAGCTAAAGTACCAATTTACCAAAGTGTGATTATAATCAGTGACATGAGTGTCCAAATAAATTATAACAATTGTGAACTAAGATCAAAATAGAGCAATAATTTGACCAAAGCTAGTTATAATAGTTTTAATGGGAAAAACAAGGATAAAACTTGAAATAAATAATTTGAAAAAGAACTCAAAAATAAACTCAAATAAGATAATTGGCTTAGATGACACTTGGTAATTGGTTCACTTACGACTTGATATTTTATTTAAGAGACACTTTTAGAAAAATGGAACTAAGACACTCAAAGTTTGTCACAACAAACCTCAAACAAAACCAATGGAAAAAACTCAGATTGAAAGGATACTCTAAACAAGGTAAAAATAAAAAAATATCACTAGGTCTAGGCAAGGGGTCTTTTAGCTCAAAATAGGAAATTAACCCAAGTAACACAATCCAAACACAAAAAGGTAGACTATCTAAGCCCAAATTAGATGAAGCTTTAACATAAACCTGATTAGTTAAGGATTTGAACTTTGAAAGGTTTAATTTCATATTTAATTTGAAGCAAAAGGGATAAACCAAAATGATCAGTGTAACGACATGTTTGAAACAAGAGTGGTACAATAATGGATTAAAACTTGGTTTCAAAGGCAACAAGAGATTGGAAAAAAAATTATAGTGTAATAACGCTCCTTCAAAAAAATGTCATGGTAAATGATTTTGTACTATAATATCAATGAAAAACTTTTGGGATGAAATGGGAAGTGTAACAACACCCCACTTAAACAAGTTGCTTCTCTTAATTTATGTAAGAAACTAGTAATAAGGGTGTGGTAGAAGAACTATTTGTTTGTGTGAAAATGATCTAAATGAGTGTGGAAATATCCTCTTTATCTTTGGAATAATGATCTATAGATAATAAAAAACTCATGCAAAGGGGTTGTTAGAAAGATAATAAGGTGGATTGCCTAGTGTGAGCTAGATCTAAAAAGTGTGAGCTGGTTAGGATGTTGTTAATACACTCTTTGATAATATTTAAGTTAAAAGAGATAAAAGGGAATTACTTGCATCAAATAATAGAAGGAAATAAAATGAAATACAAGAATAAATAGATGTTTGATAATGAAAAATAAACTAAATATAGAAATAGTGGGTCAATAGTGGTGCTAAAGTAGGTCAATTCAAGTTCAAAAATTAGGTAGGGGTCTGTGAATAGGTAGGGACATAGAAAGTTAGATTGGGTTGGGGTTAAGGGGTAAAAAATAACTTGTTATTTCTTTCCATAGTGACCATCGATGGTTTGGGTGATCAATAGTAGTTAAGTTAGCCATCGATGGTTGGGTAATTGTAAGTGGTTATAGGTGATTTTTGGTGCCAAAGTAACCATCGATGATTCTTATAGATTCTAAAGATGTTTAAGAAAAGGTTATAGAATCATTAAATAAATGGTTTTGGGATATGGTTAAGGTCTAGTGGTTAGGAAAAAAGATGCTGAAGGGTCTGATCCAAGTGAGGAAGTCAGAAAACAAACAAATAAAACCTACACTACAAAATGTACATAGCTTGTTGCTTGATGGTATATGGATGATCCTAGAGCAATTTTGGTAGAGTAACAGTAATTTTCCTTAAGGGAAATTTTGTTAGAGTTTCAGGTCTCTATTTTAGTTGTTGAATCTATAGAGGGTATACCTACTAGTTAATGGCTTGATCACTTGTGTGATAGAATGCTTGATTATGGATCAATAGATAGATTGATCATGGATACCTAGTCACCTCTTACTCCCCTCCTTTTATAATAATAGAGAGATGGAGGTATAAGGTTTTATATGATATTAGGCTATTTATTTTGATGCATTTTGATGTGTTATCAATGAGTAAGGTGAATATATTAAATTATGTTGTGTTAGCTTATACACAATTGGTGTTGTGTTTGGAATGTGGAGACCTGATCATCAGTGGTTAAGGTGATCATCCATGGTTGAGTGTTGAAGGTTAAGTTGGGTAAAAGGGTAGGTTTTGTTATTTTTTAAAACTTACCATGGTTAGGTTTAGTTACGGTCAAAAATGTCAAATTGATCTCAAGGGGGTCCAGGGGTAGTCCAGGGGTGTTTTGACATTGGGAACTGTAGTGTGCAGAATTTTGGTGTCTACATTCTACCACTTTTTATTATGTAGTTTATGTTAACAAGATGTAAAAAAAAAATATATTGTGATTCAAAGGTTTGTTACCTTGAGTATAGGATGAGGTGTTCCCACTCAAATTGAAATTTGATGAGGTGAAACCAAAATTGACTTGGGGTTTGATAATTAGTTTTTGGTGAGTCATAAGGCTAGTGACAAAAAGGGTTAGGTATTCAAAGCACAAAATTGGGAAAAAAATATGACTAAGTGTAATAGTAAAGATTTTTTAAAGACTAAGTTACCATAGTTGATAAAAATAAATGTCATTTCTAGAGGGACTAATGATGGGGTAACTGGGACACAACATTAGTCATAGCTGATCGGGTTAGTCCTATCAAGTATCCTAGATAGGGTCAATGTTTTTATGGGTACCCAAGGTAGGAAGTGATCCCATGAAAAAAAAAATGGTATGGTGTGTAATAGGTGGTATAAATTCAAATGTTCAAGATGGAAAGGTTGGTTAGTATGGTCAAAATGACCAAGGTAAGGTCATCACAAAATATGTGATAGTTCAGGCTAAAATGGCTAACACCAAGGTGGACATGGTCAAGTAGTTGGAGAGAGTGTTCTTCAATAGTTCATGGTTAGTTTGTGGAAAATAGGTGATATTTGAAAGTAGGTTTTGATTTGTTGGAGAAGGGTAATCTTTGAAAGTGGTCACTAAGGTGTGAGTGCAAAAAATGTTAAAAAGTGGATATCTTGACCATCGATAGTCAGGGGTCCCAAAATCAATTGTAAGTAATCACCCTAACCATTGATGATCGATGGGAAACCCAAAAATTTTGGTGGTTTAAAAGTGAAAATATAAATAATTTTCACCACGTATTTTTTGACTCTCTAACTCCTATGTACTCACAAATTTTTAGCATTTTGTGCAAGAGAGCTGACAAGGTGGGGTCGATTACTGACTAGTTGATTAGTGGATTGTTGGTGAGGTAGAATAGAAGATGTAAGGTAGACTAAGATGCAACCAAGTAGTGAGATCCAAGATTCCTCCTTGACCATGATTGAATAATGAGGTAGGGGTTTCATTAATTTGTTAGATCAGTTGATTGTTGCATTTGAAAGTTGAATTTTGTTACTTTGTGTTTGTTTTGGGGGTTTTGGCCTAGTTTTCCATTAGGTTGTTATTTGCTAAAATCAGTGGGTGTAAATAAAAATTGAGAGGGTTGGTGGGTTGAGGGTAGGTTAGAGGGTAGGGTTAGGGTGTTTATTTATTAGAATTATGGTGTTTTGGGTAGGTTTTAGGTAGGGAAGGTGGGGTATTTTCCATTGAAAGTCACACATAGTGATCTTCAGTGGTCATACCTGACTGACGATGGTAATAATTAATCATTGATGGTTAAAGACCAAAGCTAAATGGTCACTTGAATTTTGGTGATCATAGTGATCGTTAGTGGTTGAGTGAATGATGAATTGTTTAATAAAGTGAAAAGTAAATGTGTGGGTTTTAAAATGTTTTTAGCATATAAAATGATAAGGGTAGGTTGGGATATGCTAATTTTTAAGTGGGAATGGTTTTTTTAAGTGGTTGTTAATTAGGATAGGTATTTTTATATTATGTTTGAGGAAAATAGGATAGAAAAATAGGGTAGGTTGATGTGGGAGGTACGCTGGTGTGATTATGTAGGATGAATGAGGTTCTACTGGTAGAGTAGTTTATAAAAAGGCTAAGTTAATTTGTTAATGAATTTTATAGGCATGAGATTAGATCTAGATGTAGGATCGGGTTCCCTAAATATTTTTAGAGATCCATGAAAGGATGATAGATAGAGACTAGGTGTACATAGAGGAGGTTGGCCTTAGAGCTATGATACACTTCCATCACATGTCATGAGATGTGGCTATGATCATGGCCCTCATTGAGAGATGAGATCTAACCATGAACAACTTCTTGTTATCAATGAGTGAGATGACCATCCTACTAGAAGATGTACATAGGATTATACAACTACCCATTCTAAGGGAGCTGATATATCATATTAAGAGCGAGGAGATAGATGAGGAAATAGAGCTCTTGTATGGTGAGGATCAGGTCATCACTAATTGACATGCTAGTAGCTTTAGTTAAAGGCCATTGTATTAGAGTGCTAGAGATGATAGGTGATTGATGACAATGATGATGATGGCACTTTCCTACATTGCATTACTAGATTTGAGTAGTGAGTGGTTTCCATATTTGATTCTAAGAGTTTTGGTGGAGATGTTTAGTTGGATAGTTTTTGGGTGGGCACCTATTTTGCTAGTTTAGATATATAAGGAGCTATGGGGGTTTAGAGTGCATCAAATATATGGCATCAACATAGGGTTTGTGATTCATTATTGGGCCTATGATCATATCATGGTCTTGAGACTAATGGGGTTGCCATGGGAGGGATATGCCTAAATGGACTTTAGGGTGAGATTCATGTAATAGAGGGGTGACTACATGCTTATAGTAGCTAAAGGGGGTGCACATGATATTGACTAGTCTAGGGAGGCACTAAATTCCTTGGTGGTTGGGTATGTGGTCTAGAGGACATATATGGGCTTTTTGAGGTGGGCTCACTATACTTGACATATTTTGTCATTACAAAGCTTGAGGTGGATTTATGGGAGGAGAGAGGGTGAGATTGATCTGATCTCATTTGAAAGAGTTTTCAAGTAGTTCAACCTAGTATAGGGGATCTTAGGTCTATTCCTAAGGTATAAGAGAGAGGATGTTGAGTTTTTGCTTCTTGAGCCATAGCTAGAGGAGGTGGTTCTTGATTGGAAGGAGCTACCAATTATACTAGAGATTAATTATGCCAATTTTGTTGATCATTTTATGGCATGGTATCAGGCCATTTATGTAGTTATAGATTTTGGATGGGATGATAGGGGTTGATAGGCTATGTTTGTGGATCTAGCTAGTGGGGGTCCATAGGTATAGGTATAGGGAGGTGGCCCTAATGGACAAGCAAGAGTGGAACTCACCACTACATAGACATAGATCATAGCCTTATAGGGGTAGGTAGCCACATTACAGGGCAAAGTTGTGACTTTATAGAGTCAGGTTACCACTGTGATGGGGAAGAGGGACCAATCCAAACCTTCACTAAGCTTGGTGACTTAGGAGATGAATACATTGAGACAAAGAGGAGTATCTATAATGCTAGCAAGACCACCATGTAACATATTTATGGCATATTACTTAGCCACCATTGAGGAGTTACATTATTATGAGGCCATAGGTTTGACACAATGTCCATAAGAGATTCTATGGGGTGAGTATAGAGCCAACTTGACAAGTTTTGTAGTGATAATGACTCTAGGTCAATGGAATACTTTGGTGAGTGGAAAAGTAAGCACCTTAGGGGGGTAAGTACCAAATGGCAATGGTTTCATAGGAGTGTCTAGTGGTAGTGGTGCCCTGGGGGCATAGTTTATATGATATGATATGTATAGAGGTATATGATTTTGATACCAACCTATGAGCTGATGTAGGGAGATGTATATCTTTAAGAGAGAAATGTACATTGATAATATATACTAGTTGATGTTGATCATTCATGATGTATATTCCATGATGATGATATATAGATGTGGTTTTATGGTTCATGGTTTATCATTTTGGTGTTTATAGTTATCATGATTTATGTTTATGAGGTATAGACCTATTAGCCTAGTCATGTGATGATCATGGGTGATTTTATATAGGATTATTATGATGTGATGTTTAGTTCATGATGATGATGTTTTTATTATGGTTAGGATGTTCTATACATGGCTATGATGATGCTTTGATTTATGGTTATGATCATTGATATGAGATATGGTTCTATATATGGTTAAGATGTTTTGATTATGATTACAATGTTTGGATTGAGATTATGATGTTTATGGTGATGTGGTTTGTTTTAGTGATTGTGATGATGATATGATTTATGTGATGCATTGTTTTATTTAAATGGTTATGATGTTTATGATTATATATGATGATGATTTATGTGATGCTTTATTTTATGTATATGGTTATGATTATAGATGGTTTGATTATGGTTATTGATGTGGTTTATGATTATGGTTATTGATGATAACACATAAAGTAAGTTTAGATAGCAAAACTAGATGTGGGAAAAGAGATGAAAATCATAATAAAAATATCTAAATGAATACATAAACCCATTATGAGAGGATGATGAAAAAGGCAAGATGATTTTATGTTGGTAAGGACTAAACAAAACCCAAAGTTAGATTGGTTTAATAAACATAATCCCTTAAAATGCTTCATATTAGCATGCATTGGTTGATAAAAAATGGTGTCTTGATCACATTATGTCAAGTAAGAAAAAAGTCCCTTAATTTGTAGATGTTACAAAGGGGAGATGGGTGGTAGGTGATATGAAGGATAAATGGATGATAGGAAAGGTAACCTTATGTGACTTAGTTTTCCCCTTCTATAGGTGAACTAAGAAACATAATAGGCAAGTCTTTGTCATATGAAAGGTGTAGATTAATTGATGTGAGAAGTCTACTAATGCTATATGTGAAAGTTGATTGTAGCTTTCTTAGGATAGCTTGTTTTGATTTTGATATAGGGTTGTTTGTTTCTTTATTTTGGTAGGTTTGTGAATCTAATCGATGTGGGAAGCTTCAAATTATTTCTTTGATAAATTTGACTTAGCCCTCCTTCAAAGGAGTGGTCTAAGTTTGTATTTGTTCATTTTGGTAGTTGTCCTTTAAGGGAGTAGTCTATCTTTCAAGTAATTTAGATTTTAGGTAGTTGTCCTTCTATGGAGCAATCTTCATGCTAGAGATATTTGACCCAAGTGATATTTTTGTATCCCAAATTATTTTGATACTAGGTTAGACATGGACAAATCTATTTAGGCTTAGAGGTTTACCTTTATGAGGGCAAAAATTAGATCACAAGAGGTTAATGATAGGTGAAAGGGGTGGTTTTGATAGATAATGACCATGGGATTCCATCCAATTAGGGATGAAAAGTATCCATGAGAACCATGCCATGGGTAGAGATATGGTACCCATGTTATGAATATAATGTTTAATCACATGATTCTACGTTGTAATCAGTTATCCTCAAAGGCATGGGATGAAGGTGTGAAGAAGATGTAAATCTCATAAATCAAGGGATGAACTTAAGTTAGACAAAAGGTCAATTTGATCCTTGTTTAACAAAAAAAATGACATAGATGTGAAACATTGAGAGGCTCAAGTTCTAGCTTGTCTTTAAGAGAGGATAAATGGTAATCTCCAAATCCATACTTGTTGGTTATGATATAGTGTCCAAGCCAATTGAAATCAAACTTGCCTCATTTGATTTTTTCCATATTAGTCACATGTTGATTTTCCTTTAGGATGAGATTTTTGATGTTGAATTCTCATTCTTTCAAGTGTTTGTTATAGTCACACTTGATTCACTCTTAATAGACATGAAGATGATTAACTGTATCTAAGTGGTGTTCTTCAATTATCTCAAGTTATGTTAGATTCATTTTATGATAGTCACTCTTAGAAATGATGTCTTTCAAAGATATGCAAAAGGAGGGAATCTGAACTTTGAGAGGCAAAACTAGCTCTACTCTAAAGATGAAAGAGAAAGGGGTATCACTTGTAAAAGTTTGAATGCTAGTGTAATAGGCCCATAAAAGGAAAGGGATGTGCAAGTGCTAATCTCAACCTAAAGAATTAACTACTTTGGTTAACATCTTGTTGAGGGTTTTGTTAGAGTCTTCTACCTATCCATTTGATTGTGGATAGTAAGGTGAAGAAAAGATTAACTTAATGCAAAATGCATCATAAAGACCTTGGAATTACTTATTTTTGAAATACTTGCCATTATCAGTGATGATCTTATTGGAAACTTCAAAATGATAGATGATATGATGATTGACGAAGTCAAATATCTTGTCGACTTTGGTCACGATGGAGTGGTACCACTATGAAGAATGAGGATTGATTTCCCCAATGAGATCTAGTCCCAATTATGAGAAAGGCCAAAATTCCATAGATACTTGAAGGTCAAAGGCTAATACATGATGTAAATAGGTGTGTTGTTGAAATTTAACACATTATTTACATAATTTTAATAGTCTTGGTTGAGGGTGGGCCAATCGCAGCCAAGGCAATGGATACATTTAGGGAAAAATAGACCACTAAAGTGTCCCCCACATATTCCATCATGTGTTTCCTTGATAGCATGGGAAGATTCATAGCTATGTAGACAATAGAGAAGGAGGTTGTTGAAACCACATTTGTAAGGGGTTACCCATAGTATGTTATAATGAGAGGTACTCTGAAAAGAGGCTATTTGAGCATTCCTAGAGAGGTTGGGAAGAATGATATTGAGGTTGAGGTAGTCAAAGGTCTACTCATACCAAGTGTTTGATGGAGATGCTTCCACACAAAAAATGGTAGGGAGGTCAAATTGGATATAAAAGGGTGTGATAAAGTGATGGATGGTGACAAATAGGTTAGAATTGGAAGGTTGAGATAGGATCTAGGAAGGAAGGGAAGACATGGTATCCATGAATTTATTGATAGATCATGGAATAGATTGGATAAGGTAATGATAAAATGATGTTAAGAGTAAATATACAAGTTGTTTATACTTTTTCAAGACATCATTCTTACATTGGTAGTATATATTGACTTGGTTGACCATAATTTGGGAATTGCAAAAGACACTGATCATCTTAACTCCCAAGGTTAGAGTGGTTTGGAGACCTATTATTAGGACTTTAGACTCAACCATGTTGTTGGTACACTTAAAATAAAGTTTGAAAGAAAGAGGAAGGGGTTAACCATCAAGGGGAATGATAATAACTATGACACCACCATCACACTAGCACTTCAAGCCATCAAAAAACATGGTCATTTAGTAGGTGATGCCCTCTTGGGAAGAGTCATGACGGATTCATCTAGAAACACAAGAGGAAGTGGTTAGTTGTATGGTAAAGGAGCTTTGGCCAATTGATTGGCAATGACTTTCCCTTTAATTAACTTTTACTGGAGGAACTCAAGGTCAAACTCATCTAGGAACATGAGCCACTTAGCCATATGCTAGTTAAGTATGGTTTAGAGTACATGTACTTGAGTGGTTTGGTGTTAGTTATGATGAATTTTTTTTATTGAGGAGTTAATAATGAATTTTGGTAGTGATAAAGTCTAAGGTGAGACAAAGTTCCTTAGTGTGGGTGTAATGAGTCTCATACTTGGATGAGAGTGTGAGAGTGGGTAAATGTTGGGTAGGTTCATTTGGTGGTTAGGTTGGTAATGGGCTTAAGAAAGGTTCATCTAATAATAGATCATACTCATCCCATAAGTTATGGACAAGTTCTTGGAGAGATTTTTTGTTCTCAGTGTCATGCTTAGGTGTCTTATGGTATGAGCAGATTAAACTATCATCAAACTAAGAGGGTTTAGGATTTAAAGGGTTAAAGGGTCTAATAGGTGGTAGGCTTAAAGAAGAGGTTTTCAATAAACTTTATAAAATGGTTGAATAATATTCAAGTAAAGGTTTTGAGGGTGATTGGGTTTTAGTTTTGGGGGTGGGAGCCTCCTTAGGAGTAAGCTTCATCATGGGAGTTGAGGGTGGTAGGATGATTTTGGTAGATGAGTTTTATTAGGATCTCTTGACATTGGATGGTTTAAGGTGGAAGCTTCAAAGGTGAAGGATTTGGAGGTGGATGATTGAGATAATGATGGTTTGGAGATAGGTGGGCAGGTGGAGGTAGGTAGTTTAGATAAAAATGATGGCAAGGTTAATATTTTAGAGGAGGTAAGTAAAGATAGAATGAAAGGAGGAAGTTTAGTTTGGGTATTTTTGGGAGGGTTCACCTTCTTGGTATAAGGATGAGTACCTAAGATAGAAAAAGGAGTAGGGCCCAAGATAGAAGGTAAGATGGAAGGAGGTGGTATGGTTTTAGTTCTAGGTGGGAGTTTGGGTGGTTCCACCTTCTTGGTTAGTTTGTTTAAATTTTTATTTGGTGGACTAGATGGGGTTAAATCTAACTTCAAAGATGGGTGGATAATTATAGCAGTATAAAGTAATCCTAAGTTCTTGATGGGTTTGGTTAAAGAGGTGTAAGGTGTTTTGATAATTTGGGATTGAGATAGTTTGGATGGTTCTACCATAGTTTTGGAGTGAAAGGCATTTGATGAAGGGATTGAGGTGATGATAGGTTTAATGGTGGATGAAAGTGAGGTTAAAGGTTCATGCTTGTTTTGATATGGGATCCCAAGATGGTGCCAAAAGGTGGTTCAATCCAAATCAAGTTGAGAGGAGAATTCTAAGCTTTGGACTAGTCTAGAGAAGGGTTTACAAACTAGTTTGGTTCTTTGGGCATTGGATTCAAATATTAGGCCCATAGATTAAGATGAGGGAGTGATATCCTCACCCTTGTCATTGATGAAAGGTTCCAAGATTTGAGAAGGTGGTTCCTCCTTGGAGGGAGTAGGTAAGGTGATCTATTCTTATGGAATGGTTTCCAAAAAGAGAGTGGGTGATTCCATGATGGGGGAGGAAGATGGGATGGTAATAGTTACCTCCTTTGGTATTTCTACCAAAGGATAGGTGGGTAAGTATATTGTCTCATCAAGTGAATGAAATGAGGTGGTTCCTTCCTTTGTTTGGGTATCCAAAGGAATGGTGGGTGATTTCACCACTTTAGTAAGTGGAGTGGAGGAAGAGGTAGTTGAGGCAATGGTTTCCCCAATTATAGGTTTAATGATAATTACATTGACTATATGGACCTCACAAATGTGGGATGATTCTAGTTTGTTGTCTTCATGGTTGGTATAAGGGGCATGATTGGGAAAAGTTTGTTGAAATATGTCAAATGACTAATTTAGAGGTGCATTGGGATTGTCCAATATGAGTTCCCCCTTGTCAATCAAGTTTTGAACAATGGTTTTGAAGGTGTTACACCTACTAACATCATGTCTAATGACATCTAATGACATGGTGGAAATCACATAGATCATTCTCATTGTACCAACCAAGCATAGGGAAAGAAGCTTTGAATTGAAGAGGAGGTTTAAATGGGGGAAATTGTTTGATGTTGTATTTGAGTAACTTGTCCAAAACTCAAGAATAAGACTCCCCTAGTGGAGTTTATTGTTTTGGGTTAACCCAATTTTGATTTTGTGTTTGTTGATTGGAGGGGTTAGAGAAATGGATTTCATTGGGTTGGTTGACAATTGGAGGTGGGGTGGTTTTAAAGATAACCATGTTGGTAGTTGATTTTGGTTTTATGTTGGGGTAGTTGGATTGGTTGATGGTTTTAGATGGGGAAGGATCATTAGATTTGAAGATAGATTTTTTATTTTTTAGTTTTAACTTCCCCTTGTCAATGGCTCTGATTTCTAGTTTGTGTGCTATGGTGAGAGCCTCATCAAAAGTTATAAAGGTTTGAACCTATAGATTAGGGAAATATGTTTGACACAAGATTAAGATAAAAATTTAATCAAATCAAGTTGAGGATATGAGAAAGAGAGATAATTGATAAGACCTCTCCATAAGGCTATGAAATCAGCAATTGATTCGTCATCAAACTACCTAATGGAGTAGAGGTTAGTGATGGTGAAATTTTTATATATACTCATTGAGAAGTGGTCTAAAATTTTGTAGGCAAGTTGGGATTAGGAAAAGATGGAGTGCTTTGTGAGAGCACTATACCAATCCAATGTTGGTCTAGACAAAGAAATAGAAAATTTGCAAAGGAGAAGAGCATCATCATAGGCAATCAAGTATCAATAATGTTAAAATGTTCTTAAGTATTTTTGGGGGTCTTCCTTGCTTTGGAAATGAGAAAATTTAGGTAGTTCTCATTAAGGAGGATAATGTTAGATAGGAACAAATGGATGAATAGGTTGATTATATATTTGGTAATAATATAAGGTTTTGAGACCCAGAGATAGATGATTCTATATTGATCATTTTATCCATCAACATTTTGGCCAAATCTATTTAGGTTTAGGGAGCTCCATGATTGTATGGTAATTTTTGTTGGGATAGGGTAGATTTAATGTATGGATAGATAGTAAAATATTGAGAAGATGCCACATATTGGTATGTGGTCATTTAGAGTTGGGATGATGCCACATAAGGGTTAATGGGAACAAATGTTTAGGTAGAAGTTGAAGCTATATATCCTTGTGGGTTAAGAATATATTGGTGTTATGTCATGGGTATTTGTTGAGGGATTGATATGGATTGATTTGGAGGTATGATTAAAGTGGTAGGTTTGTAAATTGATATGGATTAGGTTGGAGGTATGTATTGGGGGTGAGTGGTAACTCTAGTACTAATAGGTGGAAGGGTAGAAGGTATAGAAAGCACTGCATTTTGAAGTAGGGTGGAGATCAGTGGGTTGGTAGTGAGAAGGGGAATAGTATAATATATCCCAAAATTGGATGGATCATGGGTATAAAAATATGATTTTACCTTTATGTTATAGGTTTTAGTTGATTTAGGGGTGTTTGGTTATTAGTTGGGATGTTTGATTGATTTTGGGTGGAGGTAGTGGATGGAATATTGGTAGAAGAAGATGTTTGGGTGATCATAGGTTTGGTGGAGGTAGTGCAAATCATAAGATGAGGGGTAATTTCACAAGGTGGGTCAATAGAAGGAACCAAATAAGGGGTGAGATAAGTTATGGTTTTGATGTAATGTTAAAGGGCCACAGGGTTATTATCAAGGAAGGTAGTGAAATCCACATCACCCTTGACAAATATTTGAGGCATGATAGGAGGGGGAGAAATATGTGGATAACCCTAAACATATAAGCTTTCTTCCATGGATGAAAAAGAATAATAAGGTGGATCTTGGTTGGTTTGATTTCTCAACTGTTATCTAGTAAAGACCATGTGAGGAATAAAAAAGAAATGATGAAAAGATCACAAATAAAATAAAATAAAAATATCTCAACTCAATAAAACATACACTAGGTTGCGTTTAAAATCTTAAGATATCTTTTATCCCACTTTTGGCTTATGCCTTAATTAAAAAATGTGAAGAAGAAGTTGGCTTATAGAATAGGTACTGAAAAAAGAAGTCTATGGTTGGTTTTAGGTGTTCAAGGCTCTCAAAAGGATTTGTGTTGGAAATTAATACATTGCTTGGTATTTGGGCCTACCCCCTCAATTAACACACTATGGTGATAAGGGTGTCATGTGCTTAGCCAATATATACTAATTCCTAGAGTTTAGACTCAACCAAAGAGCTAAGTTTCAATTCTCTTCTTCGCAATGATCTCTAAGTAAGATAGACAAAGAGTGAAGGTGACCTGCTAAGAGATGAAACCCTAGTTGGGACTTATGTTAATTATTTTGATGTTTAATTGATTTAAGTGTTTTGGTATAGTGTGTGATAAATAATTGAAACTATGATTGATTACTTTGATTTTAAGTTAACTAAATGAACTAAAAACATACAAGCAATTAGTGTATGCAAGGTTTACTTTATACCAAAAATAAGTTTTGAATTTCATTGTATGAACATAGAATAAAGGAATAAAAGGGCACCTAGATGCTACTAGGTCTCATCAGGCATGCTTGAATGTTTCTCTTAATTTATGATTATTTTTTATTTAAATAAGTAAGGAATTAGTAATAAGGGTGTGGTAGAAGAACCTATTTGTTTGTGCACACATGATCTAGATCAGTGTGAAGAGTTCCTTTTTATATTGAGAAGAATGACCTATAAATAATAAATAACTCATTCAAATGGGTTTTTAGAAAGATAATAAGGTGGAATACCTAGCATGAGCTAGATCTAAGAAGCATGAACTTATTAGGAGGTTGTCAATCCACTCTTTGATAATAATTAAGTTGAAAGAGATAAAAGGGAAGTACTTGCATAAAATAACAAAAGGAACTGATGTGAAATAGAAGAATAAATAGATTCTTTATAATGGAAAATAAAATAAATATAGTAATAGTGATTCAACATAAGTCCTAAACTAGGTCAGGTTAGGTTTAAAAAATCAGGTAGGGGTCTATGAATAGATAAGGACATAGAAAGCTAGATTGGGTTGGGGGTAAGGGGTTGTAAATAACTTGTTATTTATTTCCATAGTGACCATCGATGGTTGGGGTAACCATTGGTAATTAAGATAATCATTAGTAGTTGGGTAACCATTAGTGGTTGTAAGTGATCATCAATGGTCAAAGTAACCATCGACAGTTCTTTTAGATTTTGGAGATGTATAAGAAAAGGCTAATAAATGGGTTAGTAAATGGTTTTGGGATTTGGTTAAGGTCTAAGGGTTAGGATATAAGATGTATAAAGGTATGATCTAGGTGAGGAAGTTAGAAACCAAATAAACAAAACCTAAAATACAAAATGTAACTAGCTTGTTGCTTGATGGTAGATGGCTGATCCTAGAGCAATTTTGGCAGAGTAATAATACTTTGCCTCAAGAGAAATTTTGGTAGAGGTTTATGTATCTATTTTAGTTGCTAAATTATTAGAGGAAATACTTGTTATTTGATGGCTTGATCACCTATGTGCTAGAATACTTGATTATAGATCAATACATAGATTGATCATTGATCCCTATTCACCTCCTACTCCCTACCTTTTATAGGCAAAGAGAGATGGAGGTAAAAGGTTCCATAGGAGGTTAGGATATTGATTTAGTTTCATCATGATGTGTTATCACTAGGTAAGGTGAATATATTAAATTGTCATGTTAGCTTAAACACAACTGGTGTTGTGTTTGGGATGTAGGGACCTGACCATCAATAGTTAGGGTGACCATTACTGGTCAAGGTAACCATTGATGGTTGAGTGTTGAAGGTCAAGTTGGGAAAAATGATGGGTTTGGTCAATTTTTCAAATTTACATTAGTTAGGTCTAGTTAGGGGTCAAAGGGTCTAATTAGTCCCAAGGGGGTCCAGGGGTAGTCTAGGGTTGTTTCAACATTTAGAACTATAGTGTGCATAATTATAGTGTCTACATAGGTGATACACAAATAGCTTTAAAATAAATGTCAAGGCAAAAATTACAACACAAATAAATAGAGTAACACCTATTAGGCTATAGGTGTGTAAAAATAATGTGAATGTTTAGGACTTATTTTGATGTGACACATAAGCAAACATTTTTTATTCTAAAAACACACATATAAATCAAATAAAATAGAAGTATTACTAATGGCTCATCTTATATCTAAAAATTGACATGGGTGTGCATAGCTTTTACCAAAGTTTCTATTGATATACCAATGCTTATTAGGAATTAAGTGTTAATCCAAAAATTAAATTAGAGGTGTAGGTAGATTTTTTATGTCCCCTCTATCTCTCAAGAATTGATATGAGGCACATACTTTATACTAAGGATAAATTGATATTTGTCAATAAATCCTATGGTAAGTGGGGTTTTGACTAAAATCTATAAATCTTGAACATACTAAATGGTCTCAAGTGTGGCTAACATAAAGGCACAATCATGTCAATTGAATCCAAAATACTAATTTATTATGTAAGGTCCATTCTTTCGCATAACAACTCCATCCATGTACTGATTATTGGATTCTTATGTCTTACTTCTGCATGGCCTAGGTTTATTTTGGGATGGTTAGGATAACTAATTACCACTATCCCATCTAATGATTTACCAAATTTATATACCCCACTATGGAGTGTGGTTAGTATGATGCTAGGAAATGAAACCCCAGGTTAATGCACCCCTAAAGAAATCATGGGGAGGATATGAAATATTTTCCACAATCCAAATGCAAAGAAAAAATAAATAAAAATTGGAAAGACTTTAGAGGTCATTTTTGGGTCACCCAAATCACTCAGATATTGGGGAGAACATACACGACATTATTTTTGACATAATTTTTCAAATAATGGAAAATAACTAAGTGATTTTGGTCACATGTGTTCCATAAAGAGGATGGGGGGAGATTATACATGCAATAGATTTTTAATTTTCCATAAAAAAGAAACTAGTCTAATGAACTTTGAAATTTAGCTAATAACAAAAATTAAACATAAAGTGAAAATCACTTAAAAGCTTTAACTAAAATGTGTGTTCCTTTTAATATCACTAAATCAAAGTGTTATTTAAATTTTGACCCCTTGTCCTTGTTTGAACTTGTAAAAATTTCAAAATAAATAAAAGACAAATACAACTATGTGGATTTTAAGCACCAAACAAAATGTATGTGAGATTTTAACAATGTTGAAGATTTTATCTTCCCACCTTAGGTCCTCCAAAATGTTATGGGGCTTGCCTAATTACACTCCAAATTTCAAGTAATTAAATAATAATTTAATTTAAACTCTCAATTTTATGTTTCTATCTTAGAGAAATCATCATCGATTACATAGAAATCAATGTTGGTTCCTGAAATTGATGTCAATTTAGTTAGATCATTGACATTTCCTACAACCATACAAAAATAATTACATTTCAAAAGAAAAATGGTTGATAAATAAGTTTAAAACTTAGAATTCTTATTAATATGTAGGGAAAAGGCTAAAAATATAATAAACAAGTTGTTGAGAATTAAAAAATATAGCTAGCATATCAAAAAAATCGATTTTATCAATGTTTTTGGCTTGCTCTATTTTGAAATAGAGATCATCATCGATCTTTGTAATCTACGGAAATTTTACATAATAATGGTCAATCCTTACAACCTTTTTAAAAAAATACATGAAATTTAAAGTTAAAAATCTAAACTTGAAGATTTAAATGCATCAATTATTAAAACTAAAGCTATCATATCAATTTCCTTGGCCATATAGGATGCTTGGTCTAACTAGGAATGCCATTTTATACCTTAGGAGTTCTAAGAGTAAACAATACATATATTAGTCCATTTAAGGACTATGTTATATAATATAGACCTATGTTCCTAAATTATACATGAGATAATCCTTGAAAATGAATAGTTTCTGGGTTTTGTGCAAGTTGCATATGAAGAGTATGGTGATAATTTGGATCTATTCCCCATTTATTGGATTGGAAAGAATATAAAATTTTAAACTTTTGAATAATGTAATTTTATTATTGATATTTCTTTTTAATTTATACTATAGATAAGTCCAAATTATCTAAAATAGTTCCTCTTGTTAGTCCAAATGAGAAAACATCAAGCATAACAATACACTAGGACCAAACACTCTTGCCTAAGAACTAAAGAGAGCATAATAAAATAAGAAAGATCACAAAATATAGATGAATACAATACAAATTTATTACCTCAATTTTTGAATTTGATGCTTACTTATTGGCATAAGGATTTTCATGCTTGGACTATAATGATTGTATTATTTTATCAATTCTCTTCCATGGTGCTATCATCTCTCCAATAGTCACTAATGGCTTGGTGTGAAGCTTGGCATAAATTTGGCATTACAAAACTAATCTCAAAGGCTTAAAGAAATTATTCTAGAAGAATAACCTTACACACAAAAAATTATTAAACATAGTTATGGGCACTTGTATTTATAGTTCAAATAACTAACTCTAACCCTAGGTAGGTTAGGTTAAATTTTAACTTGGGTTGAGTATAAATAAACCTGCGTTGAGTTAGTCTAACTCTAGGTTGAGTTAAGGCACTCATGAAATATTGACACCTCAATTTTAGATATTTTTGAGGCATAAAAACTCACTTAAGATATTTCTTAGGTTTGAGTCAAATTTTTGAATATTTATGATATAATAAATCACTCTATTGGCTCATTTAACCTTTTGACTTTATATTTGGCTAAAAATTCCATTTTTTGTAAATGAAATTCACTAATTTGATTTAAAATTTTTGCTTAGCCAAATTAATTTATAATTATAAAATAATTAGTATTTATTAATGATTTTTGAGTTTTGGAAATTATTTTAAATGTTATGAATTAATACCTTGGCATGCCAAAAGTTCCAAATTACTAGGTCATAATTTCATTTGGGTTAGAACTAAACTAGGTTAGTGATACATATAGGGTAATACACCAAAAAAGCTAGCCTCATCACATTTTTAGGGGATTAAATCCCTTATGTAGATAAATTTTGGAAATTCAAGTGATTTTTAGACTTGCAATGTTTAATTTTATATAAATTTAACTAAATCTTTATTTTATGCATGAAAGTGACCAAAACTAAGTGTCTAAATAAGTTATGCATAAAATGTAAATCAATAAAAATAATAGTTTGTAACTACCATATCCACATGGAGTGGTCATGTGTAGGAAGTGGTTTTTAATGTTTGATGAATATAAAGACAAAAAATTGTGTATATGGTTAGTATTCTAGAAATAATATATAAGGAGAAGGAACCTTTGAATAATAAAGGTAGATATTCAAGAAAGATAAGAAGAATATTAAGATCAAGAAAAGAACTTTGCATGTAGTGCAAGTTGATGTATGACTATAATATAAAAGTTATCATTGAATATAATAAATACTTAAGAGTTTAAATCATATATTCCACCTTATATTATTTTCTTTATTTTAATGTTGGATGTATTATAGTGGATAATCTCCATGTTGAGAACTCCATGCACAGTCTATACAAGTTAAAGAAAACCCTATTTTGTTTTACATAGTCCATTTGAAGAAGAATATTTATAAGTGATTCAAGTGTTTTTACATGATGGGAATGTGGTAATAAGTGTATAAATGTGTAGGAAACTATTTTTATAATGCTTAGATTTTATTTAAATATCAAGAGTTAATCTAACTCTCTCTAAAATTACATACATTCCAAATAGCAGTGAATTTTATCTTTGCATAGACTAATGTACAAGTGAATAAAGGTTTTTTGACAAAATTTTCTAAGTGTATTATGTGTTTATAAGGTATTAAATTATTATCCATGATTTATGATCCTTTTTAATCCTTAAAACAAGTTCAAAGTTCATTACTATATGTTAATCCTTCAATTTTCTAACACAATCAATAAACAAGAACTCAGGGTTCTAAGTAAGTACTTATTGGAAGATTATAATCATTGTTTATGAAACATATAAATTTTTTAGAAGTTTAATAAAACTTGGGAAAACATTATCCAATTACTAATAGAGATAGAAGTGGTCTAAGAGTCAAATTAACCCATTTTTATTGTTCTTAGCCTAATACAGGCCCGTCAACTTCAAGACTAGGATTTCAAATTAGAAACTTAAATAAATCTTATTTCCACCATAAAAAATCATAATTTTTGGGATATAATGTGTTTTTAGTATATATAAATTATTCATGTGTTTTTAAATTGCTTCATGCTCATACGTTATGGTTTCCATACATGTGTGCTTATATTAGGCCTATGAGAACTAATTAGGAGAATAAGGTGTGGAGTTACATGGTATCCCTTAAGATTTATCATCTAAAATTTTATTTCAATTAAAATAGGATAAAGGGTCCTTAAAATGGTGCTTATTTTGTCAATAACCTTTGTTAGTTGTCCAAACCAAAGAGGTGTGTTTGTTGAGAGGGCTATAAGGAAGTAGGAACTTAAAGAGAGGAGTGGATGATTGAAGGTGAAATGTTGGAGACCATTTTTATTTGATTATATTTCTGAAGGTTATGTAAATGAGTATGTATATGACCATATGAGCCTTGTTGTGAAGATTAGATTCATGGTGGCATACATTAAGCTATTAGGATTATGAGTCTACATAAGAAGATAAGCAAGAATGAAGTAAAGACTAAGACTAAGAACATGATAGTAAGATACAAAATGAGGAGATTAATATTAATAAGGTAAAAGTGAACAGATAGTTGAATTTTGAGGTATCTTGTAGAATTAAAGAGTACTATACATTATAAGAGGCTTATGAGCCAAGTAGAGACAAAGTGTTCAAAATAATAAAAAAGGAGCAGATGATCTATATAAAGCAAAATATAAAAGATCTAATAAGAGAACCAAAGATAAAATTAGAGCTAGGGTAATGTACAAGGTAAGTGTATGTTTCAGCTAAATTAATTTTTTCAATTTTCTTTGCATTAGCTTGTTAATTTCATGGAGATTAGAATGTGCAGAATATTATTCCAATGTGTCAAAGGCTCTAATGCCTTTGAGGTCCCAAAGGTCTGAGGAGCTACCACATGATATCATCATGAGGCTTATAATATATAAGTCTTAATGGCCAAGTTAGATTTAGGGTCCTATAATCATGTGTGGTATGTCCACATCCCTTGATGGAATTCAACATGGGAATTTCCAAAGAGCTTGTGTGGGGCTTGGTTGTATCATAAATGGCCAAGCTTAAAATTGATAATTATCTAAACATCATAACACTATGACTATGGGTGTGAGTTAGAAAACACACTCTCTAACATGTGGCCAAATAAATAGATATTTTGACCTATTAATCAATAGTTTGTACCATTTATGGAATTATGATATTTGTTGGAATTACATATACATGTTATGATGGATATGAATTCATTCTTGTTTGTGGTTTGATGTTACATTATGTTTTTTTTGTTCCTATTTATGAGAATAAAATGGGCATGATAGTTTGAAATATATATTACTTACATATAGGTTTAGTTAGATTTATCTCTTTTTCATAGGCCTAAAGGCTTTGAAACCTTTTCCTTTGATTTTGTCAATATAAGTACCCCTCTTTCTAGGTTTATGGATCCATTTATCACTACCTAAACATTAGGTATCATGGTATCTATTTAATTAACATTATTTGAGTCTATATCTTTGGAGATAGGATAGCTTTAGGCTAATACTAGCCCATGCATACAACTCTCACATGTTTAGAGCCAAGGAATAAACGTAAGACCATATTCCTCTAAGTTAGTAAAAATTGGCATTTATTCATAACAATAAATTTTTAATGAATCTTTGAGCATGAGTGAATAATAACTAAGGGAAGACAATAGTGAGGAAGAAACTAGCATAAGTTCAAGGTCTAAATAAGAAAAAATAGAAGAGGAGTTTGTTGGAAATGAATAATTTCAAGAGGAAGATAGGAAAGAGATTTTTGGTAGTGAATAATTTAAATATGAAGATAATTAAGGTTTTGTAGTGGTATAAAAAAGAGAACAAACCCTTACTCCTATCCCAAAACTAAGTGATCTTGAAAAAAAATTAATTGCATATCAGGAAATAGAGATTCTAAGGACAAGAATCTAGGAGATGGAAGAAATAAAAGGTAGATTTGATACACTCGCTCAAGTGGTAGCTAAAGAGGGAAAAAGAGAAGTTTGACCATAATAACCTAAAGAAAAACCATAAGAACCTAAAGTGAAACCACTAGAACCTTGTAGCAAAACCATAATAACCTACACCCAAAACACAATAACCTACAACAACTACCTCTATAGTAATGAATCCCAAATAAATTATATATAATACACCTAGGAAACATATATTCATCATCATTTTATAATGTACAACCTATACTAAAATAAAAAGTATGTTATAACGACTTAACCAAACTCATGAAAATTGGGTTTCAAAGAAAAGGGAATCAAGATGTTATTGAGGCCTATAATTTGATGTGGTTCAAGACCTATGAAGGAGAGTAGAAGAGGATTCATTTGTTGATACAAGAGAACAATGTATTTAATATAAATATAATAGAGAAGGATAAATAAACAAGGAAAAAATACCTATTTTTAGTTTTGAGTCCTTGGTTCATAGGGTCTATGAAATGTCTATGAAAATGTTACAATGTAAACCTTCTCTTAGAGTATATGATTTGTATTTTTAATAACAATGTATTCATTTTTAGATAGGTCAATTGATTTCATGAGAAAAATATTCAATAGGTTACCTTTTAACTTGTGTAATGAATATCTTAATGTTATATAAGAATATAAGGACTTGTTGTGTGAATTTTATCAATATGAGTTGGTGGTAACCCTTAACAAAGAATGGAATCCCATTGTCATAGTAGGAGATGTAAATATTAGGTCATATTTTTATATCTTAAACATGAATTAAGGAGATGGAAATAAATAAAGGTATAATATATATTAGAAACATCCAACCCATTTATTCTTATATCAAAGTTATTATTACCTATCAAAATCATCAAACAGTAAGATAATCTCATTCAGAACTCTATGTTTATTATATTAGTTTAGTTTAATAGGTAGGAATCCATCAACCATATTTTTTTCATTTCCAATATTCTTTTCAAAAATTCTTTTAGTGCCTACAAAATAATATGGGTAGAGCTAACACATAACCTTCATCAATAATAACCATACTCTTCCAAAAATTGAAGACTTGTCACATTTATGGGTTATTTGAAGGTAGATATAGATATAAGGATTAAAATGAAGTTTATATTATATTGGAAAATAGTCAATCAATAGATATTAGAAGATCAAAAAATGGGAATTTTTACAATAGAATAGAGGATACATTCCATGATAGAAAATAGGTGATGAAACCCCTTTTGAATTCATAAATATATATTCCCAAATTATTTATACTATTTATTTTTATACCTTCATGATTTACATTTATTTTGAATAAGATATATGCAAAATGCTAAGTTTAGGGGTGTGATGACACCCATAAATAGACTCATTTTCTTGTATAATCCTTTGATAACTAGTTTCTTTTTGTCATAGTTTACATTCATAGAGAGTAATAATATAATTATTTTCGTATACACACACACATATATGTAAATTAAATATTAAGTTTGATACATTATTTCTAAGTTTTATAGTATAGTTTAATGGTTTCATAATGGTTTGACATTTTCATAACTAAATAAAATGGAAAAGATACTTATTTTTTTATGTTTAGTATCACATGTCCATTATTTCAAATATACTTATATCCTTTGATTGGTTATACTTGGGAAATACAAATTGGTTGTAACAACTAGGAAATACCTTTAGCCACTATCCATGAGCATTCACAACAAATAGTTGAGTACATTTATAGCAACTGTTAGTTGAGTGCATTTACAACAACTACTATAGGTGGACATTTTCCATAACTTAACAAAAATTCTAGTTGTCATCTCCAACCATATGACATATCACTCAATGATATCCAATAGTCATATAACTTGATGATAAGTTTTTACAATTGTATGAGAACTCCATTGGATCATGATTTTTATTATTGAATTGTATGGCCATATGGTTTTAACCATCATAACACACTACCTATGTTCATTTGATTTATGTCACTATATGTTATATTTTGGTTGTAACCATTATGTCTCTATTCATATAATAGTAACATACTTTCCATATATAATTACAAGAGTTATAGGTGATTATTTCTTAGCATAATATAACATAGAAAGATAGTGAATAAGAGTGATAGATCTATTACAATATTTTATACTTTCCTATAACAATCATTTTATTTATAGATATTTTGATTGATGAAATTAAAGTGATTTGAGTTAAATCATTTTAAGTCAAGTAAGGAATCTAAAGAAAAATTTCAACCAATGATGGCCCACTTGTGAGGAGTTTTTGTAACAATACCATCTCTTAAGTATATCTTTAAATTTAATTGTGTGTTTGCATTTTATCTTTGTGTGTGTATCTTTAGTTTGCATAGTTTATTTCATTAAAACTAATTATTATTATATGTTATTGATAAATTATTTTTAAATCAAGAATATAAATCTTATAGAATAATATTTATTTCCTTTATGTACTAGTTTCCTTTGTGTAATTTCCCATTCATGCAAGTGTTTTTACATTCTATCATTTACATTTCTATGATGTGTGTTTCTTATATACAACCATTAGTACCTATTGGAAATTTGGCCTCCAAAGGATAAATTCCAACAAATATAACTAAATTTTTTTCATGAAAACCACCTAAGCCTACATATGGTGATCTCTTGAGTGATGATGTCTCCCAAATGAAATTTGAGGTCATTTAACACTATTGGAGGTGTCATAGAGTCTAATTATGATCATCATATTTCTTATATGTCTTGGGTCCTTAGGTGATGTGACATATAATCATAATGGTATTTGAGTAAGAAATGGAGTATCAAGATGTCTTTTAAGGTCTAAAGAGTGGTCTTAACCTTGTTTGTTTAAATTGAAGATCTTTTGATAAAATTAAGGTAACTTGATAGGATTGAGGTTATTGGTTCTCATGGTATATGGGCCCTTATCAAGCTTCTCCTTTTGAAAGAGTATTTATAAGAAATGTGAAGGGTGTTTAAGCCTTATTCAAAGTCATTATATGAATGCTTAATGGTGTTTTAATGTCATTATTCATGGTTTGGTCATTTAAGTAGCTTCAAGTTATCATAAACCCCCAAAAGTCATCAAGTGATCCTCAAATGCATCATATATCTCTAAATTACACTATAGAACTTTTTATGGGTGATGTTTTAGATGTATCATTGCTTATTAAAGTATTTAAATGGTTCCATATCTATTATAGAACCACAAATAGGCATTTCACACCATAGAAAGTCATTTTTAAGACCCATTTCCACTTTTCACCCACCAAGTGGACCACACACATGCAAAAATATGTCTCTGAAACTTCCCATTTCCATATATCCTACTTTAAATTTTTAATTAACTCATGTTTTCTATCTCTTCATCATTTAATGGTAAGTCAAATTTTTAAATATGGAGAAAATACAAAAAAAGAAGGATTTTCAAGTGTTTTATGTAGATTGTATGGACTTGTATAGTTAGTCTATACAGAGGAGAGTCAAAGGTTGTAGGTGGGTTCCTTCTAGGTGTCTTGGTGAATTTTAATGGTATGAGGATTAAATAAAATCTTAAAACTAACCCTCTTATTCCATCGATCTCTTTTAAAGATTAGCATAACCCTTCGGGTTTATGGATGGTACAAGCATGAAAGAGAAGATCAAGAACTAGAAATTTTGGGAAAGTAAGGGTGTATCTTAACCTTATTATTCATGGAAATTTTCTAAAAATCCATTTCCTATACTCTATGGACAATGGCTAACAATCAAGTCACTATAATGACCTTCTTCATTTATGTAGGGTTTAAAAATGAAATGGTTTTAGTGAATTTTGGAATAGTGTCTTCAAATAAATGATTGATGAGTGTTTTATAGGTCCTTATAGACCATATCCATCACCCTCTAACCTTAGTTCACATTTTTGGGTTATGAGATCAAGCAAAACTCCATACTTTCTTTATTTTGTAGACTACAAATAAGTGTATATTTGTGGTAGATCTTTCAAGGCATAAATGTGAAAGAGAGAGATGTTTTAAAGTATATAATGGTCCCCTGAGATCTTTTCAAATATCCTCTTCTTTTCTTACTCATCTAGGTCAAACCAAGGGACAACTTGAAGTCATGTTTCAAGGTGATTATCATAAGTACATTGTTTCACCTCTTGACAAGCACAAGCCTATGTCACTATAATGGCATTAAAGGGTTCCAAGTTAGGAAAAATGGACATTAACTCCGTGTTTTCCTCATTCCTTATTTTTTATCCTCAATTCCCCTCATTCCCCTATGTCCAATCATTTTTAGTTTTAGCCTTGAAATGTATAACCCTCATAAGATTGTCTATAAATTATAATACTAATTAGAGATTTGATGGGATGTTGAGTGATCAAATGGAGTCTTGGAGACACTAATAAGTCTTAAAGGATATTGGGGTAGACAGTTTTAATCAATATTCATACACTAGACTTACTCAAAGAGAAGTTAGGACCACTCAAAGACCTCAAGGTGCACACATAGGGTTACAGTGGTGAAATAAGATAAATACTAATGGTGATGAGGTTTTAAATAAGATTAAAGAGGACATACGAGAAACATGGATTTTATTACACTGATACATTTCAAATAATAATTAAATTTCTCCTTAAATGAGGTATACATAGTCAATAAACCTATAGTAGACCACCTAAATCCCACATATAGTATTGTGTACTTGAAGAGTAATGAGAGAGGTGGTAAAGAGTGTTGACAAAGATCATTAATCATTTGAAATATATTTTAAATGTTAACTAGGTTTAATTAGTATTGAAGATTTAAGAACCTAAAGGAGAAGGATCAAAACCTCACATAGTCAGAGACCTAAACAGTCACCTACAACTAGTTGTGTGCTTGAGATTGTGACAAAGTTATATAAAGAAAGGGAATAGAATGAGACTATTTTAAGGTGTGATGAGTATAATTGAAACCAAAATTAATTTCATGATCATATAAGAGAATAATTGTTCAAATATGGGATCTTAAATACATTATATAACACAGTCCCTTTTACACCTATAGGCCTGCCTATGGAGGGAAGGACAAACTAAGTAAAGAAACTTATCATAAAGCAGCAAAAGGAGTGTAAATATCTCAAAGGGTATAAATGAGTAATGTACTTTGTTTCACATGTCATATTAATCATGACTTGAAGGGACAAGAGAGAAGTCATCTTCACCTACAATTAGGGTCTACTCTCACACACGTAGTCTAGGTGCAGGATTGCCTTCTACAGACAAAATTAATGGCAAGATAAAGGAAATGTGATAGATATTTAAAAGCTAAAATGTAAGAATGTAATTAATGCCCTTGTTTATTTCATTAGGTTCTTGGCTTTAAATGAACCCTTTAATCAATTTGAGACAAGTGGGCAAGATTTAATAAGCTTACATAGACCTTTTAGGCCTAGACAAATTTTGCATAAGTCTATGCATGTTATTTGAAGGTTGATTCAAAAATTAGAGAGTTTTTTAGGTTTTAATCACCTGATAAGGTGATTATGAAAGTTTTTTTAAGTATGTCAAATGATATAATTCTTAATTGACAAAATAAACTTAAGGACTTAACTAGGCCTAATATGCCTAATCTAACATATATAAACCTTTGTATACCAGTTTAGGACTTATGTGTGATGTTGTGGTCATCTGAGGGATGAAACACGTAAAGGAGGAAAGTGATAATGTGTATTATATTCTTTAAAGTATTGAGAACATTGTTTAATATAGAGAGAGTTTAAGACCTAAATAAGATTGTATAGACCTGTGCACATCAGTTGACAACTTATGCTCATGTTGAGGTCATATAACAGCTAAAAAACTTGAATAATAAATGATTATGGAGTAATTTATAAGGGTTTCTTAAATATTCTCAAACTGATAAAAATCTCATACTAAGAAAAGGAAGGGGTTAATGACCTAAATAGGCCTAAACAGACCTATGCCTAAATTAGAAACTTTTATTTATCTAGAGGTTGGTTGAGGTGTGGAAACATATTAAAGTGGGAAATATAAACATGAAAGAGTTAATATAAAATTTATAAACTAATTTTTATATATAAAAGGGTATTGAACCTAGCCCAAGGGTTATACAAGTATAACTTTCATCAAACCCTAAGCCTTATGTATGGGAGTATACAGAGGGAAAAGTTGATGAATAACTTGAACCTAGGGGTATTTTGAGTTCCCAAAATTATATTTAATAGTTTATATAAACTCCATCACTATGGTATATAAATAAAATCACTTAATCATTTCATAATACTATCAAGATAATCATTTTTGACAATGAATAGTGACCTATAAACAGTCATATGGGAGAACGAAAATAAGATGATAGTTTGGAAAATGGAAAAATTTTAAGAAGTTTTGGAATAGGGTATAAATAATGTATTATGATTTTTTGAAGAACCAATCACCTACAAGTACTTCAGAGTCATGTGATTCAATTTAACCCTTTTAGACCTAAAATCCATTCTTAAGGCCTAAAAACCCCGCATCATAGTGATACAAAACCAATCCTTATCCAAGAATAAATAAGACCTTTAAAAGGTGTATAAGGATATTATAATTCTAAATTAGTTTCAATAAAATTAAAAGCATAAAAATGGTTAAATTGGTCTTAAGACACTACTTGAGCTACCATAATCATGGATAGTCAACTTGAGTTGTCTGATCAAATGTTCATATCCTTCATAGAATAAGGTATCAAAGCAAATGATCCTGATGGAATTTGTGCATGCCAACACATTTGAGATCCATGTTATAAGGATCTAGATTAAGGAACCTAGTTTTATGAACAAAGTTTAAGACTACAAGCATGCCTACAAGGGCTATAGAGGGCTCCAAGTCTACCATATTATTCTTATATCTCTCCACAAAAACTACATGGAACTCTAATATTTTCTAAAAAAATAGGGGGGTTTATTTAATAAACATCCATGACCATAATTTTTGGATTGGAGGTCTCATATTTATGAACAATTGTTAAGATGGTAGACCTCCAAAACCCTGCTTAAACCCTAAAACAAACCAAAACTAAGAAAAATGAATAAAATTACACTCAAATACTCATGAATTACCCTAAAAACACCTAAGACACAAATATCACTCAAATAAAACCCTACCTATAGTATTACTTTGTACATACACTGTAGGAAATTTTAAGAAAAGGGTACTTTTTTCAAGGTTTTGTGAGATTTTTAGGGTGTAGAGATATTTAGAAACCTGTAAATCATTGAAGGTGAAATTTTGGGACTTGTTTTATCTCCTCAATTAATTATATGTAAAAAAATATGCCTAGAAATTCCTCAATATATCTCCTCCAAATAACCAGTCTACATATATGAAGGAAAAGGTGACCTAGTCACCTAATTTGGCAAGGTTGCATTTGTATTTTCCTCATAAATTCCTATATCATGGTATATTATGTTTTTTGAAACCTGAAACTTACTTATTCATATAATTTTAAGGTCTCGTATAGGCTTTCATGGCCATCAAATGCAAATAGTTAGGTAATTAGGCCTAATTAGCCCAGTAGACCTAGTTGGTCAACAAGGATATATCAAAGGCGGTATACAGGATTGATGAAGTGAGTAAAAACATATTAATTATACCATATAAATAATACATTTAATGAGGCAAGTACACATTCCATGGTCATAAGAGAGAAAGAAGATAGTTTCTTGACTTGGTCAATATGCTCAAAAGGAGGATAGGTTATTGTATGCTTTATGATGGCTTAATTACATCTCAGTAATGTTGTAACTACTAAGAGGAGTTATTTGACCAAATAGGGGTGTGTTAATGCTTTATTATAGGTTTTAAAAGTCAAATAGATCCTCCATCATTCCACCTCAACACCATAAGGGGTCATTGAAGAGACCAACACATGGAGAGTCATTTGGGGGGTTGTTATGACTATTATAACTATTTATAATTGAAGTTTTGAGTGAAATATGGTCATTTGTGACACTTAAATCTCATATCCATGGTATTATCTCTCTCTCCATTCCCATTCTCCTATATATTCAATCCTTAAGACATTTAGATCCCTCACCTGAGTATGAGGAAACTCTACCTAGTTTTATACTTGGTAAACCTATTGGACTAATGAATAAACTATTGAATATCTTTTATGATGATATATAGTGTGTTATACCTTTTTTATTTTTATATGTGATGGATTCCCCTCCCTTATATGTCCTTTTTCACTTAAATGCCAATATGATGTCTTATGAAGGTTATGTGGTGTGTAGAGGTGTTGGTGATGGAGTTTTAAGTGTGATCTAACTGGTAAGAGCCTCATAGTAGACCTTCCTATCATGAACTTTGTACTATAGCTACCTAATAAACCTCCACATGAAACACTTTTGCATAGGAACTATGGAATATGGTTATTTATTTGCCTTTTTAGTCCACTAGTGTTGTTAAGAGTCCAAGTTGAGTGGATGAATAATCATATTGGTGCATCACCACCCCTTATAGTAGATTTATTTTATTCACTTTTATCTCTTTACACCACAAAAATACTAGGTTTTAGTGAATTGTTCCCAAGTAGATGCACTAGGGGAGCTATCCCTAAAATCTAGAGTTCTGGTTTAATGATAAGGTCACTCAAATCCTTTAGGCCATTCCCATATTAGTCTATTTTTTTAGAATAGCTAAATAATCTCCTTCAAAGGGTGAAAATTGGGTTGATAATAGTTCTGGCATGCCTAATGGGACTAGATTCAACCATTAGAGCACTCACTTATAGCCTTGCAATCATATTGAGTAGCGTTAAGCACTTGGAAAAGGATTTATAGACATATTTCATATTAAAAGGCATCACAAATCATAATATCAGGGGTAAGAGCATTTCTTGTTCATGTTTTACAACGTTATGTATGTGCCTCATCATGAGTTATGGTTTCCTATGGGTAAAAGTTATGTCATTCACCTCATTATCAACATACCTATGATGCACATCAACTCCATTATGACCCATATCAACCTTATGATGACCCTTATCATTCTTATAATGAGCCTCCCTACTGCCAAGATTATCAACCTCATTGTGAACCTCCTCCACCTCCTTGGAAATCTTATTATCCTCCTAATTAATCATGGTATTAGAATCAAGTTTAAAACCAAACCCTTGTGTATTATCAAAATGTCCTTAAAAACTAATAATAACCTATTAGGCTAACCACTCCATCTCCTTTTCTTACCTTTGTGATCAATGGATATTTTTTAGTTCATAATTACTTGTTTTATGATAGGGAAACCAATTTAGTTATCCCTAAGCTAATGGCTAATAATTTGAGTTTGGTGTATGATCCTACCTCCAAAATTGAATTTCAACTGAATTGATCATCTAAAAGAACATTTAGTCTTATCAAAAACCTATAAACTACCCTTAATGCTTACCCCAAGCTCTGAATTACACAAGACATCATTGTTTCAAACTTGTTACCTTATTTTTCTCTATGTTTGTCTAGTGACTTTATGGCCAATATTTGGGGATGATCCTTTGAGTTATCTTATATGGTTTACAAGCTTGGGTATGGTGTAAGGTTCAAAATTAGTTCTAAATCACTCTCCGAGTTTCATATTCAACCTTACACACGAAACACCTCAATGGTAGATTGTAATCCACCTCCTACTCCTAATAAACATCCATGTGTTCTATATCATCTTCAAGATCCACCCATGCCTTCTCAATAACCTAAAATAAGTTTATCTTGGAAGCCTTCATGTGTTATAACACCAAACTATGTTATGCCTTCTCTTGAAAGAGAACTTTCTCTTATGTAAATTTAGAGTCAAGAAGAGAAGAGATGTATGCAGGTTGGCTCAAGAGATGTCTTGGGGTTTTTAAATTACCCATCAGTCCTCCATGTTGTAACCACTCATGATCATCAAAGTAAATCTTAGTTTGACAAGGCAATTGAATAATGGAAGAAGAAGAATCCAGTGTCTAAGGTGGATACTCCTAAGGCTCCATGTTGGAAGATCACTTTAGCAACTATCAAATAATAAAATGAGGTAAAATGTCCTCCCATACTTTCCTATTGTGAAGAGGAACAAAGTGCATTAAATACATATTTTAAATATCCAAGTGTGGGAAACCATCTGTTAAGGTTGATCAGTGAGGTGGCAGTCCTCCAAGAGTTGGATCATGTTGCAGTTGTAGGTGAACTTCAAGAATACTTTGAAGAGGACACCTCAATCATCTATGATTAATAAATCTATATTAGTAACCCTATTTATCCCTATAGATTAAAATTTGAATATGAAGTAAATTTGGATGATGTGAAGTAGTCATAATTCCATAATGATGAAGTGAATGAAGACAAAAATCATGAAACTTCTCCTCTAGGAGGTATCCATGAATAAAAGATAGATGGGATGATTTTTCAGGTTGAGAACATTCCATACAATATAGATGACCCTTTGAAACACTCGTATCATGAGTTCTTGAGTGATATTGAAGAACTTAGTATGACAAATTTGAATGGTGGAGCAGCACAATAGTTTGAGGTTTCAAATGAAGGTACCACCAATCTTTTATAGATTGGAAAAAATAATTAAAACTTATAAATACTATTACAATATGAGTTGGATCTTGAATGGATTTAAGATCTCCCATTCTCCATATAAAATGAATATGACAAAGTTGCATCAAGGGCCTTGTTATGACTATATGAGTGAGTTGAAGATGATTGATCAACATGATCATTCAAAGGAAAATGGTAAGAATGGTAATGAAATCCATGTATTTTTAATTTATCATGAGGATATGGCCTTTTGGGAAGACTTGGAGAACTTTTGTTCAAGCTTAGATAATACACCTCTACCCCATGAGAAGCTTGATAAATATCTTGTAAAGGACACTATGATAGCTGAATTTTTTGAGTCTCATTGGTAAAATCAAGAGTATATCATAATTGAGGTCTAAATCAGATTGTTGATGCAAGGAAGGTAAGCATGGAATGAGTATGATTGGGTGCTTGAATCACCTAGTTAACTAATGCACTTAGAGATGGAACTATAAAGTTAGATACTTTCCCAATAATCCATGAACATGTCAATACCCCCATATACAAGTTGGAATTCTCATAAAGTGAGCAATGTCTGACTGGACTCAAATCAAGATATGGCAATCAGACCTCATGGTGCCATAGTGATCAAACAAGTTTTTCATTTGATCTTAGAGGAAAGAGGTTAATCTAAAGTTAGTTATTTATAATGTTTTGTCTTATTTCAATAAGTGATCAACATAAGTATAGTATATTTCCTTGTTGGTTTATTGTCTTATCTTTTTGTTTTCCTTAGGTGAGGTGTGTTTCTTAGGTTTAGGTGTTTTTTATTTTGGTTGTTTCTATTTGAGTCTTGTTATTTTATTGTAGTCCAATGTATGAGTCATCATTTTCATGAAGATGAGTGCATTATCTTGCTTAATATGATGGTTAACCCTTATGAGTCACCCAAAATGTTGGAAATTTGGCCTCCCAATGCCAAATGACAATCCCTATAAGTAAAAACTTTTCATGGGAATCACCCAAGCCTACACATGGTGATTTCCTAAGTGATAATGTCTCTTAAATTTATTTTAAGGTAATTTAACACTTTTAGAGGTGTTATAGATTTTGTTTGTGATCATATTATGTATTAGATGTCTTAGGTCCTTAGGTGATGTGCTAGATCATCATGATGGTATTTGAGTGAAAGAGGGAGTGTCAATATTTATTGTCAGGTCCAATGAGTGTTATTGACCTTATTTGTTTAAATTGAGGATAGTTTGATAAAATTAAGGTAACTTGACATGTTTGGAGTTATTGGTTATCATGGTATATGGGCCTTTTTCAATTTTATCCTTGTGAGAGAGTATTTATAGGAAATGTGAAGGGTGTCTAAACCTTGTTCAAATTCATGATATGAAGGCCTAATGGTGTTATAATGTAATTTTTCATGTTTTGGTCATTCAAATAGTTTCAAATTATCATAAACCCCCAAAAGTCATCAAGTGACCCTCAAATGCCTCATATAGGTCTAAATTATAGTATAGAACTTTGAAAGGGTGATATTTTAGATGTATCATTGATTATAAAATTATTGAAAGGGTTTAATAGCTAGTATAAAACCACCACTAGGAATTTCACACCATAAATATTCATTTCTAAGACCCCACACATGCCAAAATGTGTCTCTCCAACTTCCCCTACTGTATCTCCTTTTTTAAAGTGAGATTATCGTCTTGAAATAATTAATTAAAATTCACTAAGTAACATAAATTAGTAACATGAATTAATAGACTTAGATAATTAGCAGAAAACTTTAAAATATTGAATTGATTGTAGGCCACTTTTAGGGGAAAACCTCTTTGGAGTAGACTCAATACAATAAATTTGTGGATGCTTTCATTGGCCTCAAAACTTACTCATATAAAAATTCTAATCTGAGCAACTACTACTTCCCATGAATGTGGGATAAAAAAAAATGCTCATGGGATGACTTAAAAATCATATGCATCCATAGAACTAATATACTAACAAAGTAAAGAGAAGAGATATCATTGGTTCATAACATCCCCTCCCTCTTAGAAAAATCTTTGTCCACAAAGCTCTAGATGTGGGAATTGGTTTTGAATACAAAATAGTGGTTCCCATGTTTCATCCTCTAGTTACATTTCATGCGTCTATATTAAAACCTCAGTGATGGAATGAGAGTTAAGTTGGCATGTACACCTATCCAAGATTACCTTTGGCTCAAGAATAATGGATCCTTCATTATCAAGTTCTAGTAAAATAGTATACACTCTAATGTTTGTGCCAAGAAATTTATTCAAATAAGAGACATGAAATACTAGGTGAACTCAAGAAGAAGGTGGGAGCTCCAACTTATAAGCAATCAACCCAATCTTATGAAGAATCTTATAGGGCCCATAAAACTTGGGAGCTAGGTTATGACACCCTTTGAGTTTTAGGTAGGAATGCTTGTAAGGTTTTAGGCAAAGAAAAACCATATCACCAATTGAAAAGTTCACTTAGAACAGTGATGATCCACCTATTGTTTCATTTAATTTTTTGTCATATAAATATTGTCCCATATTGTACTGAGGATCTAATCTTAGGTTAAGATAATTGTGTTAATTACTTGAATTGATGAACTATTGGGGATTTATGGAAGGAGCACTAGTGGTGATTAACCATAGACTACTTCATATGGAGTCATTTTCATTGAAGTGTGGTAGAAGGTATTGTACCACCATTTAGTGAGAGGGAGCCACTTTGCTCACTGATGTTGTTGTTCTGAGGTGAAGTAATGAAGGAAAGTTTCCAATAATTTGTTGATAATTTTAGTCTAGCCATCCATTTATGGATGATACCTAAAACTCATCTTCAGTTGGATGCCATTACATCAAAATAGTTCTATCCAAAAATGGCCAGAGAAGGTTGTATCATGATATGAGACAATGGATGAAGGAATGTCATGAAGATGAAAAATCTAGTCTAAGAAAATTTGTGCAACTGTGGAGGTGATATAGGGATGGTTGAGGGAAAAAATGTCTATATTTGGAAAGGTGATCAACCACAACCAAGATCACCATTTTCCCTCTAGATTTAGGGAGCCCATTAATGAAATCCATAAAAAGATCTATCCAAATCCTGGTAGGGATGGGAAAGGGTTTTGGTAACCTAGGGATGAGTGTTGTTTCACCCTTGTTGCATTGGCAAGTATCACATTTAGCCACCATCTACTAAATTATCTTTTTCATTCCCTTTCAAAATAATTCATGTCATGCAATCTCATAAATTTTGAGAGACCTTGAGTTCTTTGTAAATGGAGACGCATGGATTTCATAGAATATAACTTGTTAAAGATTTGTGTTCTAGGGAAGCACTAGATGACCCTTGTATTGTATAGAAGCACCATCCTATGAATAATGAGGTACAATCAAGGGTTTAGTGGCCAATTATTGAATTATTTGAGATAATGAGATTCATTGGCATACCCCTACTTTAAAACATCCAGCTAATTTAGAATAGGCATGAAAATAGTTAAAAGGGAAGCTTGGTTCACAAATGTGTAAGATAGAGAATCAACCACATATTATCTTTACCTTATTGTAAGTGATCTCATAGTCATAACCAATGAGTTTTATAACCCATTTATGTTATGATAGATCAATGACACATCATTCCAAGAAATATTTTAGACTCTGGTGATTATTTTTGAGGCAAAAATGATTTCCCAATAGGTATGGTTGCCACTTTTATACTATACACAAAATTGCCATCATTTCCTTCTCATAAGTAGAGAGCACTAAATTCTTGCCAAAAGGGCTTTTTTAGTGAATCCAATGAGGCATCCTTCTTGGAATAGAACAACACCAATTCCATTACCACAAGTATCACTCTTAATATTGAAGGTCTTGGCACCATCTGGAATAACTAGAATAGGTGTAGTACACATAGCTTGTTTCAAGTCTTCAAATGTACACTCAACAAATTTTGTCCAAGTAAAAGCATCCTTTTTCAACATAGATGTTAGTGGAGCTAAAATATTCCCATAATCCTTAATAAACTTATGATAGTATCTAGTTAGCCCAAAAAAACCATAGAGGCTCTTGAGTATCTAAGGATGGAGCTAATTTGTCATGGCAACTATTTTTTTAAGATCCACCCAAACCCCTTTGGATGAAACAATATTGCCAAGATACTCCACTTCATCTTGGACAAAAGTACATTTGGAATATTTTTCACAAAGATGATGGTCAAAGAGAAGTTATAGTGTGATCTCCAGATGTTGGAGATGCTAAAACCATGTTTTACTATAGATGAAGATATCATTGAAGAAGACCAAAATGAATTTCCATAGGCAGGGATATAATATTTTACTTATCAGTGCCTAGAATGTTGAAGGAGCATTAGTTATGCCAAAGGGCATGAATAGAAACTCATAGTGTCCATCATGCATTGAAAAATCTATTTTAGGGATATCATCCTCATGAATCTATATCTGGTGATATCTAGAGTAAAGATCCAACTTAGAGAAAAAATGAACACCATGAAGCTCACCAAGAAGTTCATCAATAATAGGGATTGAGAACTTATCCTTGATTACGAGGTGATTAAGTGCATAGAAATTAATGTAGAGGCACCATGACCCATATTTTTTTCTAGACATGGAGAACTAAGGAAGAATATGGGCTAGTATTAGGGTGAATAATGCCTTACTTCAGTAAGTCTTGAATGAGCATCTCGATCTTGGTATTTTACTAAAATGGGTAGTGATAAGACCTAATGTTGAAAATAATGATTCTAGGAAAGAGATAAATATGGTGGTCCTCTTATTGTAAAGGTTGAAATCCCACTAGCTTTACAAAAACATGTGCATACCTCTAAAAAATGTCTTGTAGATCAGAAGGAGTAGTGGAGACTATTGATAGTTGCATTTAGATGGAATGGATCTAGTCAATGATGTCATGTGAATTCTTCTTAAGAATATTTTCCATGTGATATGAAATTATGATGCTGAGAGATCTTAGTTGTAATCCTTTCAATGTGTGTTTTTCCTATTATCTAAAAACTACACCCAAAGTTCAACAAAATCATATAATATGGGTCCAAGTGTATGTAACCACTGGGTTCCCAAAAAAACATCACATCCACCTAAGGGTAAGGCAAACATGTTGAAGCATAAGTCATAATATATAATAGGGATACACACATTGTGAAACTTCCCTTTGCAAGGTAATGTACCTCCATTGGCAATCATGACTTCAAAGTTAGAGAAAGGATGGATAAAATATCAACCTATTTAGTGATCTAAGGGTCAATGAAGCTATGAGTCCTACCTAGATCAATGAGTATTGAGAGAGGGAGATTATTGAAGTAACCCCTAACCTACATGGTTTGTGGGGTAGTGACTCCTGCTAAAGCATGGAGAGAGATCTCTGGTTGGTCTTCCTAAGAATAAGGTTCCATAATCAACTAAGCTTCTTTTAGATCATCTGTTGTATCCTAAACATCTTCCTAGTCTTTAGTTATAGGTAGAGAGTTCACATATAATAGGTAGATCTTTTTCTTGACACATCGATGTCCCTAAGTGAATTTATCATAATAAGTATAACATAGTCCTTTTTCTCTATAGGGTCACATCTCTACTTTAGTCAAATGCTTGATAGGAATGTTTCTAGGGGCTGGCATTGTTTGAGATCATTATGGAGTTGTATCTTTGAATAGAGTAAAATTGGATTTGAATCACTATTGATCTTCGATCTTATCCTCTACCAACTTAGCCAACCCTAAGGCTTTCATCATCATGTTAGGTTATAACATTTTAACCTCAAACCAAATTGCATCCTTTAGTCCACTAACAAAGCAACTCCTAAAGAATTCATTAGATAATCCCTCTATGTGATGGGAAAGTTTTTAAACTTCTATTTGATATTCTCTCATACTTGTTTGGAAAAGTTTAGTGAGTGATCTAGTAAAGTCATCAAAAGTAGTAGGGCCAAACTATTACAAAATGAGGGTGTAAAAATTGGTCCATATGGGTTCATCATGAGCATTGTTATACCAATGATACCATTTAAGGGCTTCAAGTTCTATGTGAAAGGATGCAAGTGGGACCTTGTTGGCCTCAAAATTATTATGCAGACTACAATATTATTCTACCTGATAGATCCATCTAGTTGGATCTATACTATTAAATCAAGGAAAATTAAGATTTGGCCCATGATAATTACTTGAAAAAGAAAACCTAGTGTTTGAATAAGACTCTAGATGTCATATGTTGTTCATGGTGGTATGTTAAAGACCGATTTTGAAATTTTTTTCATCAAGATCTTTGATGTGGTTCTTGAGGGTGGTAATTTTATCCTCCATGTTTTTTCCTCTTATTCAGGTTATTACCATGATCTGAATAACATATTTTTTTTCCTAATTTCTCTTTTCTATTTGCTATATATGGTAAGTCCTCTTATATTCTACTAATACTCTATGGATTCTTGTTCCTATCAAATATTTTCCTATAAGTCCTTTGATAGTCTACAGATCCTCTACTAATTAATTTTTTTGAGTCTATTTAAAATATTTTAAAATTCATAGAGATGGGCCTCAAGTTTCGATGGCTACCTAAAGGTTTTTAAAATATCACTCTAGCCACAAATGTTGTCTAAGTGAGTACTATTGTCCCAAAAAAAATTGGCCATGAATTTACCTCTTAGTGATAGCTCTTGGTTTTCCTCATAGATGGGAACTACTCAATTAGGAAGGGGTCATTGCCCATTTCACTAGTATATCCTCTAAATGTGTCAACTACTTTGGGGTTCCTATGGTACTCCTCATGATGAGTTTTTGGGATTTCACCCAAGCACTTCCTATAGTTATGCAATTAGGTTTTTACCTTGATCATAAATAGATTATATAAAATTACTTAATTCAGTTATGAAGTAGAGTAGAATTAAGATTTTTTGAAAAATTACTAAAATGAAGAATGTAGTAGAATAGAGTTAAGACTTTCTAAAGGAAAGAAATTATGGCCCTAGAAATCACTCTAATACCAGATGAGAGGATCCTACTACAACAATTAATAAAAATGCACTAAATAATAATAATTAGTAGCATGAATTAATATATTTAGATAATTAGTAGAAGACTTGAAAAGATTGAATTGATCATATTTTACTTCGAGGGCACAACCTCCTTTGAGAAAGATCAATATAATAAATTTGTGGATGCATTCATTGGCCTCAATACTTATATACAAATTATAATCTAAGTAACCGTTACTTCCCATGAATGTGGGATAAAACAAAATGCCCATAGGATGACTTACAAAGCAAATGCATCCATAAAACTATTATACTAAAAAATTAAAGAGAAGAGATATCATGGGTTCATAACATAAAGTGTTTTTTAACTCATTTTTTCCCTCTCTTCATCCTTCAATGGCAGAATAAAGATTGAAACATGGAGAAAATGCAAAAAAGAAGGATTTTTAGGTGTTTTATATAGATTGTATGGACCTATATAGTTAGACCATATAGAGGAGAATCAAATATTTTAGGTGGGTTCCTTATAAGTATCTTGTTGAAGTTTTATGTCAGGAAGATTCAAGCTAATCTCAAAATCAACCCTCTTATTTCATCAATCTCTTTTCCAACTTGGTATAACCTTTAAATTTTATTGATGGTATGAGCATGAGAGAGAAGATCATGATATAAATTTTTTTTGAAATAAAATGGCTCTCTTGGCCTTGTTATTCATGTAAATTGTCTAAAAATCCATTCCCTATACTCTATGAATAATGGCTAATAATCTGGTCATTCTCATAACCTTCTTTAGATGTGCAAGGTTTATAAATGCAATGGTTTTGTTGAATTTTGGAGGATTTTCTTAAAATAAATGATTTAAAAGTGTTATATATGTACTTATAGACCATATCCATCACCATTTATCCTTTTTTTAATTGTGTGTGTTATGGGAGAAATTAAAACTCCATAATTTCTTCATTTTACCACTATAGATTAGTGTATATTTGTTGTAGATCTTTCAGGGCATAAATTTATAAGATAGAGATGATTTCAAGTATGTAATGGTCCCTTGATATCATTTCAAATCACCTCTAACTTCCATACTTATCTAGGTCAAATCAAGGGACTTCTTCAAGTCATGTTCCAAGGTGATTATCATAAGTACATTATGTGACCTTCTGAAAAGCATAAGCCTATGTGACCTTATAACAAGAATAAGGTTTTTATTGTTATAAAATAATCATTTATCAACCTAAAACATTTTCAAACATCAATTAAACTTAGAGAGGATTCCATAAATGTTAATTTTATGCATGGAGTTGTACAGATGAGGGCATAAATGATGATTTTTGTGGAAAAAATAATGCAAAACAAAGTACAGAGTAGTTTAATGGAATATCATAAATAAATATTAAATCCTAAGAATTTATATTTGTACTCAAATATTTATTTTATTATAATTCATATTATAAGTGTCCCAACCAACGCGATAAAAATGGCCAATCTATAAGACAATGGAGTAAAATAGGCCTAGTCAACCCTATTAACTAAATGGTGAGTGTTTTCTCATCAAAATCACATATATTTTGATGAGGAAAGTTATTATAGGTTTAATTCATTGTTTCTTCAGGTTTCATGGCTTCTTTATATAGGTTTAATGGTGTCTAAGTTCATAGATTAGCCTTTAGGCCTAATAGGCCTAGTTAGTCAAATGGTCACCTTAAATTTTGGCATTATATGGCTATTAAAGGAATTATAAAAGGAGTTTATATGACATATTTATTATGTTATAATAAATATTCATTCACATTTCATTCTTCAAAGTCCATTTTCATGCAAAGGAGAGCTATTTGGAGTTGATTGGTCAAAGCTACACTTGATTGTTTTTTAATATCTAAATTAGTTCAAGTTTGAGTTCTCCATATATTTATTATAATATCATCATGCATGATGATTTACTTGTCAAATATGGACCCACCATCTCCCTTCTATGCCAAAGTTTGAAATTCCATGCATGTTTTCTGAAGTTCAAGGATTTTTGAGAATTGATTGAATATTTTAAAAGGAGTTAGTCTTGAGTTAACAAACCAAGACTAATACTTCTTCCCTTCAAATTCCACATTGGTTGGAATTTAGTTTTTAGACATATATTAGCTTTTTCAAGCCATTTTTTATTATTCTTGGCATTGAAGAAGAAACTGTATTATGGACCATACATCAATAAAGGATTTATTTATTTTGCATATGAGTTTTGATAGAGAATAGAGTGTAATTAAATATGTATTATCACACAAGTGGGATTATATCCCATTTTGGTAGGTCCATTCTTCACCTATTTCTTTCTATCTCACCTTCTACAGGTCACTTAAAGAGGTAAAAAAGGAATTTTGTAATCTACAATTCTTTCAATCCTTCATCTAAAATACTTATGCTTAGGGGAAATTTAGGAATTTTTATTTATTTATATATGTGAATTAGTTTCAATATCTTCCATAGCATATAAAAAAATTATTTGCATCACCCCATTAGATAAGATTTCCCTTCAACTACCCTTTCCTTTTTTCATCCCAAAAATAACAGTAATTTAGTTTTATTAGATAGATATTAAGGGAACAAACACTCTCTAGAGGTTATTATCAATAAATAATCATCCACACTCTAATAAGATCTAATTTTATCAGTGAGAGATAAGGTGTGCCTTGCACATCTTCAAGCAGGGTGTTCTATAGAGTGATAACAATTTTTGGCATGCCCGATGGGACCATTTATTCACATTTTTAAATTATTATCTATGTATCTGAGTATATTATTAATTTCCAAATTTTCATTTTAATATTTTTATACTTTTCATGCCACCAAGATTTTTCACAATATCCTCAACAAAAGGGAAAGAAATAGATTTCTTTGAGCTATCTTTCAAATCAGTAAGGAAAAAGAAATCCTTTCAGTCAAATCTAGATCCTACACCTTCTATTTCCCTTATTATTACAAAAAATCCTCCTATTAAAGCCAATATTTTATAGCCAAATATAGTTTAAAATCCTATACCTCAAATGGTCATTTCCATAAGATAGGCTTTTGTATCATTCAATGGTGGTAGTCTTCTCAATCTCACTCAGTGGGATGATATTATAGTTTTTACTTTGAAGGATCTTCCTTATTTTATAGGAGAAGATCCAACAACCCCTATATAACATATTGTATATATTTATAATATTTTTTCAATGCATCATGTGACAATAGGAAAATTTATTAATTAGGTTGTTTTCAACTTCTTTCAAAGGGAAAGCACTTCAATGGTACAAAGGTTTAGCTCTTACATCAATTAACAACTAGGATGACTTTGGAGAACTTCTATGAAAACAATTTGAGGACAAAAGTGATCATATTTAAATTTTAGATTAATTACAATAATTAAGAGATTCAATCATGAATTCATGGTGAATTTCAACTATGGATTCCAGAAGATTTGGGATAGAATTGTTGCAGTGATCAAGCCTACACCTAACTATGCTTTTATGTACTATCTAAAGGCTCTTAATTTAGATGTGTCTATCATGATCTATTCCATGACATGGAATAATTTACCTAAAGATTTTTAAGTATTATTCATGGATGAAAATTTCTTTATACAAGTAGGCAAGTTATCTCTAAGCCCACTAATACCTCTTTTTCAAAAGATCCATCCTCCTACTCCAACTATTACTCTAATTATAGAATAATCAAAGTTCCATAAAAAAAGGTGATCAAACTGATATATTGGGGAATATAGAGAGTCTTCTCAAGGCTTAGTATAACATGTTTTTTGTAATGTAGAGGTAACAAGTTCCACCATACAAGCCATATCAGAATACTAATCATAATTACCAATCTAATAGGCCATCCTATCAATCTAATCAATAAGGATAAGGGAAGAATTATTAATAAATGTATTATAATCCTAATGCTCCAATAAATTCTAGATCTATTTTGCCAACTTAAATAAATTATGCTCAAGAAATAAAATAGAACAATCAATGGGATCAAGTAAACAACATGGCAATGGCTCCAACTAGTGAGAGCTCTCATCAATCTTTTATGCAATAGAGTTTAGTTATTCCTTCATTTGAAAACTAGACACCTTCTAAGAATAATCAAGCTTCTCTTTTTCATGGACACATTCCTTCATTCACTAAAGTAAAATTTCCAAATCAATAAGGACAAGGTAGTGGTATCGTACCTACTGAAACTACATTTGTTAACTTCCAGGAAGTTAACAATTCTTTTGAGAATTAGTTGTAAATCAAATTCAATATTTAGCTAATATTAATAATTCAATTATATCCCATAAAAGATCAAATAAAATAACAATTGGTGAAGGTTTAGGTCTTGATAATATAATACCCCCTTCTTTTCATCTATAACAAAAGATGACTACACATGAGTTGCCTTAGAAAAATTCAAAATAACAAGCTCAAGATCCATAAGATAAGAACATGAAAGGGCCTTACATACCTCAATTCACACAAAATTTGGGATCTCCTTATGATCTTAAATTATATTTAAGAGCATCTACTTCTCAACTTAGTATTTTGGATCATATGAAGAAAACTTTAGTATCAATTTCAATGTGGGATACACTACTAATCCCAAGACCAAAGGAGTATTTACAAGAGGAGCTTTCAAAGCTTGGTATCCCTGATAGACCACCTAAAAAGGAAAGATTAAATGATTTTATAACTAATTATAATACATTTTTTGATCCTCAAACTCTTAAGGTGACTAAACCTCCTCCATTTTACCTTTATGTTATCATCAGAGATTGTTTAGTTCATAATTATATGATCAACAATGGGGATAGTACATTTTTCATGCCCAAATCAATAAATGATAAGTTAAGATTGTAGTATGAACCCCATGAGAAAGGTGTCTTGAAATTATATGTGTCTCTTACCAAGATTTTAGGTGTTTTCAAAGATTTGAAAATCATACTTGTTGCTTGTCCAAATTTCACCATTTTAAAAGATGTTGTTGATTTACCTCCATATTTTGCACTATGCCTATCCAAAGATTTAACTACCTAAATAGGAGGTTACCTTTCCTTAGATTGGTCAAACATATTTTTTAAAAATAGGTATAGAACCAAAGTTACTATTGGATCTGATCTTATTTCCATATTTCACCTCAAACCATAAATGCCAAATGTGTCAAATGTGAATTGTAATATCTCAAAAGCAGATGATAACATAATTGAGCAAGAGCCTTCTAAGCCTCTTGAGGGTATACCAAATCTTATCCCACATGAGTGGGCTGATTAAATTCATGGACATGACCCCTATAACATTATTGAAGATGTTGGTTTTGGAGTCTATTGTATACATGAAGAGGGTGACTTATTGCATAGTCTCATTAGCTCAATGCAAGATCAAGGAGTATGAAATCTATTATTTGATGGATCCAAAATAAAGAATGGAAGTGGGGTTGGTGTAATGTTGGTTTCACCACAAGATCAAATTTATTATTATTCTATTATATTTTATTTTATTTGTACTTCCAATATTGTAAAATATGAAGCTCTTATTTATGGTTTCTAGTGGGCTAGAAAGAGGTATATTAAGCTCTTATAGGTGAAAGGTAATAGTGAGTTAGTGGTGTATAAATTTAGAGGTTTAATTGAAACAAATAATCCTATTTTGAAGGCCTACAAACATAAATTTTGGGATCTCATGGAATATTTCCTTACATTTGACATTCGCTCCATTCCTAGAGGATCAAATCAACACATTGATAGACTTGATGCCATAGGAGCGTAGTATGATATTCCAGATCAAATTAAGGATAACAAAAATAAGACCCAAATAAATGTTGTATGTAGGACTTAAATCCCAAATAATGGTGTAATTTGGCAAGTTTTTAAGTCTAATAAACAAATAGCATATTTTCTATAGAATGAGGCAGAGTTTTACCAAATAAATCATGATAAATTGTAGGATCAATATGGAAATAAGATTATGAAATTGAAATAAAATAATATTCCTAAGGTTTTGGTGACTTTATAAAGAATCTTTAATGAATATGATCAGATAAATAAGGAAAAAGTGAGCATCTATTCCAAGAAAGAGTACTATGAGCAAACTAGCATAGTTGAAGGTAAACTACTCAAGCTAGGTAAAGTTAATATTGATTGCCTTCATTTATTTATGAAAGGAGTTCATGGATGTATTTTCTTGGGAATATAATGATTTTAAAGGTTTTGATCCTAGATTAGCATAACATACCATTGAAATAGAATAGGATGCAAAACTTATAAGACAAAAGTAAAGGCCTATCAAACCCAAGGTTGAGATTCTCATGAGGAAAGAGCTTACAAAGTTGATTAAATTAGGTATTATTTTTCTTATAAAGCATTCAACATGGGTATAAAATATTTTACCAGTAATAAAGAAGAATGGAGAGATAAAGTTAAGTGTAGATTTCAGAGATTTGAATAGAGTATCACTAAAAGACCACTATCCACTTCCTTCCATGGATCAAATCTTCTAAAGAGTATCAGGTTCATAGATATTCTATTTATTTGATGGGTAATCAAGATATAACCAAATAATATTGAAAGATCACTATTAGTATAAAATAGCTTTCACCACCAAATGGGGTACTTTTACTTGTAAAAAATTTCCTTTTGGACTTTCCAATGCTGGAGCTACCTCCCAAAGGGCAATGGATGTTGATTTTCATGCTCTTTTGAGTGAAATGGTTTTAGTATATCTTGATGACATTATAGTTTTTTATAATAATCTTGATGATCATCTATCACACTTGAGAATTATTTTTGATAGATGTAAATAATTTGGAGTCTCATTAAATCCAAAGAAATGTATTTTTCTAGTGCATGAGGGGAGACTTCTTGGGCATGTGGTGTCGAAATATGGTATTTCCATTGATCCAAAAATAATAGAAGAAATTATTTCTCTATAAATTTCCTAAACATAATAAATGATTTCAGATCTTCTTGGGTAAGATAAACTTTATCAGAAGATATATTCCTGGTTTTGCAAAACTAGTACGACCACTTACTCAAATGCTAAAGAAACACCAAGAGTTAACTTGGAGTAAATAAGGTAAAAGGAGTTTTGAAGATATCAAGTAATAAATCATCCAATATCCTACTTTTATCAATTTTTATTTCAGTAAGGATTTCTTCTTGTATGCTTTTTCTACATCCAGTACTATTTCAGCCATGCTTATGCAATAAAATGATGAAGGTTTGAAAGAACCCATTACTTTCTTTAGTCAATATTTAGAGGGTTATAAAGAGAGGTATTATTTTTTATAAAAACATGTTCTTGATTTTATAATATGTCTAAAAAAATTCAGACATTTGGCTTCAAATAATAAGATTATACTAATGGTAGCTCATCCAAGTGTGAAGGATTTCATTCTCAACAGAGACTTGAGAAAAAAGAGAGATGGATGGGTCACTAAGTGAATGGAATAAGAAATTTAAGTAAAGTTTAAAAATAATTTATGAGGAAAATTAATATTTGAAAATCTTTAAAAAATGTGAAATAAGAAAAAGAAATTATTTTGACAATTTAGGACACTCAGCATGAAGCTGAAAATACACCTCTTACAAGTTGGACACAGAACATTGCTAGATTTATTCAAACAAGAGAGTGTCTAAGGGTTTTTAATTAATCACAAAAAATAAAATTTAGGCTGAAAATATTACCATATATTATAATTTATGGAGTGATTTTTTAAAAATACATTGAGGGTATGCTTTTAAGGTATGTTGAAACTAGTCAATTTAACAAGCTTTTTGAGCAATTTCATGATAGTCCTTCTGGAGGTCATTTTTTATCCAAGACCATAGATGAAAAAAATTATTATATATGGTTATTTTTGGCCCAATTTATTCAAATATTCAAATTCATGGGTTAGTAATTGTACAAAGTGTGTAATTTTTGAAGGAAAAAAGAGACTAGTTGTTATGCCACTAAAGCCAATTTAGGTTGAGCAGCCTTTTATGCAATGGGGTTTAGACTTCATTGGAATGATTAATACTAAATCCAATGATAGTAATAATTGGGTATTTATATCTATATACTATTTCCCCAAGTGGGTGGAAGCAGTGCCTTTGAAGGAGGCAAATGAGAACTTTGTGTTGGAATTCTATGAGAGTCTAGTCACTCATTTAGAACACCTTCTACTATAATATCAAATAATGATTTGGTATTCAGTAGTATAAAGGTATGTTAATGGTCTCTTTAATATGGTACTTATTTTAAATATTCATCAAATTACTATCCATAAGGTAATGGACTAGCTGAGTCCACTAACAAGAACCTGATTCGGATCATCAAAAGAACAATGGAAGATAATCAAAGATCTTGGAATACAAAGTTGAAGACTGCTATATGGGATGATAGGATCACCCATAATAATTCCATGGGAAGTCATGGAATCTCATAATGGTCATGAAAGGGAATAATAAATTCAACCTAACTTGCTCTTATAGCCATAATAGCCCCTCATAGTCTTCTACTTGCAGGCATAACTCAAGGTATCTATTGGTTAGGAGGTAGTTTGGGATGGATTATTCTATTAAAATAAATTATAGTTTCATAATTATCAACACCTTAATCAAGATATTTAATAATTTCCAAGCTTATAATGTGATAGTATAATCTTATTATATGAAACTATGCTTAAGAGAGCTTAATTACCTTGTTTGGGGGTCAAAATATGTTTAAAACATGGGTATAGTAAGTTTTAAAACTCTTTAAAAGAACTATTATTCTAATTAAAGATGATTTTTGACCTTGAAAACATATAAAATCCATTAAAACACCTCCAAAATACTAAAAATCAATCAAACATGCAGATAGTCCATGTACATGGGTCAATTTTAAGAGAAATTTGAGGATTTTGAGAGCTACATGTGGTTTTAGGACCTCAAATTTTGTACACAGGGTCATCATGAGTTGTATAACCATTTTAAATTTTTTTTAACCATTATATTATTAGAGATACTTATTGTTTTGTCTCAAACCTCAACTTATTCATTAGAGATCACCATTGGAATAGAATTCATTCTAGAGTGCCACAAATGTTTTTAAGCATAGGTAAAATTTTGATAAGCATGGGATGATGTTTTTACATCATAATAGTACCTTTAAAGAGTGTTAAAACTCCAAATTTTATGTAAACCATGCTCATACAGGCTTTTGCAAGCAAACTAGCATATAGGCCAAAAAGGGTTTTTTTTTCAATAAAAATATGCTTTTAGAGTGTTTTGATAGCATGGAACACCCACCATAAGGATTTTTTCAAGATTTGTGAAGTAGGGAAAGAGTCATTTTCATCTTGATGAAGTTTTTCACTTTTTGCAGTTTTAGACACCCTTACATGCAGGTTTAAATACTCATATTGTTCACCATATGTGGAGTTTAGTTGAACAATATTAGTATTTTTTGAGGACCCCTATGTAATTAGGATTCATTAACAATTTATATTAGTTGAGGGGTTTTTATTTATGAATAGTTATTAAGAGCATAGGTAGCCTAGAATGTAGGCTAAACCCTACAAGCAAATTTCCTCCACATGGTAAAATTTCATATCTTTTGTATGGGAACTCAATATTTTTAGGGATGTAAAATGGGTCAGTATTATATTCATAAATGGAAAGAGATAAGTATTTGGAGGTCTGTACTTCATGAATTGTCATTTTGAAGATTCAGCTTTAAAACCCTCCTAAACCTCTAAAAACTAGTTTTGAGAAAAGTGGATTTTATTTCTATAAAATCATCATGTATCAACATAAAAAAACTTCAAACATAAATTAATCTTAGATAATATTCCATAAATTTCAATTTTATGCATGGATGTGTATAGATGAGGGCATAAATCATGATTTTTGTGGAAAAATAATGTAAACAAAGTATAGAGTAGTTCAATGGAATATAATCAATGGAGATTGAATCTTAAGACTTTTTATTTGTCTTAAAGTCTTTAGTTGATCATAATTCATCCTAGAATTGTCCTAACCAGCTCAATCAAAATGACTAGTTTGCAAGAAAATGAAGTAAAATAGGCCTAGTCAACCTTATTAATTGAATGGTGAGTGTTTTCTCATCAAAATAACATATCTTGTGATGAATAAAGTTATTAAAAGTCCAATTCATTATTTTTTCAGGTTTCATGGCTTATTATTATAGGTTTAATGGTGTCCAAGTGCATAGATTAGCCTTTAGGCCTAATAGGCATAATAGGACTAGTTGGTCAAATGGTCAACTTGAAGTTTGGCACTGGATGGTTGTTCAAGGAGTTATAAAATGAGTTTATATTCCATATTTATTATGTTTTAATGAATATTCATGCACATTTCATTCTTCAAGGTCTATTTTCATGCAAAGGAGAGCTATTTAGAGTTGATTGGTCAAAGCTTCACTTGATTATTTTTTAACATCATGTTTTTCTACTTGGTTTTCATACAATCAAGGATTTCACACTTATAAATAAAATAAAGTTTTATTTCTCCATATAAGGATTGGTTTAGCATCATAAATTCTGATTGACTTGTCAAAGATGGGCCTACCATCTCCCTTTTACACCAAAATTCAAAATTCCATGCATGTTCTATGGAGTTCAAGGATTTTTAAGAATCAATTGAATATTATAAAAGGAGTTAGTATTGAGTTAACCAACCAATACTAATACTTATTCCATTTCAATGCCACATTTATTGGAAGTTAGGTTTCAGACATATATATTGGCTTTTTCAAGCCATTTTTCATTATTCCTAGAGCTGAAGAAGAAATTGTATTATGGACCATACATCAATAAAGGATATTTTTTTTAATTTTTAATATGAGTTTTGATATATAATAGAGTTTAATTGACTATGTATCAGCACATAAGTGGGATTATATCTACTTTTCTTAGGTCACTTCCTCACCTATTATTTTTTATCTCACCATCTACAAGTCATTTGAAGAGGTAAAAAAGGAATTTTATAATCCAAAATTATTTCAATACTTCATCTAAAATACCTATGATTAGGGTAAATCTAGTAATTTTCATCTATTTATATGTGTGCATTATTTTCAACATCTTCTAGGGGATATAAACAATTCAAGTGCATCACCCTATTAGATAGGATTTCCCTTCAATTTCCCCTCCCTCTTTTCTTCCCAAAAATAAAAGTAATTTTGTTTTAATAGATATATCTTAATGGAACCAACTATATCTATAGGTTATTATGAACATATAATCACCCACACTCTGAAAATATCTAATTGTATCAGCTGGAGAGAAGGTGTGTCTTGCACATATTCAAGTAGGGTGTTCTCTAGAGTGATAACAGGTTTCAAGGACCAAAACAAGAATTTGGTTTAAAATTCAAAAAGATAAGGCATAATGGTCCTCATAAATCATAAAAAACTTATCTATACCTTTTTTAAGGAATACAACAAACTTTTGTACCCCCTTTCCACTATCTAAGCTCTTTCAACACTAAAAGGCTTGTAGCTCTTTTTGAAGGTTTTCCCTTGGTTTATTCAATATAGGCACATTTACCAAGATGTAACCACACTAATAAGATTAATTTAACCCATTTCATATGTTTATAAACTTTTGTTTCTTGAAAATCATTATAAATGTGTCTTCTTTTGTTAATGTCCTCCCAAACTAAACCTAAATAGGCCTATTCTAACCCCACAATCCTTAAAGCCATATCCATAAATTTTCATTCCCAAACCACCTTAATCAGTTATATCACCTATAATTAAGAAATATTACAAAAATTTAATTAATTTGGATGGTTAAATCTCTTTATATCAATGAAACCCTAAACTTAGGGTTTCTTGTCCCCTGTATAGGCAAAAAACCTATAAAATTGTATATATTTCATTGTATGGGGTTTAAAATACCAAAACCACTTCCATAGTTTTTTTTCATCTATATAAACTTCTATAATTATCTATATTACTTGTTCCTTCTGTAACTTGCTCAAAACAACAAGTATACAACCAATTATGCATTATTTTATGACTATACATGGTTTCTAACGAACTTTATTCACTCAAGATTGAAATCACTTCTCAGTGTGCCTCTTCATGGGTTATATCCTTTCCAAATGATATTATAAAAAATAACCCAATTTATTATCACTCCTATTAATGGATATGTTAATCCTTCCATTACACCTATGCAAACAAGATACATTTATACAAATAGGGTTCTCTTACTTGTAAACAAGATACAACCATTACCATTTAAATTGTCACTTTCCTAATCTAGTGTCTTGGTTTTAACTTCTAATTATTTTATTAAAAATTTCACACCTACCTTCTATATCTTATCTTTATTATTTGATACCCTACAAATAGGTTATATTACATATGCATGATTTCCACTTTCTATGCAATCAGTGTACAGGGGTTTAGTAAGTTTTACTTGTATTAAAGGTTTATATGTATTCTGATCTACAATATCATGTTCTATTTATAATTATCAATACTTTAAAATATTATTCCTCTTCCTTATTACAAGTTTATATGAGCACACTCAGTCTTAAACCTATGTAACTGAGTATCTCAAAACTATTTGATGTCATTTTATTAGGCATTTGAGCTTCAATCCTTTGTCCTAGACTTAATTACCACATATCTAATTTTCATACCACCTTAATAGCATATACCATACTATTTTCCAAGATCCATTACATAAATTTTAACTTACCTCTCTTGAATGAGCCATATGCAATAAACAGGACTTATGGAGAGAATTGACACAATATTTGAGTTTTATCTTTTGTATCACTTTCTCAAACATTTTAAGGTGAAATTTAGGTTTTATTATGTTTCAAAACTGATACCATAGATACCAACTCACCCACCTTGTGGCATCTAATCCATTCTTCAATCACTTGACTGTAAAAATCAACTTCTTAGCAACTTGCAAATACACATATAGATATAGTGACTGCACACAATCTCAAGGTTTTTATTATTATTTATTAACAATTAAAACAATCATATGTCTATTAAAGGATAAGAGAGACATTACAAAAAAAAATTTCCTTTATTTTTTGAGTTCAATCAACATTACAATGTGGTCCAAAACTTGGACATATCATCTTACATAAGGAGATTATACAAAACTCATTTTTTTAGATTCTCCTCTTTTTTATCTTGGAGATATCTCTCTCCCATATTATCTCTTCTCTCACATTATCCTCACTTGATCCATACCATCTACTATTAATTCTTTTTCCCTTTCAACGTAGGTTCTTTTGGTTGGTTACACCAACCTCTTTTCCTTAACTACCTCCAACGTACAAGGGTGACTAATCTTGTTTTTTTAATTATCTTAGTGACTTATGATGACATAGGACCCAATTTTAATTTCATTAATTTTTATACTTTGACAATACTTCCACTCTCCTAACCACCTTTACCATGCTTTGATCACTCTAGACTCATTACATATATTTGAATTTTCAAATTCTTGGTTTTGGAGGGAAAACTCCAAACACCTTTAAAACTTAACCTATGACCATTAGAGATTTAAAATAACCTAATATACATTAAATTTACCTTGGAACTTTCTATTTATACACACTAACACTCCAAACTTGACTAATTTGACTCTTTAAGACCAAAATACAAAATTGACAACTTCTTGCCTTGATGCTCCTGCATCATACTCCCTAGGAGGGAGAAAAATTAAGCTTATATCTTTATTTTTTTCCTTAAAATTCATATTTTGAGGTTCCTTCATACTTTCTTGACTTCTATTTATTTTTTTGGTTCCTTTCTCCTTGCCAAAATTTTGCTTTTCTTCCTCTTGGCTTTGCCTAGCCTTCTTATCCATGCATCTTCTTCCTCCATGAAGTGTTCCAACTATTTTATATCCTTAATTATTATATATTCAATATTTTACAAGTCATTTTTATCTTCATCACACTCAACTGAAATAAAATGGTGTTTATTCATCTTGCTTATGCTTGTTTGATAGCTTGTTTCCTTATGAATCTTGCTTGAGTCCTGCCTTTTGAGTGATGTTAGATTATTATTCCTATTAAATATGGTATAATGACATATTTATCATTTCAATTTTTGTCCTTTTCTCATATTTACTTTCTTCTCTAACTCTTATCCAAAATTCTTCACATTTTGATACTCTTTCTCCTCATCTTGCTCACTATGTAAGAGCAACTTCTTATTCTTTTCATCCTCACCATAGTACAACATGACTTGACCAATATATGGCTGTCCATATCCATGATTAGAAATTTTATACTCATATTTATCTTTCCCAAATTAATATCTCACCTTATTTTCTTATTCATACTCCATTTTCTTTCTTGTTTGCATCTTTGTATGCACAACTCTTTGTGATTTCCCTTGATGTTCCTCTCTTGATGTTTATTGGAGTTCATCATTAAATTTTTCCTAATGTACCTAATATATTTTTATCCTCTTTGATGAACTAAATATTTATTCCAATATCTCTAATTATTCTTACAAAATTTGTGCATCAATCTCTTCAAATTCCTCATCAAATCTTGGTTCACATTACTCTTCACTTGCTTGTTGCTTATCTTCTCCTCAGACTCCCTCATTTTTTAGAGTCATATTAATATTTTCATGATGTATATCATGATTATAAATCACTCTTAAAGGTTATTATTATTCATCTTTCCTTTCTACATACTCATTCATCAATGCAATGGTTGTTATGTACAAAACATCTTCATTGGAATCAAATGCAAACATATAATCATATACAACATTAGTAAACACATATAATTAACACTTATCTTCCATTATGCACACATTTACTTGTTAATATGGATATGTATTCATTTACTTGACTTGGTTTTCAAGTATCATCTCTTTTACTTACTTTGTAGGCTTTCCATCTTCATCTATCTTCACGCTTTCTTGGAGTACACTTACATCTTGATCTTCTTGTACTCTTTTCTTGATTTTAACCATCCATTTACTAGCTTGTACCTTCTTAGGATGATAATTGATTCTATTTTCATCATTCTCATGCCTCATACATTTTTTCTCTACCATCCAACTTGGTGTTCCTTACCTTTTGTGCTTAGTCTCCATGCATGTACTTGTTTTCCACTTATGCTTTTGTCTTGTTTGACATCTTGTTTTAGGTTCATCTCCTTTTTTCTCATCATCTATTTTTTTAATACACTTAGGAAATACATATCCATTCCCTTGGTCTCCAATTTATGGCTAAAACCTATCATTCTTTCTCTCGATCTGTATATCATTATTTTCCTCTTCACATATGCAATCAAAATCAACACTTAGACATTCATTTACCTCCAATGGAAATTGATTCAAGCTCATATCTTCCTTTATGTCTTCATGACTAACCTTAATGTTTTATTTTCATGTTTTTTGTCTTGTTTCAAGTTTTAGGCTTCGAAATGTATCATAATATTCCTATTTATCATCATCTTCTACATGTGGTATGCTCTCAATATTCATCACCTTATCTTCTTCAAGAGATTCTTTTTATTTTTCATATTATTTCCACTTGATGGGTGATATTATTATCCCATCCTTCATAAAATTTGAGGCCTAATTATTGGACTTCAGCACTCTTGTATTAATACATGAAAACACAAACTTGAAATCAATGATAGAATATAAAATGAGAGACCATATAGTCTCTTTTAATGTCTTTGGCATAGACATTATCCATCTCTTTTTGTCTTCACCCTCATGTGATCTTCTTGAAACTTTCATCTTATTCATATTATATTTAATGAGAACCCTCTTTTCTATCTCTCTTTATTGTTACTCACTTGGAAACATCTCTCTTGTCATGCCTCTTTGGGTTGCTCTCTCTTTCTTCTTCCCATCTTTCAAGACACCTTTCTTATGCCTTATTCTTATCATAAGTGAATCTAGTGGCCACTTAACTCTTCTCCTCATATTCTAGCCACTCAATTCGATTTATTATTATCTTATGATCTACATCATGATCTCTATACTCTCTATACCTTTCCCTCATTCTCTTCTTATTATCCTCCAGTTATTTTTCTATATCCATCTTCTCCATTCTTTTTTGCTTTCTTGGCCTATTTAGACCTTTTTCTTATCAAGTATATCAATATTTCCTCTTAAACCTCTATTTTTACCTTCCTCTTCTTTATTCCTCTATCTATGACTTCTTATCCTTCTTGAATATCTTTTGGAGTATTTTATCTTCCCTCTCTTCTCTCTTGAAGATTCAATGCTCTCTTTTCCTTTATCTTTTCTAGTCTTATCTTGACTAGTTTCTTATCCTTCTCAAAGGAATTTTTGGATTTATCTATTATATTTATCACTTTTATTATAATATATTATTACCTTAATATATCATACCTACAACCTCCTTCTCCCTCAGTACCCTATAAGGTTACTTTTCATGCATACCTCATAGCATGCTTTTTCAATGTCCAATAGACAAATTTCAAAGAAATCACAACAAAACTTAGATAAATGTTACCAAAATATAATAATAAATGATTTATAGGCATTTGGATAAGTTATAAAACATTATTTATCTATACTTGGTCTTGGAAGAGATCTCTTTATCATATCATGTTTTACTTGATTTTCTCTAGCTTAAATCTTGTCTCTCTATCTAGAATCTTATTCTCACTAGATTATTTCCTTGGTACCAATTTTTTTACTATATAAAATACTCCTTAATTAATTAAACTTAATTTATATATTCACATTAATATATTTACCCTCTTGATTTCATTCCTCTCTCCTTTTAGTTATTGTGCTTTCACTAGTTTGTATCCCTTATGTCTCAAGGACGAAAAAAAGAATTTAGTTTCAAAAGATAAAAATTAAGGCATAAATGGTACTAATATATCATAAAAAACCTATATATACCTTTTTTAAATAATAAAACACTATTTTGTACCCCCTTTCCACTATCCAAGCTCTTTGTAACATTAGGAGGCTTGTAGCCCTTTTTCTATAGGTTTTCCCTTAGTTCATTCAATATAGGCACATTTACCAAGATGTAACCACACTAATAGGATTAATTTAATACCTTTTAAATGTTTATAATCTTTTGTTTCTTGAAAAACCTTCTAAATATGACTTCATTTGTTAATGTCCTCTCAAACTAGGCCTAATTAGGCCTATTCTAACCCTGCAGTCTTCAAAACTATACCTTTACATACATTTTCATTCCCATAACACATTAATAAGTTATATAACCTTTAATTAATAAATATTACAAAAATTTATTGATTTTGGATGGTTAAATCTCTTTATATCAACAAAAACATAAACATAGGGTTTCTTGTCCCCTATATAGGCCGAGAGCCTATAAAATTGCATATCTTTCATTGTATGGGGTTTCAAAGAAAAAACCACTTTAATTAGTTATTTTTTCATCTATATAAACTTATCCAATGATATATAGTACTGGTTCCTTCTGTAACTTGCTCAAAACAACAAGTATATAGTTAATTATGCATTCTTTTATGACTGTGCATGGTTTTTAAGGACCTTTGTTCACTCAAGACTAAAATCACTTCATATTGTACCTAATCATGGGATTTATATCCTTTAAAAACTATATTATATAAAAAAAAAACAAATTTATTATCACTCCCAAGCATATATATGTTCATCCTTCCATTACACCTATGCAAACAAGGTAAGTTTATATAAACAGGGTTCTCTTACTTGTAAACATGGTATGACCATTTCCATTTGACTTATCACTTTATTAATATAGTGTCTTGGTTTTCCCTTCTCATTATTTTATTCAAAATTCCACACCTAACTTCTATATCTTATCTTCATTCTTTGATACCCTACAAACAAGGTATATTACATATGCAGGATTTCTACTGTGTATGCAATCAGTGAATAGGAATCTAGTAAGTTTTCCTTGTATTCAAGGTTTCAATGTATCCTGATATATAATATCATGTTCTCTTGATAATTATAAATAATTTACAATACTATTCCTCTTCCTTATTATAATTTTATATATTAACACTCAGTCCTAAACGTGTGTAACATAGTATCTCAAAAATGTTTGATGTCATTCTATCAAACATTTGAACTTCAGTCCTTTGTCCTAGACTTCATTCACATGAAATTAATTTACATACCACATTATCAACATATACCATATTATTTACCAATAACCATTACATAAATGTTAACTTACCTCTCTTGAATGAGCTATATGCAAGAAATAGGACTTATGGATGGAATTGACATAATCTCTAAGTTGTCTCTTTTGTATCACTTTCTCAAACATTTTAAGGTGAATGTGAGGTCTAGATGTGTTATAGAACTGATACCCTAGATACTAACTCACTATCCATGTAACAACTACTCCATTCTTCTCTCACTTGACTATAATAATTAACTTCTTAGCAACCTATAAATACACTTATAAATGCAGTGACTACACATAATATCAAGGTTCTTATTATTTCCTATCACTCAAAAAAATAATATGATTATTTAAGGAGAAGAGAGACAATAAAAAACATGTTCCTTTATTCATTGAGATTAATCAACATTATAATGTGGTCTAAAACTTAGACATATCATCTTCCACAATGAGATTATACAAAACTCATTTTTTAAATTCTCCTCTTTTTTATCTTAGAGATATTTCTCTGCCCTATTCACTCCTCTCTCACATTATCCTATCTTGATCCATACCATCTACATGACTTATTTTTCCCTTTCAACATAGGTTCTTTTGGTTGGTTACACCAACCCCTTTTCCATAACTACCTCCAATGTACAAGGGTCACTAATTTTGTTTTTTTGCTTATTTCTATCTTAATGACTTATGATGATATAGGATCTAATATTCCTTTCATGAATTTTTAGACCTTGACAAGACTTCCACTCTCCTAACCACCTTTTTAACATGCTTCGATCATTCTAGACTCATTGTAAATATTTGAATTTTCAAATTCTTAGTTTTGGAGGGAAAACTCCAAACACCTTCAAAACTTAACCTATGACCCCTAAATATTAAAAATGACCTCATATACATGAATATGACCTTGAAAGGTCTATTGACACACACTAAAACTCCAAACATGACCAATTTTACTCTTTGAGACCAAAATACAAAATTGATAACTTTTTGCCTTGATGTTCCTGTATCAAAAAGAAGATAGTTTCTTAACTTGGTCAATATGCTCAAGAGTAGGATAGGTTATTATATACTTTATTATGGATTAATTAAATATCATTAATTTTTTAACTTATATTATGAGGATTTATTTGAATAAATATGGGTGTATCCATGCTTTAATAAAGGTTGAGCAAGTCTACCACATCCTCCATCACTCCACCTTAATGCCTAAAGGGGTCATTGAAGAGAACAATGCATGGAGAATAATTTGGGGGGATAATATGACTATTTTAAATATTTATAATTAAGGTAATGAGCTAAATATGTTCATTTATAACCCCTAATTCTCATCTTTATGCCATTCTCTCTCTCTTCATTCCCATTTTGCTATAAATTCAAGCTTTAAGGCCTTGATCTAGATCCGTCACCTAGGCATGAGGAAACTCTACCTAGTTTTATACTTGATGAACCTATTATATTGATGAATAAAATATTTCAACTCTTTCATGATTATATATAGTGTTTTATACTTTTATTTATTTCATATGTGATGGATTCCCCTCCCTTATAGGTCCTTGTTCACCTATATGCGAATAAGATGTGTTATGCAGGTTATGTGTTATGTAGAAGTGTTGGTGATGGAGTTTGAAGTGTGATAGACTAGTAAGAGACTCATACTAGACATTTTTTTTATGAAATTTTCACTCTATCTACTTAATACAACCTCCACATGAAACACTTTTTCATAGGAACTTTGGAAGATAGTTGTTAAGTTGCTTGTTTAGTCCACTAGTGTTGTTATGAGTCCAAGTTGAGTGGATGAATGATCATATTGGTGAATTACCACCCCTTAGAGTAGGTTTATTTTATGAAATTTTATATATTTACACCCCAAAAATAGTATGTTTTAATGAGTTGATCCTAAACAGATACATCAGGTGAGTTAGCCCCATAATCTAAATGTCTAATCTAATAATAAGGTCACCCACAACCTTTAAGCCATTCTCATCTTAGTCCAATTTTTAAGTAGATTTAAATAATATATTTAAAAGGTTAAAACTTGGGTTGCTAAAAATACCTTAATATTTTATAAAAATCTAGTGTGAATATACATTTTTAAAATCTTACTAAAGGGTACAAACCTCAAGTTCATAATTTAATGAATGAGCATTCTCATAAAATGAGGTGGTTGCACCTTTGAAGCACATTTATTAGGTTGTACATACAAAAAATGGACTAAATTATTTTAATTTTGGAGTTTATTTTTATATTCAAATGATTTTGCCTAATAAAAAACAAATCAATTGATTAAATAAAGTCTTGAGAGTCATTTAACTAGATTTATGTCAATTTGAAGAGATAAACATCAAACAATAATTATTTTATTTAGTTCCTAATATAGGGGTATTAATTTAACTACGTAAATTTTGTCTTGTGTAAGTGTATTATGTTTTATATTGTTATTTATAATTCATTATATTCCTTATAAGAGTTTAAAAGTGTCCTTAGATGGCCCTTTGGGCATTTTCCTACCAAAATGGGCACTTGAAAATTTGAATGGTGTTCATTTGCTTAGGAGTAGTTTGGTGTGATGTTAAGAATGTAAAGTTTTAAAATATTTTTATAAGGCCAAATAATGAATTTAATAATGTGTTTCACATAAATTTTATAAGGATAATGTCCAAACACCAAGAAATTTGAGTGTACGGTCTAAACTAGGTAGTTACCAAGAGAGTTGGTTATGCAAAAGGTAGTTACTCATGTTTGTAAAAGGAATGAATGATTTTTGGTATATAATGGGTGATATAAGAGTAATTAGGTATAATTTTATAAGTTATAATGCAAAGGATATGTATAGGTATGGAACAATGATGAAGAGGAGAGAAAATAACACCTTTGTATTCTGTTATAAGGAATAATTCTTGATGTCTATACAAATAAATCAATAAAAGTTTCAATTGAATGGAAGTGATACTTGTAAATATTTTATTATATAAATTTTGTGTATGTAATTTATATATTTAAATTCTTTAAACATTTTATGAATACTATTCTATTGTGGAGTTTCAAAGCACTGGTGACTGTGTCACAAAGTCTATGTTGGTATATTGAAGTCAAGAGATTAAAGAAGATTGAAACTGTATAGAGGAGCATAGTGCATATCAAGGTGAGTTGTATTTGTTGAAACATATTTATATTGTGTAATAAATTATATACATATCTATGTTTTTTTTTTCATGGTTTGACAGACCACACAATAAACTCTATGTTTACCCTGTTCTTTGAAGCATAATCAAGAAGGCTACGTATATACTCTTAATCACAAGTTTTTGAAGAATTGTAGAGTTGTAAAGGTGTGATTTTAGAGTAAAAAATAATCATTTAGGAGTGTAATATATGAATAACTTTCTAAATATATTTGGAAAGGGTAACTTCCATTCAAACCTTGTATTTTATTGTTATAGATAAACTGTCATAAAAACATTACAAAATCCATATATGGAACATGTTTAAGGGGAACTAAGTATATTTAAAGATTTGATAGGTTGTATAAAAATAATAAAAACCTTATTTGGGTATAAATAATTTTTTAAAGGAATAAAAACTCTTGTAATTCATTTAATAAGTCTCTTAGGCTTGATACAAACCCAAAAACCCTAGTTTTAGGGCAAAACACAAAAAGAGGTATAACTATTGTTGTAACTAATGAAACTTGTTAAAAAATTGTATTTTGAATATTTTTAACATGTAAAAAATATATTTTAAATTTTTTAAGTTGGTATGGGAAATTCTATTATGAATATGAACCCTTGTGTTGTTTAAAGGAGTAAACAAGCCTAAAAGGACTAAATTGAGAGAGAAAAAGCCTATAAAACGTATTTAGAGAAGGCGTTTAACCATTAAAATTCATGGATTTGTGTTTAATGTTAAAGGGTGGAATAAAATAGGTTTATTTTTTCATTATGAATTTGTACACATCTGTATAAAAGGAAAAATTAGAAAAAAAAGGTTACTCGTAATGATGAATGGTGGGTTTGAGGAGTGTAGTAAGGACTTGAGATTATAATAAGGTATAATTGGGATCTAAATTTTTTTTTTGAGCCTATTATAATAATTTATAAATAATAAATTATGTATAGATAAGAACCTATACAATATAAGAGGAGATTTGGCCTAGTGAAGCAAGGAGCTTAATAAAGACTAAAGAATGAGATTGCAGGAATAGAAGTGAGAAGGTGAATATAAGGTAGTGAACCATTGATAATGAGATATTTATAGGTTCAAAATTTAGATAATAAGTTTCAATAATCATTTTTAATAGATCATTTAAGACATCAAATGATAAATCTAAGAGGAGTTGATAACCAAGCATGGATTGAGTAGATTGAATGCAAGCATTATTGATTACAAGTACTAGAGTCAAGGTTAGCAAAGGATGAAAATATTTACTATGAATCATTTGGTATTATATTATCATTTTCATGGTAAAAATAACAATAATGTCATCTAGTAAACAAGGTACATGTATTTTTTTGTTTTTCATTTGAGTTTTTGATATGTTCATGAGATAGAGGTGAGTTGTATGTGAGAAATGAGATTAATAACAACCTTGAGATAGTAAGGTTTATTAATTAGAGTGATATTTTTTGTAAATATCAAGATATTGAGATAAAAATTTATCTTGAGAAGAGAGAAATAATTCCTATGTGAAGGATAAGAGAGAAGAGAAGAGAGACCAAGGTGAGAGGTCATGAGAGATTGAGAAAGAGACCAAGTGAATGGTCATGATGTGGAAAGTGAGAGAGGGATTTTTAGAGATAATAGGTCCATATGAGACATATAAGTTGATATAAAACTTATTTAATATGAGGAAATAGAGATAAAATAGGAAACATCACATGAGAGAGAAGATCTATCATAAAGAGAAGATAGTGTAGGATAACACCAAGAAGAGAGAGACACAGAAAGAGATGGAAAAATTAAGGAAGAAAATAGAAGAGTTTTTGGTCATGATAGAATAGAGATAAATGGATAACCCATATTATGGATGGGTGATGAGAAATAATCCACTCAAGTGTCCAATCAAGCAACAAATGAAGAGAAGGAAGCTAAATTCAAAATGAGAAGGGAGAACATAGAAAAAGTTGATTTGCATGTAACTCAAGAAAGAGATGCATAGGTTTTTGATGAATTAATATACAAATGAGGAAGTTTATGAATAAAATATGATAGTTATATCTAGATAGGAGATTAGAATGATAAATATGATTTGGATTAGCTTGAAGGCTTGAAAGAAGGCGATAAATATGATTACACATTTGTTTATGAGAGTGATAATAAATTAGAGGTATAAATATAAGGCTTAAATAAGGAATTTAATGTTTATATGAAGGAAAAATAAGAGAAGGTAGTTTTAGTATATGAGAGTCACATGGTGAAGGATAAAGGATAGTAGGAAGAAGCAATGCTAACAGTAGTGAGGCAGGTGGAAGCAAGTAGGCAAGTAATTATCCATGTTTTTGATGAAATAATAAAGATGATAGAATGGAAATATGAAAGTATAGGTGTTTTATTAGTGATGTGGGGTATATACAACCCATATGTTAGAGGTAAAGATCAAATAATGGGTGCACATAAAGAAAAATATGATGTAAGTAAATAATCATGTTAGTTTATGATAGAGGGAATAAAAATAACAAATAAGAGGAGCAACTGAAGTATGAAGGATAAAGTGTATCAGTGGATGATGCAAGAAACATGAATTCAAAGATAAAGAAGAAAGGTATAGTAGGCTATTAGAGTTCCATGTCTTTCTTCCCTTGGAGTATGATGTAGGGTCATCAAGTTAACTAGGTAAATTTGGTCTTGTGTAAGTGTATTAGGTTTAATAGTATCATTTATAAGTCATTAGTGTCCTTAGAAGAGTCTAAAATTTTCCTTAGATGGCCCTTTGGCATTTTCACATGAAAATGGGAATTTGAAAATTTGAATGGTGTTATTTTGCTTATGAGTAGTTTGGTGTGATGTTAATAATGGAAAGTCATAAAATTTTGTGATAAGGCCATGTAATGAATGTAATAAGGTGTTTCACATACATTCTATGAGGATAATTTCCAAAAACCAAGAAAATTGAGTGTAAGGTCTAAATTAGGTAGTTATTAAGAGAGTTAGTTATGCAAAAGGTAATTGATCATGTTTGTAAAGGGAATGAATGATTTTTGGTATGTAATAGGTGATGTAAAATTTATTATGTAGAATGTGGTAAGTTATAATTTGTATGAAAGGTAGAGTTATGGAACAATGATGAAGAGGAGAGAAAATAAAACTTCTATATTTTTCTATAAGGTAGAGTTCTTGATGTATATACAAAGAAATCAATAAAGATTGTAAATGAATGGAAGTGATGCTTATAAATATTTACATTGATAAATTTTATGGATGTAATTGATACATTTAAATTCATAAAACTCTTTGTGAAGAGTATTCTATAGTGAAGTTTGAAAGGACTGGTGATTGTGTCACAAAGTCTATCTTTCTTTATTGAAGTGAAGAGATTAAAGAAGATTGAAACTATAATGAGGAGAATAGTGCATATCAAGGTGATTTTTATTGGTTAAAACCTATTTATATGGTGTAATAAAATATATACATATTTTTTCATATTTTCATGGTTCCAAAGTCCACACAACAAACTCTATGTTTACCCTATTCTTTGAGACATATTCAAGAAGGTTGTGTATATATTATTAATAACAAGTTTTTATAGCATCATAGAGTTAGAAAGGTGTAATTTTAGAGGATAAAGGAATCATGGAGGAGTTTGATCTGGGAATAAATTTCCAAATACATTTGGTAAGGGTAAATTGCATTCAAACCATGAATTTTATTGTTACAGATAGACTATGTCATAAAAACATTACAAAATCCATATATGGAACATGTTTAAGGGGAACCAAGCATAGTTAAATCTTTTATAAGTTACAGATACATAATATAGACCTTATTTAGGTCTCAATAAGTAATAAAATTGATAAAAAATCTTGTAATTCATTTAATAAGGCTCTCGAGCTTGATACAAACCCAAAAACCCTAATTTTAAGGTAAAACACAAAAGGAGGTATAACTATTGTTGTAACTAATGAAAATTGTTGAATTTTTTTAGTTTGAAGTATGTTATTATTTAAAAATATATTATCAAATTTTTAAGATGGTATGGAAAACTCTAGTATGTATTTGAACCCCTATATAGTTTAAAGGAGTAAACAAGCCTAAAAAGGGCTAAATTGAGAGAAAAAGGCTAGAAAGGGTATTTAGAGAAGTAACCATGAAACTTCATGGAGATGTGTAGGAGGATAAAGGGTGGAATAAAAGAGGTTTAGTTTTTCATTATGAATCCATACACATCCTTACATAAGAAAATATTAGAAAAAGGCTACTAATTGTTATGATGAATGGTGGGTTTGAGGGTGTAGTAAGGACTTGAGATTATAATAGGGTCTGAGTGGCATGTAGATAAGTTTTTTTATCCTAATAGAATCTCTCTATGCTAAAGTATGTATACATAATACCATGTACATGATAAGAGGGTATTTAGCGTAGTGAAACAAGGAACCTATTAAAGAATAAAGAATGGGATTGCAAGAATAGAAGTGAGAAGCTAAATAAAAGGTAGTGAAGAAATGAGTATGAGCTATTTAGAGGTTTAAAAGGTAGATAATAAGTTTAAATAATCCTTGTGACTATACCATTTAAGACATAAAATGATAAATCCAAGAGGAGTTGATAACCAAGCATGGATTGAGTAGATTTAATGCAAACATTATTGATTATAGTTGTTATAGTCAAGGTCACTAGAGGATGCAAATAGATCCTTTGCATCAGTTACATAAAAATTGGGGTATTCTATGGACCCCATAGATAGATAATTATCTACCTTAATGAACACTTTGAAGAAACCAAACAATATTGGTAATTGAGAAACACAGTTGATAATTTCATTAATATTTCTTACCCAAATCAACCAGCTTGTCATTTTCAATGAGATTAGCTTACTCAATTATATCTACAACCACATTGACTGTCCTTCCTTCTCATCTATCTTAACCTAACCCTAAGAAGTCTAGTGTGAAAGTTTATCCTATCACTCTATGTGTATACAATTTCGTAGCACAATAACCATGTATCGATCATTTACAATCACCATTTAATAATATAAAGGAAAAATAATTATAAAATACATGTAATAATTATTGTATCTCATGTTAAATATGTAATAAATGGTAAAAACAAATAAGAAAAAAGAAAAAAATCAAAGTTAAGCATACTTATATAATAAATAAGAAACAAATAATTATCTATAATCACCCACAACTAGTATTATAGTTATGTTAGAGTGCCAGCCTAGTATAAAAATGAATGTGACATCAACATTTATAATTTGTCACGTAATTTTGGAATGGAAAAATAAATTAAAAATGTTAGGGTGGTAAACATTATAAAATAACTATAGAAAGGAAACCTGGGAATAATAGAAAAACCATTGTAATAAAATTTCAAATTTGGGTGAATACAATGGAAAAAAAAATTCTTGAAAAAGAACATATCTATTTGACAAGAAACTATTGATGCAATATTATATTATATTTACATGTCATAAGTTAACTTAGGTTTATAGTTTTAACATAAATTTTCATCTTTTCTTATATAATAGGTTTTTAATAATTAGGATGAATATGGGTCACATTTATATTTTTCTCACTTTTTTACTTTTGATGATATTTTCTTACTCAAAAATTACTTATAGGATTTATAAAATGTTTTTTTTTGTAATTTTTAGGTAGTTTTCATCAAGAATAAAAATAATGGGGAATAATAAGATTTCAAATCAAAAGTGTGAAATATTAGGATTTAAAAAATATCAATGAGGAATATTCAGTTTTCAAAAAAATAGTAGGGAATATTAGAGATTCAAAATATAATATATATTTTATTTTTAAGGTGGGAATCAAGTGTTCTAATGATTTTTTTTATTTTTTTTTAATTTTCAAATATATTTATTGTTTTTTCTAATTTTATAAGTTAATGTTTTAAGAAATTAGGAAATACAATAAAAAATAAAAAATTTGATTTATTTTCATTATATGTTTATTTTTTTGGTGATTATTTGAATTTTTCTAATATCTAGTGCTTTATTAGGGATCATATGGCCTTCAAGGATTTCAAGGAATTTTGTGTTCTAGTTTCAAATCATCCTAGGAATTTCCTAAATTTTATTCCAACATTTTTTTATATTGAAAATTAATGGAAAAAATGTGTAATAAATATTTAAAAGATCAATATTTCTTATTAGATTGGCACCTTGTCTACCCTACACTGAATCTCACAACATTATGCATGTCATTCCATCATCCAAAATAGTTCCCCAAAACTTATTCACAACATCTAACTATTTATTTATCCTCCCACCATCCTTTTAACACATCCAACATTTTTTCCACTCCCCTTCAAACTCCATACTTAGCACCTCTAAGTACACCACTTATGTTTCTTATTAATGTTTCACTATAGCTCAACTACCACTAATATAAATCCTCACTACTAATTCATTAATAATTTTTTCTTTATAGTCTATTTTAGACCACCATAGTCTAATGACTTTTCTTCCATCCTTCACTTATGATTCACTTTTCCCCTAAGGTCGTTTGAGATTTTCTTTTTGTATTTTAGATGCCCTAAAGCATCATTTTGAATCTCGGTGGATATTAAAGGATCCAAATGTTTGATACAAGGATTTTTTTTTTTCAAATTCCAAGCTAAAAATGGTGCCTAATTAGCCATTGGTCATGCTCTCAACTATGCACACCATTAACCCTCTATGGGAAACCCATTCAAGTAAATTCAAAGAAAAATTGAGTGTTGTGTGTTTTGAAAGTTTAAACTATTTTTCTCTTTTCTAAATTTATACTTGTATCAACTTCATTATATATTACATTTTATTTATTTTCCCTTTTCCACACTTGTTAAAATATTTCACTATAAACACATTGCATAATTATCATATTTTTTTGGGGATTATATTATGTATAAGTGTTGACACTCATATTTAGTATTAGTAACTTGAAATTTTCAAATTTCACCAATCTTTAATGTATTTGACTTATGCACCCATGCATGACTATTATTCAAATTATTTTTAACGTTATTTTGGATTGTTGTTTTACCCTATTTTTTATTAAAAAAACATGTGTTTTAATGCTAATAGGTGTAAAACTAGATAGATATCAAAAATTCTAAAAATGTATAACAAATAATAATTCTTATTTTAGAATTTGACAAATATGAAAAAAAAATTATTTTTAGAAAATACTACAAATAGAAGTAATTAGCTCAAAATGGTATCTATATTGGATGTTACATATGTTTGAAAGTAAAAATAAATAAAATGTGTGACTCTAAATGCTTAAGATTAGGATAAATATTTGAAATAATCCCTAGATATGTCTATTCTATTTGGATTATAGTACATGTCACTTGAGTCCATTAACTATAGATTTTTCCCATTTAAATATGATTGATGATTTACAAATAAATATATAGATTTTTTTTTATAGTGAAAATCATAGGAAGAATGAAAATATATTCTTGGACAGTGTAGACACTAGAAAACTATGCACTTGTAGTTTTCAATGACTAAATGCCTTGGGACCCCCACTAAATACCCCATACACCTTATTAACCCTTAAAAAAACCCTCTTAACCCAAATAAATCACTATTTTACTAGTCACATAAAATTATTCAAAATTACTATTTGAAATTACTCTTCAAAATTACTATTCACTATCACTATTCACTATGGGACCTATTATCACTATTCATGATGACATGGCAAGTAGCACGGCATGTGACATGGAAAGTTACAAGGTATGTGACATGTCAAGTGACATGTAAGATGATTTTGGAGGTGATATGGCAAGTGACATGACTTAGAAGTGATGTGGCTTGATGTGGGAGATCATACCCCACCTGGGACCCTTTCCAAGATGATTGATGATCTCATTTAAGCATCACAAGGCCCCCCTTGAAATATGGTGAATTTAACCTTGATGTACCATTATTAAACATGTATTTTACGTGAAATTAACATCAAAATTAGGATAAACACCCATTTAAGACAAAGGGCAATCATTTTTGACTTCTTAACCCAAATGGGACACTCACCAACCCAAATGGGAATCCCCACCCACCTCATTTTGACTAATTCATCCAACACATATAAAATTATGACATACCTATATTATTCCTCTTTTGGCATGAATCTTCACAATATATGCTATAAATCCCCCTACTTTCCTTCACCCAGGGTTAAGTTGGAAAGTTGGCAGTTAGTCTTGTGGTTGTTAACATTTTGTTTCAAGTTTGGAGGCATCATCAAGGAGGTTATCATCTTGAGAATAAAGATCCAAAGCATCATATTTCTACTAAATTTATACCAAAATTTCTTCAACAACATCAACACCAACATCTACATCAAAATTCTTCTTCAAGCTTGGAAGGTAACCTTGGTTTTATTTGTTGCAATTTAATTTATTATCCCTCTTGGCCTATTCCTTATTGACTTCCAAACCCACCATTTTGCCTTATTATTATCTTGGCCTCCATATATTTTCCCCTTAGCCTCTTCATTTTCCTTTCTCCTTTATTCATTCACCTCTTCTCCCATTTCCCTCTTTACCATCTTCACTCTCTTTATCCCTTTACCCTTTTGCCACCTTAATAATTTTTTACCTTATCCATTTCAACCTTCACCCCTTAAAACTTATCCATTTCAACCTTCACCCCTTAAACCTTTGCCATATCAACCATTTTCCAACCCCTACCACATCAATTTTTTTACCCTTGCCATTTCACCAAACCAAAAACCAAAACCTTGTTTTTAACTAATTTTCAACAATTTTAATTATTTAAAATATTTGCTTTAGTATAATCATCTTAACAAAGAATTTAATTTTAATTAATTAAATTTAGGTTATTTAATATATTTAATTTCAATTTGATATTTTAAATACATGTTTCCTTCATTTTTATCCATCAAACTTAAGTGTTTAAAGTAGGTGGATTAACAACCGCCTAGGAAGCTTTCACTTCTAGGGTCTAGCAAATGCTAGGCACCCATCTTATTGTCTAAAAAATGAGTCTATTTTAGTGTTTTCTTATTTATAGGTCATCTTATCAATCCAAAGAGGGTATCTTCACAATCACTTAGATCCAACATGTGAACTTTAATAGGTCTTTTTACACACCTCTTTATCACTAGTTTCATTCTTCCAAAACTCAAAGAAAAAAATAGAGAGAAACATTTTGGCATGCCCAATGGGACCCATTATGGGTTCATAGATTTTTTAGGCATATAGTTGCATTAGTGAAAATTCATGCTCTTGCATTTTTTTTATTTTTTAAATTTATAAAATATAAGAATCTTATTTCCCTTCCTTCTTAAATGTCTAAAAAAAAGGTTTCATCCTAGAGATAGGTTACACTTTTCATCTTGCATTTATTTCCATTCTTAAGTGTTCCTTGTTTGCATGAAAAGACACCAAAATTTTATTTTGGGTTAAAATTAAGTGCATTCATTGATTACTTGTTTATTTTAGTTCATTTAGTAACTTAGGAGGCAAATCATTCTTATCATAACATTCACACTAGTTATCACACACAAATCCAAACCACAAAATAATTTACACATCAAAACAATACTTGAGACAAGGACCGACTGAGAATTCATCAATTGGTGGAAGCCTTACCCCCTCTTAGCTATCTTTCTTAGGTTTCAACACGAAGGGAAGAACCAACTTAGCTCTCTGATTGAGTGTAAACTCAAGACTCAGTATATATTGGCTAAGCACCTGCATTGGCTACAAGATCATGAAGTGAGGGGAGCAAGCCCCATATACCAAGCCACGTACTGAAGTTCAACATAGATCTTCCTTTTGAGTACCTAAACAACCTAAAAATATTATTAGACTTCCAATTTAGTGCCTATTGTGTAAGCCAACCTCCCTTATCACACTCTTTAAGGCATAAGCCAAAAGTGATTCAAAAGTAATCCTAAGGATAAAATGTACTTTTTAGTGTATATATTGATTGCTTTGAAATTTTTGGTTTTGCTTTTTGTTTGAGGTGTGAGTGTCACAATAACATTCCATATTTTCTCATATGGTTTCAACTAGACAACAAGTGAGAAATAAAAACAACCAACCACCACCTTCTTCTTCATCTATGGATTATACCTTAGATGTTGACAAATATCCTCATGCTTCATCTCACCATTATCCTCCACCACATTCTCCTTCTAGAATACCAATCATATCTAGAGGAGATATAGACTTTAATGCCTTCCTTGACAATAATCTAGTGTTTTTACAACATTACCTCAACACATTACCTCACTATATCCCACCTACTTTAGTTCCTTCTTCTGATCTTTCTCTTGGCATGCCATCTCACCTTATGGTAGGTACCACTTTAACCCAACCATTGACCTAGGCCTCTTCTAACACCCCATATACCCAACCTCAAACCAATCTTCCACCACTAACCAAACACCTCATATCACAGTGTTGGGTGAATATTTTATCATCGACTAACTGATGGCAAAATGGGTATATCAACCACAACACAATGAGATTTATATGGAAAAATGGGCATGGTTAACATAGCATAATGAGATAAATCTCTCCTATCAACAAGGGGAGGTTCCCTATAAACTATAATATACTAATATAAACTAATAATAGACTCAGGAGTTAAATCATACCATCCATCTCTCTTCTTTTAGAGATGATGTTCACAAAATAAAGGAGAATTCTTATGTAATTACTAAAGGCATTTCTCTTCTTTCAGAAATGATGTTTAGCAAACAGTAGGAATCCTTCCTAGGTAGTAATTGGATCCACAAGAAACCATGAAAGCGCAAAGTCTTTCATTGTTTCTCCTACTAATTTAGGACAAAGTAACATAGTAAAATGATGTTCAACACAAAGTCTCCACCAAAAACTACAATAGAGTAAAATATTATGAAGGATAAGGGGAGCTCAAAGTCTCTCTAATATCTTGAAACATAAAACACACACAAACTAAAGACAATTATGGTAGCATAAAGTCTCCCACAGTTTAATTCAGGACATCTTCCAAATTATTTCCACTTGTTCTTCTTATTTGATTAAATAGACAAGACTATATTTAGGAAAAAGACATAAGAATGGTTTCCTAGATAACACAAGCTATTTCAACACAAAGTCTGAAAGGTCACTTGCTTTCTCATTCACTTGATAAAATATGATTAATAGTTTGAGCTCAAAGTCTCAAGAATGCCTTTCAATTTGGGTAGAGTTTCACTTTTAATAACCAAGAGATCTCCTTTTTACAAACTAAGAGATTACAATATATAGCATCCCAAGAAAGACTTTGGCACTTGTTTTCATGAAATGGCCCATGCCGCATTGAATGCATTGGAAATTCTATGAAGGGGCCATGTTGGAACAAGTCATTAGCCTTAACTTTTGGCATTCTAAATCATCTCAAATGTCTTCTCTAAAGCATGGGTCACTTGATCTTCTGAAACTTAAGGCCACTCCTCTTTATGATACTTACACGACTATCCACTCATCTTTACTCAAATGAAGAAAAATAGGCCATGTCATGAAATGCTTGTGCTCTCTGATATCCACCTGGTAGACTATTTCACCTACTGGAATAACTCTTCTACAAATATTTTTGGATTATCTATTTGATTCCCTCTTTCCTTGATATATATTGTCTCTTTCTATTGATTCGAGCTCTCGGGGCTATCTTCTCATCATCTTTCTTAGTGGATAGCTGAGTTTGTCTTGGGTCTATGTTATTTGAAAATCAATGGTTACTGCATTACCCTAAATTTGACATCTACAAGGACGTCACCACTCACTTGAAACACTTTGAACCTTTAACCTTTCAGAGTTTAATGGTTTAAGGTTCAATGGTTAAAAGTTCAATTAGTTTGGTAGTTTGGTGGTTCAATGTTTTGTAAAGAGCTGCATTATCTTAGTCTTCTTTATGAGTTCAAGGTGTCATTGAACCAATTATTTGCACCATTCAGTTGAACCTTTTTCTAGAATTTTCTACTTGAACCATTCACTTGAACCTTTTTCTCTTTGAATGCATTGAAGCTTTGAAGCTTGGAACTCTTTAAACCATTGAACTCTTTCAGAGGTGGAGTTCAATGGTTCATTCCATATCATTGGACCCCATCTTGAACATTTTTTATTAAACCTTGGCATTGAACCATCCTTGTAATTTTTTTAGGAAATGCCTTATGTGTTTAGAGATTTCTCCTTACGAAAGCCCACCTTTTGAACCTATGATTTCCTTAGCTAAAAAGGCTTGTGTGATTGAATATCTTGACTGCTCAGAACATTTTGAGAAAGAAAGAGACCATTTTGGCCTATAGGACTGAAATGGTTGACTTGTTTTCCACAAAAACAAGTGACAAATTTTAGGAACAATAGTTGGCTCCAGTTGGGGAACTTCCATCAGTTGTACTTTGAAACAATCAAGGGGAGTAGAATCTAGACTCTAGTGCCTTCATCTATGCCATTAGGCTATGGATTCATGCTATCCAAAAGAGAAAGATGCCAAAAACCAAATGAACAACATAAAACAAACAAAGACTATACAAATGTACAACTGGACTTATTTGATACTTCAAGGATTGAAGTGCTTCAGATGTTGCTCATTGTGAGGTAGAGAAAATGGCATTCCATCTTGATATTCTAGCAAGAAAATATTTTCACCATAGACACGATGAATGGTAAATGGATCTATCCATAAAGAATCAAATTTGTCATGCATTCCTTTTGGTTCTCTCCTCTTTTCCCATAAAAATACTTAATCTCCAATTTGAAAATCATGAATCCTTGCTTTTTGGTCAAAGAGTTTCTTCACCAGACTTTGATGTGTAGTAATATGGTCCACCACCATAGTTCATTGCTCATTTAGTTCAATCAAGCACATGATCTTTTTGTCAATGGAATCATCAAATGTTTGATCTTTGACTACCTTTACCAACTTTAGTACTGGTAATTCCAGAGTGATTGGTATCTCTACATTCAAACCATATATAAGTTGAAATGATGACATACTTATCAACCTTTTTAGTGTAATCATGTCTACACATAAAGCATCAAACAATGCTTTATGCCAGGTTCTCTGATTGTCATCTACCAGCTTCTTGATAATGGTCACCAGGTTCTTGTTTCTTGATTCTACTTGACCATTTCCTTGTCAGTAATAGTTAGAAGAGTGGGAGAAGATAATACCATAATAGTAGTAGAACTAGGTAACCTCATGAGAAGAGAAATAGGTTTCATTATATGTTACAATCTTGGTTAGGACTCCAAACCAAGAAATAATATTTTCCTTGAGGAAATTACATACCACTTCTAAAGTAGCATGCTTGACTGGAATGGCTTCCACCCACTTGGTAATATAATCTATTATGGTGAGGATATAGCTATTTTCAACACTTAAGGATGGGTTCATGGTGATAATGAAATCAATACCCCATTATTGAAAAGGCTCTTCAATCACCATAGGCTTGAGAGGTAATGCATCCAACTTGGGTTTCCCAATGAATTGTTGACACAGCTCGCATCTACGTACCCAAGTGTATGAATCTTGAAATAGAGTAGGCTAATAGTAACTAGCTCACAAAATCTTATAGGCAATCACAAGTGAAAAAAAATGTCCTCCACAAGCTAGATTGTGGAAATACTCCAAAAGTTTGCTTTATTGCACTTTATCCACACAATAAAGAAATACCCCATCAAGTCTCCTCTTGTACAAACTATTATCCCACAAGACAAAGTTAGCAGATTTCAACTTGACAATCCTCTTTTCTTTATGAAATAGGTGGATAGGACACTCACCATAAGGAAATGAGTGATATTGAAATACCACTCATTCATAGTAGTGACAAAGAGAACTATAGTCATGGTTTCAACCTCTATTTCTTCATGCCTTGCTTCCTCTGGTATGTTATCAACAATTAATTGGCAGAGGCCTCTTCCTCACACAAGCTTCATGGGTTTGATAACAAGATTAAACTCCTATATTTTAGTAATCCAATTGTCCCTTTTAGTTCCAAATTCCTGTAGAGTTAGAATGGACTTTATTGTTGTATCAGGAACCAAAGCAATATTGTGTGAGTTCAAGATGTAAAAATGGAAGTGTTTTACCACCTTAACCATAGCTTAAGCATGTTTTTCCATGTTTGAATATTTTAGCTCATGAGCTTTCAGAGGACAATTCATGAAAGATATGGGGGACTCGACCACTTCTTTGTTCTGCTGAACCAAAATGGCTGAAAGTGTGTGTTCAAAAGCATAACTATATATTATGAAATCTTTGGTATAATCCAAACAAACTAGGATTGGGGCATGGGTGGTAGCTTCCTTGATCTCTTGAAATGATGACTTGCCTTCTTCGGTCCAGTGGAAAGTAGCTTTACCCTTCATCATGTTGACAATGTGGTGAGTCTTCTCTATGAATTTAGGAATGAACCTTTGTATAAAATTCACCTTTTTAAAGAAAGAATGGACTACAGTCTTACTAGCAAGAAGAGCAAGCTCTTGGATGGATTTAACTCTTTTTGGGTTGATCTTTATGCCTTCTCGAGATACAATGTGACTAAGAAGTTTCCCTTCTGTAACCCCAAAAACTAATTTCTTAGGATTGAGAGAAATTTCATTTTGTCAACATCATTCTAGCACTTGTTGTAAATGATGCACATGATCAGGATGATATTTGAAAAATATGGTCAAGTCATCAAGATATAACATAATGAACTTCTCTATTTCATTTTTGAAGGCAAGATCCATCACTCTCTAGAAAGTGGCACTAGCATTGATCAAACCAAAAGGAATTATATGATATGCAAAGGTACCCCAAAGTGTAGTGAAAGCAGTCTTATGTTGGTCTATTTCACCAACTTCCACTTGATTATATCCTAAAAGACCATCAAACATTGATAACATCTCTGAGATAGTTACTTTATAGTAGCTACTCCATGATGGGCAAGGGGTAGTTGCCTTTTAAAGAGGATTGATTTAGATTTCTAAAATTAACACAGAGGTGAATTTCTCCATTATTTTTTCTCATAGGGACTATGTTCACAATCTAGGTGGAATGATGGATTGGAAAAACTATCTTCACAGTTAACATTTTTTGGATCTCAAAAATAATAGTGCCTGATATCTTCAGTTTATACTACCTTTGTTTCCACTTATGAGGTAATGACCCAACCTTGAGAGGAATTTTGTGCTAAATTTATTCAAGCCTAAGAAATTTTAGATCATCATAGGAGTATGCCAAAACATCAATGTAATGGCAAAGTAGAGTAATGAATTTGATTTTTTCATCAAGAGTGCAACAATTATTGATATTGACTATTTTGGGATCATCTTCTGTACTCAAATTTATTTGATCAAAATCTTTGGAAGAACTTGAATCCATTTATTGCTTCTTGATAAACCTATCATGCTTATTGAATAGCTTCTCAAGAGAAACTAACCCTTTAGGAATTTTATTCCCTTTGAGCTGAAGGAACTCTTCACCAGTTTTAAATTTGTTTCAGGAGCTGATTCCCATGACAAAGATTTAATGACTTCAAAATAAAGCTCCTCAAAGCTATCCATCTATTCCAAAAAAATAATGATTTGGTTGTCATCATTAAACACCTACCAATGGTTGGCATTATTAGGTACACTTGGTCAAAAGACTAGCTCAATAGTGTACTTATGCCCTTTAAAATCTTTGTGAGGAACCATGAGGGTTTCAGAGATAGCCAATGAATCTGCATGATCATTAAACTTTCTAGGCACTGCAAAAATATTGAAAGCTTCAAAAATTTCAAGGCAGTCCCACACTAAATTGTGATAATGTCATAATCTTTAATTCTTGGTTTGATATAGGTTCCTCACCTGATAAACCACCAGTTCAGCATCATATCAGGCGTGAAGAAGCTTAACATTTTTAGTTTGAGTAGATTTCAATTCGAGCAACAAAGATTCATACTTGGTGGGGTTTCTAGTATTACTGAACTATAACTTATATGAATAGGGGAAAATATTTCCTTGTAGAGATATTAAAACAATTCTAGCTCCAAAATTGGTAGAATAATTGCTGCCATCAAATTTGAGATTCCAGACATCATTAGAATCTGATCTCCTTTCAGATTTCTCTTCATTAGAGATGGAAGATCCTTTTTCATCTAAACAATGTTCTACCAATTATTCTAATGTCTTATATGAATTTTTTAGATTTTCACTTATGGAACTTTCATCTGATGAAATAGAAACATCTTTTATGGATAGAAAATAGTTACCCATTCCTGAGGATTCAAATAGAATTTGAGCTTCATGGTTAGATGTTTGAGTGACAATATATTTTGATTCCTTCTCGGGATGTAGCCTTTTCATGATGCCCTTGATAGGTATCCTCACCTCTGATAGTTCCATGTTTAATTTCCCACCAACATCCTTGCCAAAATTTCATCCAAGAAGAATGCCATAGGAAGCTAGAATGTCAGCCACCAAAACTCTCATTTTAATCCTTTTTTTGGGGAGGTCACAAATGCAAATTAGGCATATTTGATCTGACCCAAAAGTGGAACTTACTTGTTTTCCATGGAGAAACATCTCCCAAAAATTTTAGTCAGAGTGAGATCGAGAGAGTTTGCGACCTTGGCAGGCATCACATTATCAGAGGCACCAGAGTCTATTATACAGTTGCTCAACTTATGGCCATTTATCAATAGGGGAAACATGAGGATTAATGATAAGATCATTTTAGGTGGATGTGTTCTTTGGGGGATCATGAGTTACCTTTGAAACATCTTATCCTATGGGGATGGTTCTGTTCTTGATGCATTCAACTAGCCTATCTAGTTGCTCAAGGTTGTCTTGTAAGTATTCAAACTCAAAAATTTGGATCTTAGTCTTCTTAGCATGAAAAATAATGTCAAATAACTGAAATAAACTAGGAATAGAGAAAGGAATTCTATCATTCTATGTTTTATTGGGTGTGGTTCTAGTCTGAAATTTTGAAGTAGAAGGTGCAGGGTTGTTTGAGGTACTTACTTTTTTATTAATCACCAGGTCCTCTATTAGAAAGATAGTGAAGCTCCTCATTTAGCAATTAAAATTACTAGTCAAGATTCTTCCCCTATTTTTCCCTTATCAACTTGTTGAGTTGACTAGTTCTGGGACCTAGTAAAACTAGCGTATGATCCATCAAACACTTCTCTCTTACTTTTAGCTTCATCTTGGTAATTTAGGAAACCAATGTTAGAGTCACCAGCTAATTATTCTTCACCTCCTACAAAGAGATTAATTTCATCTTCTTGGTCAAACTTAGGGTGGAAAGAGAAATCATGTTCAGCTTCATGATAACCAACTGTCGAGTTAGCTGGTGCTGCTTCAATGGCAAGCTTCCCCTATGGGAAAGGAAGACAATTTGGTTGACCTTGAATCCTGATAGGATTACCTTGATATGACTAATTGGGAAATGTCTTCTTTAGTAATCCCAATAAGGAGGGGCAGACATCTATTGTACCATTTTATTTTTTAGAGCTAGCAATTCATTTGCTAGATTTTACACCATAGGATCAATGGCGCATGTAGATAAATTTTTAGAAGATGGAGAAGATTTATTTCTATTAGGATCTCTTTTTATCTTTCCTACCAAGATAAGATCATTTTCAACCTTAGTGGCCAAAATTTGAGCTGCAGTAAGATCTATGTGGCTAGCCTACCTCAATAGGAAACTCACTTTAGAAAGTTGAGAATTGATGAAGAAGCACTTATGATTTTCTGGCGTAGGATGAGAAATTGTAGGAATCCTATTCCTTAGCTTATCAAATTTAGTAATGAAGTCTCGCATGGGGTCATGAGGCTCCTTATTCATTTATGTAAGTTGTGCTAACAAGGCATATGCATCTTTTGCAAGTTTGAACCTAGCCTCAAACTTGGCCTTGAGAGTGTTCTAGTTAGTTACTATTTGTGCTTGTAGATGATAAAACTAGTGTATGGTAGCACCTTGAAATATTTCCACAATCAGTCTGACCATTATATCTTCAAATTAAATGCCTTTCACACCATAGGCTATTCAAAAATCTATAATATGCTCATCAAGATGAACTCTCCCATCACCATAGAACTTGGGAAAATTCTTTCTTGAACTATGGGGTAGTTCATGTAAAGGCGGGGTTTGATTCAGAGGGCCAAAAGTGTTACCCCAAGGGCCTTGGGCTGCCATGATATGATGATTGAAAGGAGGGATAATGAACCTTTATGGAGTATGTATAGACAAAGCTCTACTAGTAGAGGAAAGAGAAGCTTTGCCTAGTATTAGGGACCTGATGTTGGTAGGAGGAAAAATCTTGGTTTGCTGAAGGTGAGATTGTGGAGGAGAAAGGTCAAAATTATTTTGCTGCACAAACTCAAACACAAGATCAACAATACCTTGAGCTCTCTAGCTTCATGTATACCATGGATCTACTAGAGTGTAGAATGGAAAAGAACTAGAAATGCTTCAATTTGAAGTTTGAAGCTTCAAATTGTGCATTTTTCCCTAGCGGAGTCACCAAAAAACTATTGGGTGAATTTTTTGTCATCAACTAACTGATGGCAAAATAGGTATATCAACCATAGCACAATGAGATTTATATATCAAAATGGTCATGGTTACCACAACATAATGAGATAAATCTTTCCTCTCAATAAGGGGAGGCTCCCTATAATCTATAATATACTAATATAAACTAAAAATAGACTCAGGGGTGAAATCATACCATCCATCTCTCTTCTTTTAGAGATGATGTTCACAAAATAAAGGATAATTCTTGTGTAATTATTGAAGGAATTTCTCTTCTTTTAGAAATTATGTTTAGCAAATAGAAGGAATCCTTCATGGGTAGTAACTAGATCCACAAAAAACCCATGAAAGAACAAAGTCTTTTGTTGTTTCTCCTACTGATTTAGAATAAAGTAACATAGAAAAATGAAATATAGCACAAAGTCTTCACCAAAAACTAAAAAAGAGTAAAAGGTTATGAAGGATAAGGGGAGCTCAAAGTCTCTCCAATATCCTAAAACATAAAACACACATAGACTAAAGACAATTATGGTAGCACAAAGTCTCCCGCAGTTGACTTCAAGACATCTTCTAGATTATTTCCACTTATTCTACTTATTTGATTAAATGGATAAGACTATATTTAGTAAAAAGACATAAGAATAGTTTCCTAGATAACACAAGCTATTTCAACACAAAGTCTGAAAGGTCACTTGCTTTCTCATTCACATGATAAAATATGATTAACAGTCTGAACTTAAAGTCTCAAGAATTCCTTTCAATTTGGGCAAAGTTTTGCTTCGAATCACTGAGAGATCCCCTTCTTATAAACTAAGAGATTATAATATATAACATCCCAAGAAAGACTTGGGTGCTTGTTTTCATAAAATTGCACATGCTACATTGAATGCATTAGAAATTTTGTGAAGGGGCCATGCTAGAACAGGTCATCAGCCTTAAATTTTGGCATTCTAAATCATCTCAAATGTCTTCTCCAAAGCATGGGTCACCTGATCTTCTAAAAGGTAAGGCCACTCCTCTTTATGATACTTACATGAATGTCCACTCATCTTTACTCAAACAAAGAAAAATAGGCTATGTCATTGAATGTTTGCACTCTTTGATATCCACCTGGTGGACTATTCCACCTACTGGAATAACTCTTCTACAAATATTTCTAGATTCTCTATTTGATTCCCTCTTTCCTTGCTATATCTTGTCTCTTTCTACTGATCCATGATCTCAGGGCTATCTTCTCATCTTCTTTCTTAGTGGATAGTTGAGTTTGTCTTCAAGTCTATGTTAATTTAAAATCAATGGTTATTCCATTACACTAAATTTGACATCTATGGGGACGTCACCGGTTGCTTGAAACACTTTAAACCTTTAACCTTTTGGAGTTCAATGGTTCAAGGTTCAATGGTTCAAAGTTCAATCAGTTTGGTAGTTCAGCGGTTCAATGTTTTGTAAAGAGCCACATTCCCTTAGTCTTCTTTATGAGTTCAAGGTGTCATTGAATCAATTGTTTACACCATTTAGTTGAACCTTTTTCTAGAATCTTCTACTTGAACCATTCACTCAAATCTTTTTCTCTTTGAATGCATTGAAGCTTTAAACCTTTGAACTCTTTGAACCTTTGAACTCTTTGTACCCTTGAAATCTTTTAGAGGTGGAGTTCAATGGTTCAAGGTTTAATGGTTCATTCCATATCATTGGACCCCACCATTGAACCTTTTTGATTGAACCTTGGCATTGAAGCATCCTTGCAATGTTTTTAGGAAATGCCTTATGTGTTTTGAGATTTATCCTTGCAAAATCTTGCCTTTTGAACCTATGATTTCCTTAGCTAAAAAGGCTTTTGTGATTGAATATCTTCACTGCACAGAACATTTTTTGAAAGAAAGAGACCATTTTGGCCTGTAGGACCAAAATGGTCAACCTGTTGCCCACAAATACAAGTGATAGATTTTGGGAATGACACAGCTCATGTGGGTTCAACCTTGCCATTTGTTACCTATACCCCATCCATTAGTACATTATCTTTCATTCTAGATTTTATCTTCCTTTTAGTTGCAACTAATTCCTTAGCCATAGTCCCACTTCAAATCCTAGTTCTCTCCATACCTCAAAACCTTCCCCTAATTAGCACTAGAGTAATTATCAAAACTCAACTTCCCTAACTTCCTCCCACCTTAACCATACCAACCCTATACTTTTCTCAACAAGTACCTATGACAACATACCAGTATGTCCCTCACCCAGAAGGGTACATGCATACCTCCACCAAAGCTTTCATACCAAGTAGTTCTTATGTGCCACCATTTCAACCTCTTGGCACCACTTATCAACATGTGGCTTCTTCAAAACCATTTATTGCTTATTCATACATTACCACAACCCAACCCTAACAAAATGTACCACTTAATTATATGACTTCCCAACATCAACCTGATCTAATCAAAATGCTAATGGATAAAATGACTAACTTAGAGTCAACCATCTCCACCTCAACTAATATTTTATCTTATGACCAAATTTGTAATGAGCCTATCCATCCATCTATGCCCATTCACACTTAACCTCATTAGTGGTAATTTCCCAAATTTTCTAAATTCCAAGGTAAAGAGGATCCTCATTAGTACCTAAGATCCTTTTGTCATGCTTGTTACTAGATCGTTTATGATTATTCTCTCCTCCTCTAGACCTTTCCCATGTCATTATCTAGATTCACCCTTGACTGGTATAGTTCCCTTCCCACTCATTCTATATTTTCTTTCTCTCAATTAGAACAAACCTTTTTAGAATAATTTTTAGTAAAAATATCTAATAAGGTTTCCAATACTGGCCTATACTCCATCAAACAATTTGAAGATGAATCAATTACTGATTTTGTTTCCAGATGGAGGGGCCTCATCAATCAACTCACATTCCCATAATCCTAACTTGAATTAATTAAATTATTCTCTTAGGGGTGTGTCAAGAATATTGTTCTAACTCTCCCAGTCTAAACCTTTAAGACCTTTGTTGAAGCATTGACTATGGCCCACAAATTAGAAAATTGTTCTAATGATGAAGGGAAGGTAAAGCTTTGAAATAAAACTTCTAGTTTTAAATACACTAACTCATCCACCACCAAAACCATGAACCCAACCAATTCCAAAGCAAAAACATCAACACATTCAGTTGTGCTCAAAATTGTGCCTCTTCTAATAGTCAACCAAACACCTCAAAACAACACTCCCTCCAATTTCCAAAACCATACCCAAAATTGGGATCCTTCAAAACCTTTTAACCTGTGGGGAGTTTTATGCATCAATCTTGGAAAAATTACTTAAATCCAATCTAATCCAACTTCCACCCATCAAGTCCCCTCAAAAATTTGACACTTCTCACCCCCTTCCTGGGTGGTACAATGAGAATGATCATTTTGATTATCATCAAGTCATTAGACATGATACTAATAGATTAAATACCTTTAAGAGAATTATCTAGGACCTAATTGATAAAGGGGAGCTTGTGTTTTATAACTTAAATGCTCCTTCCAACCAATCTCTTAATATTTTCTAAAAACTATTCCCAAATCATCCAACTTCTACCCAACACCATGAAAACCAACCTAAATCCTCCAACTCACATGAGGCACATGTAATTAATGTCATCAATAAAGTGCAAATTGCTAAAAAGGTCATCACCTCTATCACCTAAATAGAGGAATATAATCCACCATCGCCTATTTCTCCAGGTGACAAAATGGAGGAATTAGCCACCCTTTCCACTTCCTTAGATGAAACCATAGTTTTATCTACCTATCTTATGGTGGAAATACCCAAGGAGATAACCATTCCATCATCCATCTCATCTACCCCTCTAATCCAATTAGAAACTAAACCTACTTCTTTCGATAACCAAACCCAAGAAGAAACTATGCCTGCCCTTCCATTTGAAATCATCACCCCACCACTCCTATTATAGAACCATCTATACCTCCCTTGGAAACTATATCTAGATGAACCTTACCCTCATCTTCCCAATCATCACCATTGAAATTTTCCACCAAAGATAGAAACATTGAAACTACTCCTACTTCTTCTTCAAAGGGCTTATGCTTTGAAACCAATGATCAGAGAAAAATACCCATTTATAAACCTTTTTCTTGGCTCATTAAAAGTTTGGAATTTAACTCCCAACCTAAATTTTATATATCTACCTTTTGGCATCAGCTTTGGCTCCCATATCAAATAAAATCTAAACCTTCCACCTCACTTGAGTCTACCATCAAGCTTGTTGCTATAACTCCACCAACTACCCCTCCTAAGATCACCAGTGAACCATCTAACCTACACTTACCTAAACTATTCAAACCACCCTGTGCTTCTTTCATTAAGCCACAAAAAAATTTAGGGATCCTTTTGAAGCCTAATCCCACTCAATCTCTATTGAGATTGGATTTAACTGTATCATCCCAATTAAATCCAAATCTAATTAAAAATCTTAAAAAGGGATGGTTGCCTATGCCACAACCTCAATTTAGGATCATACCACCTCCTTCACCTTTAACCTCTATTTTGGTACCACATCCTTCCACCATTCCCGTTACCTACTCTTCCTCCAAAAAACCATCTCCCCTTTCTCCACCTATAGCCACCCAACCCTCTAGTTCATCATCATTCCTTAACAACCTTCCTCCATCCACTTTCCCATCCATTAAACCCTCATCATATAGAATTTGAATTCCTAAACCTATTGCAACTAAGCCAATTCTTCCTAAACCACCAACCAAACTCACTCCACCAACCACATCTCCTATCCAAAAAAATTTACCCCATAAAATTCCTACACCCAGAGTTAAAAATTCGCCACCTTTTAGATCTTTACTAGAATCTTATATAACCATTTTGCAAAGACTATTTCAAGCTTCTATCATTATTTGACCACCAATTAAGCCTTATGATCCCACTCACCAAAATCCAACCTGGTTCAAGGATAGTTTGATTTATCTTTATCATAGGACCCCTGAGCATGAGAAAGAAAACTCTAAATCCCTCTAATAAATTATTCATCACCTTTTATAGGAAGATGATCTACTAGATGAATATTCTGTAAGTCCCTTGCCTCTTATACCACTTATCCAATCCACCTATTAACCATCCACTTCCTTACTTCTGACAAGGAATGAAGAAGAGGAATTAAAGCGAGAAATCATCCCCCTTATCAATGCCATTCATATGGTGACTCTATCTTGAGCTCAGTAAAGGAATACAGGTAAATCCATCTAATAAAATGAAAATGGCAAGGACAAGGTAGCCATTCCATGGTCTTATCCTTTAACTCCCTAACTAACCAACCACACCTAAATAACTACACCTTCACCTTCACACTCACAACCACCCAAGACCAAAGTCTCCATTTTGGGATCCCCTTCTTCCAATGCATCTCCATTTGTCCAATGATTGGTGTTAAAAAAATTCACCAAACCCCAATCAAAATGAGCCTTTATAACTTAATTATCACCTCACCTCAACATCATCAGGGTTTAATCAAATTACTACATTCTATAGGGGTTGAACCAAATGATCTTTAACCTCTTGCATCTTTGATTAGAGCCATCCAACATACTACCATGGTCACTTTCCATGAATCAAAATTTTTTCCATATAATAGTGAAGACACTGATCCCCCTCTTTTCATCATTGCATCCATCAATCTGACATGTGTTAAGAGAGTCATGATTGATGGGGGAATGATTATCAATATCATCTCCTCCCATGCTTACGGTCAAATATGACTACCTAAAAACATCATGTCTAAAATCTTGGTAGTTCTCTAATCATTCAATGATACCTTGGCTACCACTCTAGAAATAGTTATTCTCTACATCCAATTGGGGCCTCAAACTATTCCTAATCTATTTTTAGTCATAGAGGGTGAGTTTAAATATAATGTGTTACTCCGTCAGCCTTGGATCTACTCCATGGGCTACATCCCTTCCACCCTTCACCAATTTATCAAATTCAAAGATGAGGGACAAATTTTCACAATCAAATTTGATCTAAGTGCCTTCACTTCCTATAATATGACATATCAACCTAATGATAGCCTTATTCCACCTTCAACCCCTCCACAAGCAACCTCTAACCAAACCACTACATCAACCCCACCCACCAACACTTATGTCTACAACAATGAGGAAGAATCCACTAGTTCAACCATCCCTTCATCTCAGATCCTAGTCAAAAACTTCTTGTAATCCACATTTTAATGTCTCACATTGCGTGAATATTGACTCCTAGTTTTGGATGCTTTCCCTTCTCCACATGAATTTGGGAATCTCCAAAATGATCCATCTTATGATCCCAATATCGATACCCTTGTCTCCTTTGGCCTTTTCAAAAATAGAACATATTTTATCTATGAGGGACTTGATAAGCCACTCCTTGCTCCCATCACCATTCCTTATATCTAGACATTCACTTCTAAATTTTCTTATCTTAGCAATCTGACCTTTGCCCAAATGTACCTTCATTGGTGTTCTTGGAAGGGGTTTAGTTTTAGACTCTATGAACAAGGGCCTCACAAATTTCCCATCATCAAAACATAAAAATATCATGAGTTCTTTGTCTTGGGATACATTCCCCTAGAAGTACCCACATCACCAAAACTAGTTCTCACCACTATCGATGAACCTCCAACCTCACCAATCCCATCTCTCCCATTTGGAGAACCTCCAACTACACCAATCCTAATTAAGGAACTTCTACCCCTATCAGCCTCACCTTTCTAAATTTAAGAACCTATACCCTTACCAAATCCATTTGAAGACGCTGACATCATCCCATCCAGACTTTTTTTGATTAATACTGTTAGTTTAAGCCCACTAACCTATCAATATAGTCGCCAAACTAAAACCTTTCCTCTCATCCACCCTGAAATGATCAACCATGATTTACCCACCATTTATACCATTGAGTTCCAAGATGATAATTCCATCCTCACCTACCTTGGTGTAGGAGACTCTCCCATCCATAAATCCTTCCCTCTGGAAGACCAAACCATGTTCAATGAATCAACTATTAATGTTAACTTAGGAACCCAAGAGAATCCTCATATCATTAAATTGGGCCAATCCTTGGACTCTAATGAGCAACATGATTATCCCACCTTCCTTCAATATTGTAGCATCACATTCACTTGGTCTTATCAAGATATGCCTAGGATGGACCCCTCCATCACAATTCATAACATCGTTACCCATCTAGAGGTTAAGCTGATATGGTAAAAGATTCACAAAATTTACCCTTGTATAACTCTTATTGTCAAGTAAGAGCTTCAACATCTTTTATCTGTCAACTTTATTTAATATTAACTACCCTCAATGGGTCTCTCATATTATTCCCATTACCAAGCCCATTGGGGGACTCATCCTTTTTGTGAATTTTTTAGACCTTAACCTTGCATGCCCTAAAGATTACTTTCCTTTACCCAACATCTACCAGCTAGTTGACCTTACTATAGGTCATGAGATGTTATCCCTTATGGATGGATTTCTAGGATATAATTAAATCTTGATCACCCCCTTAAACCAACATAAAACTACCTTCACTACTCCTTTGGGAACCTTTTACTATTAGGTCATGCCTTTTTATTTTAAAAATGTAAGAGAAACATATAAATGGGCAATGACCTATGTATTCCATGATCTTATTCATAAAATTTTAGAGGATTATGTGGATGATCTCCTCAAAAAATATAAACATATCAAGGGCCGTTTATCTATTCTTACTATCATTTTTAATTGAATGATCTAATTCCATGTTTAACTTAATCCCAAAAAATGCATTTTTGGGGTTTTGGTTGGAAAGCTTCTAGGATTTATCATCTCCCTCCATGGAATTAAAATTGACCCTACTAAATTAAAGGCCATCCTATAAATGCTTCCTCCAATAGACCTTAAACAACTTTATAGTCTATAGGGAAAACTCCAATATATCCATCACTTCATCTCTCAATTATCAAACACATCTTGAAGAAAGACACCTCTTTTATATGAACCAAAGATTATCAACAAGCCTTTGATTCACTCAAAGAGTACTTAATTTTTCCACTTATTCTTATCCCACCTAGGGATGATCAGCCTTTCTACCTTTATGTATCCACCACTGCTCAATCTTTAGGCACCATGTTAGCTCATCATGATGAACAAAATAAGGAAAAAACCATTTATTATATCAGTCACATGCTTCTAAAGTAAGATACATGATGTACCCATCCTAAAAATCTATCTCATTCTCATTTATGTGTCCTCTAAGATTCATCACTACCTTCTTAATCACAAAACATATGTTATCACTAACACTAACCCACTCGAGTATATGCACTCCAATCCATACCAAAATTAGTGTATGGATAAGTGGATCATGCTTCTAACTAAATTTGATCTTGAGTTTCTTCACCAAAAATAAATTAAGGGGTAGGTCATTACTGATCAATTAGTTGATGCCCCTCTCCTAGATAACCAACCCATTCCATTAACATTTCCTGATGAGTTTATTGCAACTCTTTCTTAGGGAAAACCCTCTTACCAAATGGCCATGTTTTTTAATGGCTCTAAATGCCAATATGGTGGGGGTTCAAGCATAATTCTCATACCCCTTCATGGTGAACCCCTTCTACTATCTTTTAAACTTGACTTTGAATGTACTAATAACATGGTTGAATATGAAGCTTTGGTTATCGATTTACAAACTACTCTCACCTTAAAAATCAAAACCATTTCTATCTTTAATCATTCTCAAATCCTGATTAACCAGGTCAATGGGTCTTATCAATGTAAAAATAACATTTTACAAAAGTATAATCTCCTCATTGATGAGCTCCTAACATCTTTTTACCATTATCAAATCCAATTAGTGCCTTAATCTACTAACCAATTTGTAGACACAATGGCCTCTATTGAATCTTAAATACCCTCTCAACCTATGGAATCCAAATTATTCATCACCATCCACCATTTCATTGGGCCCTTTTATATCATTTTAGACCTTTTAACCATCAATCATGTGGAGTCATCTCCTTTTGATTTTTGGTATGACCAAACCTTTAATTACCTTAAACTAGGCATCATTCCACCTGACCTCTTAAAGAATGCCTAGAATGCCTTTGTGTAGGGCACCTCTCATTATACCATACTAAGGGGAATCCTATATAAATGTGTCTTTGATGGTCTTCTCCTCTATTCTTTACGTAGTCATGAGATTCCTTAGGCCATCAAAGAAACCCATGATAAAGTTTATGGGTGACATTTTAGTGGCCTCACTATCACCAAAAGAATCTTATGCTTGGGTTACTATTGGCCTACCCTCAATAAAGATTGTTGTTACTATGTAAATAAGTATGTTAAATGCCAATGACATGCTCACTTGCATCATGTGCCTTCTCATGGCCTTTAGGTATCCATGGATTATTGACCTCATAAAGGTAAACCTCTAAACCTAATTTGATTGGTCTATGTCTAAACACATTTCATCTTGAAATAATTAATTAGGTCAATATCTTAAGCATTGAAAACTACTCCCTTGAAGGATAGTTACCCAAAAACAAAATTAAAACTATTAAATGTAAGGTAGACTGTTCCCTTAAAGGACAATTATCAACATCATTAAACAAAGATAATAAGCTTAGACCACTCCATTGAAGGATGGCTAAGTTCACTTTGTCAAAAGTAGAGCAATTTCTTAGAATATTCCCACATAGATTAGATTCCCATATATAGAAATAAAGAAAAAGGCCCACTATCACAACAAATTCTAAAGCCTCAATCAGATCTCCAGCAACATAATAACTTGGAAGCCATAATCAACTTCCACATGTAGACTTCCCACATTGATCAGTCTACATCTAACATATGACATGGAATTATCTATTAATATTCTTAAGTCACCTATATAAGGGGAAAAATAATTCACATGTGGTTATCATACATATCACCCATTACCCTTCACACCACCCATCACCCATCTTCCCTTTAGACTATCTTAAATCAAGGGATCTAGAGCTTACTTGATACCCTGTGATCAAGAAACCTTTTTATCGACTAACGACCACTCATGCACAACATTTGAGGGGATTATGTTCTTTAATCTAATCCCACTTTGAGTCTATTTTTATTCCATGTCAAAAATAAAGCATTGAGCCCTATTCTTAATGTGTTTGGTTGGTGTTTTCCTCACAAATTTTACCATCTAGTGTTGCAACAATAATAATCATTATTTTTACATTCAAAAGGATTATAAAAACCAAAACCATACCAATAATATCCATAACCATAACATTCATAAGTATCCACACAACCTTAAGCATGATACCATTCAACTAGTGACATCCAACACATTTTGTACATAACAAACTAGGTAGTATTTTAATTAGGGTGTGAGAAATTACATGACACATACATAGACATCAAATTATAAATGTCCAAAAGTAAATTCATACATTGACATACCTTATGAAGAAGGCATCATTTATTTAAGAATTTTTTCCTCATGAGCTAGATGGTAACATTAGTGTGGGATACAGGGATGGCACTCATGTTCTTTATTGCTATTGTTTTTTTATGATGAATGTGGTCAAAGATGGTAGTCTTAGTGTGTGGAGGAACACACACCATCATTTTCAATGGAAAGTTGAATGAAAATTATGTGAAGATAGATGTGATCACATGAAGGACATGATCTGATCCTTGTATTGATCCTTATCATGATTCTTTAAATAGAATATATTTTCATTCTTCCTCACTAACCTAGTTCTCCATTATGTTGACAGAGAAGGTCACATGATGTCATTAATTCCATTGAATAGTCTTCCCACTATAAATGGTCATCTTTACCTACCTTTTCACATAAACACATCACCCTCGATATGATTGGTCATCTTGATAAATCCATTATTCACCATCATGATATCTTTTTGTTGCCCTTATCATCCAATTAACATCTCATTTCTTGCCTTGATTTATCTTCTCATGACCCTTATAGGCCTGGTGGTCATTTCCATCATTATCACCTTTATCCTAGTTGACATAAATTGGCTTCCAACCATGGGTTATTGTAATGATCACACTTTCAAAATTACCATTGTTGATGGTGGTGACTCCCAAATCCTTATTGCTTTAAAAACTCTTCCATTAGAGGTAGGCCACCATGAATTCACACCAATACATTCACCTTCTTGTCCCCTCTAACCTTCCCTTACTACTAACCCATTGCCATAAGCTCTGAATGTTATACCCTAACCATTGGTAGTACCTACTCCAACATGGTAGTATTTTATTTTATACTAGCTAAACATTAATTTGTAGCAACGGAACCACCATCTTCTCCCAACCATGCATCTTCTTGTTGGTTAGGCCCAAACTAGTAGAACCAGTAAGTCATTGGTTCCACAGAGCTGGGATAGAGGATGTAGACATGGCCACCATTTGTCTAGCTTACCCATGCAACTCTTGGGTCAAGTAAGGTCCATCCTCTATCACTTACCATGTTGGTGACTTCATTACTTTTAGAATCTACTTGACCATCAAATAAATTATTTTTAGGTCATCACTTTACTACTTCCTTTAAAACTTAGCTCGTAGTGGTGATAAACATTGGCCAAAGTGACTCTATATATCTAAATGGACCCCCACCTCATAAAACTTGGCTTATAACAGTTGACACTATCTCCAAACTCCTACCCTCACATAATTTTAGAAGGTGTAACCTCCTAACAAAGTCACCTCTTCTTTGGATTAGATCCATTGAAGATCATTTGTGGTAATTAACATCATGTTCCCTACTAATTTATATTACATTACCCATCCATATCTCTAATATTACTAAATATGTGATCATTATGGTAACTATTTACTACTCTACATCATTCACTTTCACTGATACCTTCACCAAAACCCAAAACTATTGTTTTACAAAGCCTTCTCCCTTAGACCAAACCAACCCATGTGGTCCATCAAATTGGGGCAGCCAATTTGAACACCACTCACCCAAACTTTGTTGAACTACAATGGCCTAATGTCCATGGACTATATAGGTGTTACTTCACTTCTAAAGGTATCTCAACCACCAACAACTAATTCCCATCCCCTTTTTCTTCTCACTCATTTCCATCACTAATAGTTCCCTCTTACTTAGGGCATCCTACATCAAGGAAGCTTTGAAATCTTTCTTAAGAATCCTTATGTTGTAATACCATTTAATACTTCCTCCTAATTTTTCCCCCATTATTGGGAGAACTAAATTAGCCACAGGTCTTTTTGGACTATGTAGGTAGGCTCAGTTACTGAGGTTAGCTTGACTGCATCCTTTATTTTATTTTCCCTTCTCACCTAAAATCTCTTCCTCCACTTCTCTACCTATCCCCTCACCACCTCCCTCCCTTCAGTTTGTCAATCTCTTTTAACCACTTTTATAGCTTGTCAATATCTTTTAACATAAGGTTTGACAACCTCCTCATTGGCCCCTCTTATCTCCCATAAAACCACCACCTACTCTACCTCACTAGCCTCCCCATCAACTTTTCTTGTGCATATATCATGGATCACTCCCTCACCCACTTCTCATGTTTTTTTTCTCTCTCTCCACTTATTACCAACCTTGTCTTTTATGCCCTTCAACTTATTTCACTATCATCATCATCTCCCCTCACACTTGGCTAGTTGTCATACCCTCTTTATCACTCTCTTTTCCTCACCAATTCCTCATCATATTGTGCATCTTGAAAGCTTTCTATTTCTTTTGTAACTATACTTTTTCTTTATGTGTACCACCACTCTCTACCATTTCACCATTTTTCCCACCATACCCATTTTCCATTCTTCTTGTTTTCTTTTTTTCCATCCTTTCATCTTTTTGTCTTCTTTTTTTTCTCCACAACTAGTTTCTCCTTAGGTATTCATCCTTTGAGAAGCCTTCCATAATTTCCTCTTTTCTTCTTCTTAGTCCTTGCCTTTTTCCTTTTGCATTCCCCTTTTCCTCTTTCCATCTTAGTACTCACTTGTCTTTTGCATCTATGTGAGTATCCTTGCTTTATATCCCTACTTCAATTCTTCCTTTTTATTCTTATCATACCTAATCTTCATCCTTTATCTCCATCTCATTTCCTTTCATTATTTTCCACCATCTTCTCCCTTTTTTGCATTTTCTTTCATTTTTCTCATCTTGAGGACATTCCTTGTTCTTCCTAACCTTATTTTTCCTCCTATATGACCATGATTGGATCCTTCCATCCTTCTCCACCTTTATCTTTATCTATGAATTTGATGTTTTCTCTACTTATTTATTCATTCATCTCTTAGTCTGCCTTAACCTCATCCCTTATTGAAACTCCTTTATTCTCTCCCATTGGCACTCCACCTTCTCACTCATTAGAGTGTGGTCATAAATTGAACTAATTTTATGTACATCTCCTTGTCTACTTCCTTGTGTCCTCCATGCCCTTTCTTTAATGTATGAAATATTTTTAGGTTTATAACTCTAGGTGCATCCCTTTATTCCTTTAATGCCTTTGTGTGTTGTGCTTAGACCCTCTTTTTATACCCCTCCAACTACTCCATTCACCCTACCTATCACCTTTCTCCCTTTTAAACCCTCTACCCATTTTGAGCATGCTACAGCCTCAACATTATTCCACTCAATTTTGTTGTATTGTGAGATATATACCAATCCTATATTTTTATGACATAATTATCTAGGACCATGGGCTCATATGACTAAATAGCAAGCTTGAGTGTTGCTAAGCCATCGGGAGGAAGATTTCCAACCTCTTAATTAACACCTCACCTCAACATCATCAAGATTTAATTTAATCACTACATTATATATAGGTTTAACCACATGATCTCTAACCTCTTACATCTTTTATTAGATCCATCCGACTTACTACCATGGTCACTTTTCAAAAATAAAAAATTATACCATATCATACTGAAGACCATGATCTCCCTCTTTTCATCACTACATCCATTAATCAGATGTGTGTCAAAAGAGTCATGATTGATGTGGGAGTGAGTATAAATATCATCTCCTCCCATGCTTATGATCAAAATGAGGTGGGTGGGGATTCCCATTTGGGTTAAAAAGTCAAAAATGGGTGCCCTTTGTCTTTAAGAGGTAGGTATCATATTATGGAGGTTAATTTCATGTAAAATACATGTTTACTAATTTTAATTTGAGGGTAAATTCACCATATTTCAAAGGGGGCATTGTGATGCTTAAATGAGGTCATCAAGCACTTTGGGAAGGGTCCCAAGTGGGGTATGATGTCTCACATCAAGCCACATCACTTCTAAGCCATGTCACTTGCCATATCACCTCATAGATCACCTTCCATGTCACTTGGCATGTCAGATGTCATGTCACTTTCCATTTCATATTTCATGCCACTTTCCATGTCATCATGAATAGTGATAGTGGATCCCATAGTGAATAGTGATAGTGAATAGTACTTTTGAATAGTAATTTCAAATAGTATTTTTGAATAGTTTTATATGACTAGGAAAATAGTGATTTAGTTGGGTTAAGAGGGGTTTATTAAGGTTTAAGAACGTTTAGGTGGTTTTTATGGGGGTATTAAGGCATTTAGTCATTAAAAATTATAATTGCACAGTTTTGTAGTGTCTACATTCTGCCCCTTTTTGTTATGTTACTTTGAGTTAACAAGTTAAAAAAAAAATGAATCACTTGGTCCAAGGACAAGGTGATCTAATAATGGGAGGAGCTACTCCCCATCAAACCAATATTTGATGAGGGAAGGTCCTCAGGTGTAGGTTTCATAGCAATTGGTGGGGAGGCACTAGGTGGTGCCAAAATGTAGCTAGGCGTGTGAAATGCAAATGGGTATACAAAATGTGACTAAGTGCATTAGTAAAGATTATGTAAAGATTAAAATTGCCAATGTTGGTAAGAATAAGGTTGATACTAGAAAGGCATGTGATAGGGATAATCAGTTTATAGCATTATTTCAGTGTTGGTCACAAGTATCTAGGGTAGGAATTACTCCTAAAAAACAACATAATTAATCAGATCATACATGAGGTGGTACAAACATTAAAAATTTCAACATGGTAAGGTTGGTTATTATGGTTAAATGTTTTTTCAAAACATTCCAATGATTTAGGTGAGAAACATCTAATATCAAGGTGAACATGGTGAAAGCATGAGTGGATTAGGTATGGATTGGAAGGGGATGGTCGACCTAAGTCCAAATGCACATGGAAAGTGGATTCTACCTACATATTTCTATGGATAGGAATCTAAAAATAAAGTCAAGCCAAATGTAGTTATTTTGAGGTGAAGAGTGTTGGTTAACTTGGTTGCCCCAGTTTGATATCATGTAGTTAGGTCCAGTTGAAGGATGTTGGGGAAAGGGAAGTTATCAAAAGGTGAAAAATATGGGTATCAAATAGTTTTATAATTATTTTGGTATAAAAGGTGGATGAGATTACCTAGGATGCAATTAGATGATTGCATCAACTATACAAAAGGAATTTGTAGCCATGGATAAGTAGGATCAAGCATTAAATTTTGGCCACCATTTAAAAAAAAGGAGAAATATGATTTATTAGGCTTTAGAAAAAATTTCACTACTTTAATTACCATGGTGATCCAATGGGTTATTTCATCACCATCCAAATAAGTTGATATTGTGCACACTTTATAATAATGTCATTAACAGACTATGGAAGTGTATGATTCAATAATTCAAAGAAATAAAGTAGTAGAGTAGGTAAATGAGAAGTGGTAAAGATTTTAACCCTTGACCCTTGAGTCATTAGGGCCCCAAAATGGTAATCATTGAGTTTTAAGGAAACTCATAGAAAGATGCTAATGGGTTTCAAAATATGGAGTGAGGTGAATACTAATAGTATTAATTAAATGAGGGAGCATATTGTGGATTGTAATTAAAGAGTAGGGATATTTCAAGGCATAAGAAGATTTAGTCTGAGAAGGAAGAATCAAGGGAAATTATTGGTTTGAAGGTTAGGGCATGTGAGAGGGTGTAGCTATCATCCCCATGTGAGTATCACAAATTTTCCATTTGAAGGTAGTTTTAGTTTTTATTCTATCATCTTTAAAGGTCAGAATAAAAGGGGTTTAAAATAGGTAAGACTAGAGAGGGTGGGGAAGGAATTTTCCTCCTAATGGCTTAGTGATGCTTAGGCTTTCAAGTTGGTCGTATGAGCCCACGGTCCTGGATAATTGTGTTATAAAGCCATAGGATTGGTATATATCTCATAGTAAACCAAAATTGAGTGGAAGACTTTTGAATCCGTAGCATGCTCAAAATGGGTATAGGGTTTAAAAGGGAGAAAGATGATAGGGAGGGTGAATGGAGTAGATGGATGGGTACAAAAAGAGGGTTTGAGTACAACACATAGAGGAATTAAAGGAAGAAAGGGATGCTCCTAAAGTTATGGACATGACCAAATTTCTTGCATTAACGCAAGGGCATGGAGGAAATGAGGAAGTAGACATGGAGATGCACACAAAAGTAGTTCAACTAGTGACCACACTCTAATGAGTGAGAAGGTGGAGTGACAATGGGAGAGAATAAAGGAGTTTTATCAAGGGATGTGGTTAAGGTAGACTAGGAGATGGATGAATAAAGAGGTAGAGAAAACAATAAGGTCACAAATAAATATGAAGGTAAAGATGGATTTAAGGAGCCAAGCATGGTCATAAAGGGGGAAAAATAAGGTCAAGAAGAACAAGGAATCTCCTCAAGATGATAAAAATGAAAGGAAATGGAGAAATAGGCAATGGTGGATTTTTCCCTCTATTTGGGTGATAGAGGTAATGACCTTTTCAGCATTGGGCACTTTATTGATGATAATAATTACATGTGCATCATGAGAGTTAGAGGATTTAGGTTGGTTTTCATGGTGTTGCATTGAAGGTGGATGATTTTTGAATGGTTTTTAGAAAATATCAAGAGATTGGTTGGAAGGATAATTTTTATTATCAAACACAAGCTCCCCTTTATCAATTAGGTCCTAGATAATTCTCTTAAAGGTATTTCATCTATCAGTATCATGTCTAATGACTCGATGATAATCAAAATGATCATTCTTATTGTACCAATTAGGAAGGGGGAAAGATGTATTGAATTTTTGAGGGGACTTGATGGGTGGAAGTTGTATTAGATTAAATTTAAGTAAATTTTCCAAGATTAACGCATAAGACTCCCTAATCAGGGTAAATGGTTTTGAAGTAGCCCAGTTTTGGGTATAGTTTTGGTGATTGGAAGCATTATTGGTTCAAGGTTTTTAGTTGATGGTTAGAGGAGGCATAGTTTTGAGCATAACCATATGTGTTGATGCTTTTGATTTATGATTTTTTGGGTTCATGGTTTTGGTGGTGGATGAGTTACTGGATTTTAAGCTAGAATTTTTATTTCGAAGCTTCAAATTCCTTTCATCAATAGCATGATTCTCTAATTTGTGGGCCATATTGAATGTTTCATCAAAGGTATTAAAGGTTTAGACTTGGAGAGTTGGAGCAATATGCTTGGCACACCCCTGAGATAATAATTTGATCAATTCAAGTTTGGGTAATGGGAAAGTAAGTGTATTGATGAAGCCCCTCCATCTGGTAATGAAATAAATAATGGATTCATCTTCAAATTGTTTGATGGAGTATAGGTTGGTAATGGAAACCTTTTTATAGATAGGATCACTATAGGTATAAAACATCATAGGCTATTCATGTCCATTAACCATGTACTTATCTTGATTAAATATGATAATTTTTGTCTATTGCCTCTCCTATGTTTGAGTCTAACAAATAAGATATATTATGATTTATATTATTCCATTCATAATTTTTTTCTTATTTTTTATTTAAAACCCTAAGGGTAATTTGATATCTTAAAAACCATAAAAAATGAGAGGACTTTAATGTGTTAGGCTAAAGTTAATCACCCCCTTGATTATTCATTGTTTCCTAGGTATGTAATACTCCAAGGATAGAAATCAATCCCACATAGTTCTCCCACAAAGTTATTTTTCAATTCTACTCCTTAATTATATGTATGTAGCTATAAAAATGGATTTTATACTTGAAAATAATATCTCTTGACTTAAATTTAAATAATTTTGACTTGGCTTAAGGCTACTCCTTGTGAAATATATTGAATTTGGGAAGAATGTGATAGATTTTCTCAATGTGAAATAGTGTGAAAGTGCTCAATAAAATAATTTCAAGTTAGAAAAAATGAAACCTTTAATGTGCATCTATAGGATAATATTTTGATAATTTATTTTAATTTATCTTATGAAACATGCAAGAATAACCCAAAGAATGTTTCCAATTTTGAAAACTAGGTGTTATATGATGCAAAACATGGATAGACTAGGTGGAAAAGATCATGTCAAATCACCTCTATGCCTAGCATGGACCTATCTCAAAATATTAGGGATAACTATCCCAAGATTTAAATAGTTTGGGGATTATATTAAGTAGTTTAATCATTTTAATTTTAAATTTACATGTAGCAGTGAAGGAAAACAAAGGATCGACCTACATGTAGATCAATAACTTAGAGGAATATCAAAAAAGAGTAATATATTTGGGCAAAATTCATGTGGTTTAAGATGAGTCAAAAAGTGACATTTTCAAATATGTGTGACCATATTTACGTTTATACATCCCCTCCATTCTAATAATGAAATTTATAGAATAAAGAAGAAATGATTTAGCCTGAGTGTGTACAAAAAATATTGTCCTTGATAAGATACTCCATTTATGGAAAACACCCAATTTTATCATACCTTTCAATAAATCATGAAGTAGTTATGCTTTCCTATTTAAAAATTTAAATTTTAAACCTTGAAAATTTGAAATGAGAGTAAGGAAGGAGTACACTTATATGTAGGTGAAACCAAATTGCCTTGTGACCTATAACTGATGATGGAGAGTTGTGTCCACTTATTGAATCACTTTGATAATTTCAAATAATGGTGAATTGAGAATGATCAAGTTTAAATTTTTAATAATTAATTAAACCCTTGAATTGTAAATATGGATGCTTATAATTATCATGAATAAGTTTAGTAGAAGTGACTACAAATTAGTTAAGTGTCATTAGACTTGAACATACACCACCCATAATATAATATAAAACCACATAATTTGTTCACTAGAATTAATTCCATATCCACTTATTGTTACTATAATAAAATGTGAATTACACAAACTATATCAAATCACACTATTTTATATGTATCTAATTTATATTTTCATGATCAAGAGAGAATGAATAATATTCATGCCAACATCATGATCACATTTCTCATATATTAAGCATTATTATCTTTTAACTATAACTTTAAACTTTGAAAATGTGCATGAATAATTATCATGCCTTTCAAACTTTGAGATGTGAATATATGAGCATGAAAAATCAACATACTCTCTAAATTTACGCCAAGTTATATATAATGTTATGCACCTATCTGATTAATTTTAAATATATTTTCAACTTCTAACCTTGATATTTTAATTATTTTTCATATACCCATATATGCGTTCAAGTGTGTACAATATTTTACTATGAGTCTTTGAGAATGAGTGTGTATGCATGTCATATTCCCCCATAATTTTTATTATTTTTCCCATATATGTCATGTGTTTCATTTTTAAATTTATTTGAAACTTTGAAATCTTGTACTCTTTAATGAAATTTTATTTTACATTACTTTGAATCTTTTCAAACCTATATTTTGTATCCTTTTACCCTTTACCTAATATCTATAAACCCTAAACTTTGCATCTTTCAACCTTTTACTTTGTCCCCAAATATATTTTTTGTTTGTTCATGGAAGGCTTGGATATCTCAGATTTACCCATTGTGATGCCCCACTTTGAGATGAGGGATGTAAACTAAAAGTCACTTATCTCAAAATAATATTTATTTGTATCATATGATATAGATATAATCATATAGTAATTACGTCATCATGTGAAGAGTATGTCACTAAAGTAATGCAATTGACCTTGAAGTATGTATGTATCATATTAAATGTGATCCATACAAGTTTCATCTCTCTCTCTCTCTCTCTCTCTCTATATATATATATATATATATATATATATATATATATATATATATATATATATATAAACACACACACACACACACACACACACACACACACACACACACACACACACACACACACACACACACACACACACACCCACACCCACACACACACACACACACACACACACACACACACACACACATATATATATATATATATATATATATATATATATATATATATATATATATATATCTGTGTGTGTGTGGTAAATAATAAAGTAACCATCTATGAGTAGACTACAATACCAAGAAATGATCTCATAGATATGATCAAGAATTTTTTACACAAGGAAAAAGTGACACACACAATAATATATTTTTTGAACATATCATTTAAGAAATTAAAAAACATCAAAATATCATAGGAATAAGTGAACACTAGTTTATTTCATCCATATGTATCTATGTCATACAAAAATAAAGTAGCATATTTATGTAACACAATGTAAAATACTTGTAACTATAAAAACACTTGTAATATATGTATCTTAACATGTAATTTTAGTAAATATATTGATATAAACTTTTCTAATTTAGCCTATAAAGTTAGATAGCCCATCATAGGTATGACCATAGGGTAGAACAAAATCTAGCATCTAAGAATCCACGTATAGTATGTTTTGCATCAAACTCATAGACCTCATGAAATTCATGTGTGTTTCAAAAATAATATGATATCTCCAAAAATATGAAAAAAATAACATATTTAAAGAAGTAAACTACCAACTCATGTAATTCTCAGGTTCTATTTTTTATATTTTTAGAATATTTTGAATGTTTTTTTATTTTTGAAATATTTTATTGTTTTGTATTTTGATATTTTTGAAATGAACCATCCTATCATAGCATCAATGGGAGGACCATAGTTCATTCTTATATCATATATGTTGAATTTAATATTTCATGAATGAAAATATGCTACATGTAAATGAATTTGAATCTAAAAAGGCATCAAGCAATGTAATTTAACTATCTTGATCAGTGCTCATATAATATTTCATAAAATGTATAAATTGAAAAGGTAAAAGATTTAGTGAATTTTTTGGTATCATAGGATAAAGTCTCATTGTATGTGTCCACTATGGAACACACAAAACTATCATGTGGTATTTCATTAGAACATACTATAGAAGATTATAGACATAAATTTAGTCATAAGTACTTGAAAATGTTAATCCTTGACACAATCTAAACCACATAACTTCTTAAATATTACCTCAATTTTATTTACCATACCTCTAATCCATTTATATATATGTAGGATTGACCCTTATTTTTCCATTATAATTACACATAATTCTCAATTTCAAATTATCAAGGTGTCTAAAATCACCTTCAAGTTATTTGATAAAAAGGACACATTTCTCTAATCTTTCTGTACAAGTATGTACTAAGTGGTAAAGGGCATAGTTCATCATTGTCAACTTAGGTCAACCAAATCTCGAGCCAAAAAAAGACTAGTTTTTGAAATTTAAATTATCCTTTTGGTTCTTCCCATAAGTTTTACATGGTTAGATAAAGGAAATTGTCAAAATATTCACCTATAAATACACATCAAGAGTCACTCATTTTCCCCACTTGTAATTCACTTCTCTCAATCTTACATACTTCTACATGATAAAATATACCCTATTTTCCCAAATTTTAAATCAGTCACAAGGAGTAACCATATGCCAAATAAATACCCATTAAAATT